>OZ020514.1:27649472-28179870 GCA_963971425.1 Bryoerythrophyllum caledonicum
TTACACCAATTCTTTGCCATGTGAATGCCACGTGGAAATTGTTGAATTTTTTGGATTGAAACATTGATAAGTTTGTAATAAACTTGCTTTAAAAAATGGGTCCATTTCAAACATGGGTGACTTTGAAATTCTACAAAACTACAATTCAAACTCATCTTGCCATTGCGGACCTTTATCGTTCTAGGATTCGAACCGGATACTGCATAGTATTTCAATAGTGGACCAATTGAATTTGTAATTTATGTGAAGGCGTTTAGGGTCGTTCAGTTTTAATGTATACAGTGGCAAACAAAACTGAGTACAATTTTTACTCACTTCCATTCAAAAAATCATACCATGAGTATAGGTGGGCAAAACCGAAATGTGTACATGTCAAAGTTGTAGTACATGATGTATTACACAATGCTAAAAAGTTTGAGGTGGAGTTCAATTGTGGTTTGGAAGATATCAAATGCCCAAATAGAGTATGTCTTCATACTCACTTTTGTTCAAGATTGGTACGAGAGCTTTCAAAATATACACAATTTGGAATGAAGCCAATTTTCTTTAGTGTTGTCTTTATGGTATTGTTAACCATCATCTTGAACATGTGTAGGCCTTTCATCAATAGAAATCAACCTTTGTGTGCTTGAGATAAATCTCAAATTGTGGAAAAATAGATGTTTTGTTGTGAAAATGGCATTTGATAATCCTTTGTGGAATTGATAGCATGGAATATTAGTGGGCATCATAAGTGCCAAACGTGAATCAATATTGGCCATTATTGCATGCATTTCATTTTGTATTTGGTTATTTTTAGTATTCAATAAACTCCTTAATAAACTTGATTATGCATATTGGAATAATGTGATGGTTTTCTTCTTTGACCTTATTGATGTCACAATGCTCATCAATGGAAGTTTTCCATCCACCACTTTGATTTCACTTACTTGCATTTTGATGACTTCATATCATAAAATACTCGACGCTCGATTTTGCCCCTTCTTTGATTTTCATACCAAAAAAAGTTTTGATTCCATTCTTGGTATCCAACATGTTTAATAAGAAGAATAACATGTTCAATACCATGTTAACATAACGTTCAATAAGAAGAATAACATGCAAAATAATTCCATTTTCTTTTATTGGAAGGAGTGGAGAAGAATGCTAAAAATTATAAATAAAAATAAATAAGGTTCTTCAAAAAAAAAAAAGGGAGGCAAGAACGAGAGATGGACAATAATAAATGAAGTCTTCATTAAATTAGAAGGAAGGAAGAGGGTTTAGGCTTTACGGACAATTATTGATTTAGATATTAGGTAATTTAGAAGGTGTGAGTTTGGAGAGGAACATTCCAATTTTATTTTTAAAAGACAAAAGGAAGAGAGGGACAACCAAATAAGAATTAAACTCTCAAGTAAACTAGAAGGAGAAGAGAACCAGAGAGAGAGAGAGGGACAATTATAGATGTACACCTTATTAAATTTGACACATCTTGTTTTCTCTTATACAAGATGTGTAATAAACCTTCTCATTGATTGTTTGGATAAAAATTCTAAAAGATGTCGGGTGCACAAAGAAGTGAAATGTGAATTGGCTATGTTTGAACCTCCACTCCTTGCACAAATTTGTTTGAATATGCTACTCCCGTTTCTTACCTCTATAAATTGGTGTATATGGAATTATCATCAAGCTTCACAGAACAATATAAAATTATGAACTTTTGGATTGGATCAGGGTTTAGGGAAAGAAAAGTCAAAGTCTACAATACCAGTCAACGATGGAAGAAAATGAACAATTTTTTTTTTACTTTACAGACTATAATCTATCAATCCATGCGGTGGATTGCAACCATAAGAGCATGGTGTGTTCATTTAGAAGTCTACTTTAGTATCTTACGATTTAAATTCTAAAGATCACTTGAAAAATGTGATTGCTATGCCTCTATTTCGATGTGACGGTTATGGACTAATTTTTTAGCTAAATTGGCCATGTTCCTTTAGAGTTTCAAACAAGGGTAAAATATTTAGACCTTGCATATTACTTAAATATGATACGAAGTGTTGTCAAAGTCATAGTGTCCCATGAATATGGATCAACGCAGGGAAGAGAATAAGTTGTTGTTTGGATTGTAAACCCCATGATTTAACTATCCATGCGGTCGATAGGAACCAAATATATGAACCATATTGTATTAGTTGCAAACTATCGCAAGAATCGATAGATTCTGGTGTCTATGTAATGTTTGAAGTACATGAGTTCCAAATCTTTTACCATTGTCTTATAAGTTAGGCATCATGTTCATATCCAATACACCAATTTCTAGAGGTAAAAGAGAGGTGTAGCAACTTCGAGATAATTCAACATCAAGTGGAGGTTCAAGATTGGCCAATTCACGTTACAATCACTTGTGAACTAAATATCTTTTAGAATGCTTATCCATATTCCAATTGGTCAATTAAAGTGTGTACATCACATCTTTTAGGAGAACAAAAGAAGAAGTGAAAAAACAAAAATAAATTGTAAGTTTTCTTGACAAAAAGAAGAAGTTTTGTTGTACATTGCACAAAAAATGGTGAAATGATTTTACTTCGATTAAAATGCGAATTTACAATGAAGACCATCATTTTTTTGGGAAACGTTTAAAGAAAAAAATATTTCAGTCTTCAGATGAATGGACATATTTGGATTTCTGGTTTGAAAGTTAGTATCACTTATAGTTTTTGAGGGAAATTGTCAAGGAACTTCAGGGGTTAATTCCCATTCATTCATTTAATTGTTTGTTCTAGTTAGGGAAGATGCCAAGGTCCAACCGGCCCGTTGCTCCAAAGGGCAAAGCGCCCGAGATGGATTGGGACGCAACGGACGATCCAGATGTTGTTGCGGAGTTCGGATGGCAGGACGAGGAAGAGAGGTTGTGGACTTGCACCATGTGCAAGAGGTACGTGAAGATGAAGCACCTCATGAAGTTGTGGCCGAGGGCACAAGCGAGGATATCAGGGCCGCGGCGCGAAGGTCTAGCGAGCAATTGTCTGAGCAACCATTTCCGCCATCGATATCATGAGGTCACTACTGCGGTGGGTGTGCGTAACTCGAGGCCGGAGATCATGTTGTATTCGAACATGGCGATGGTTTGGGCGGAAATCGTCCTACACAAGGATGTGGACTGGCGCACCGTGGCGGGCCGCAATGTCAGCCTGATGGATCGAACTGCCCATTTTATACCAACCACCTAGAATGAACCGAGTAATTGTTGGCCACGTTGGTCAAACCGAAGATCCGGGGACGATCCCGATGCCCACCAACAATAGCAGACACGTCCAGAAGAGTACGGGGGACATAACTACAACGACTACAACCGTGGCAATGATATGGGTTCCACGCCTGTAACATTTGGTGGGGGGAGTGGCAGCCATTACTACGAAGGCGGCCAATGTGGTACAGGGACCAACACCCCTCAGAGCTATACGCCAACGCATCCAAGGGATACGTACGAGTCTCGTCGTAATTCCCTCGGAGAAGAGGAAGAACATACCACTCCACACTCTGCACCCGTCTATCACAACGGATATGGCGGTTCTTACCATGCATATGGCCGTTCTTTGGATGGCGGCCAATGTGGTACAGGGACCAACACTCCTCAGAGCTATACGCGAACGCATCCAAGGGATACGTACGAGTCTGGTCGTAATTCCCCCAGAAAAGAGGAAGAACACGACACTCCAAACCCTGGACACGTCTATTACGACGTATATGGCCATCCTTACGATGGATATGGCCGGAGATTAGATGGAAGAGACAACACACCTCCATCAACGTTTCCACCTCGTCAGAACGAAGATGCCGAGTTTGAAAGACAAATGCATGAAGCCACAATACAAAGCCAGAACGAGTACATCCGCAGGCTCGAAGATGAATCTCGCTACATGAACAGGCAATACAATAACTTGTATGATGTTTATTCAAGCGGGCCGTACTCAAGTGGCGCTGGGCCAAGTCAAAGACGTGATACTGACTCAGATTCCGATTAATCATACATGGTCTTTGTGTAATGTAATCCATGTGGATAATGTCTTCATGTGAGAACAATGTTGACTATTTTGTACATTTAGAAGGTCATTTTTTAAGATCTTCTAATCGATGTTTATTAAATATTTCTACGTTGCGGCCATGTCAATGTGGATGATGAATGTACAACGCATGCTACATGTTTCCAAATGAATTTTATTGATAATTTTTTAGTATAAGTGGATGTGTGGAATGAGAAATTTTTATACATTCCAACTTTTCATTCACCTCATAAAAGTTAAAGAGTATTTCATATCATTACATGTTAAATAAAAATAAATTTCAACCTGTACCTCTAAAGTTCCTTGACTATTTCTGACCTAGAAGTTAAAGCAAGAAGAGAAACGCCGCTCCGCAAAGGGGCTGGCGTGAATAAAGAATCTGTTCGTTCCATCAGTAAGACCATGCCCACCAGACACCCCATCAAGGAGGGCTTGGTTTCTTTTCCATTTTCCGTTGGTGTAGTAGAATGGACATGGCATGTTGAATGGCAACAGTGTTAATAATATTGAAAGTGTGTGAAATTGATTCGATGGAGATTTTAAAGGTATCTCAAAAGGATATTTATAGATGGGATAAAGGTGGTGGCACGAGCATCGGCAGTGATTACAATAAGCGGGTCCATTTTCCATCCGAGGGCAATGATGTCATTAATAAGGGGTTGCTGGGTTGGTATTCATTTATTTTGTTTTCAATTGTTTCCGGGGAGAATCTATCATTACAATATGTGAATTCGATAAATTGAATGGTATACTCTTGGTTAATGTGGTCGATGGTGGGTCATTGTATGGTAGGCCCCGAATGCAAAGTATGTCGGCTTTGAGTCTAGCGTTACAAAGACAACGCTATGTTGCGCATGTACATGGGACTCGGGAGTAGCCAATGGGGGGACCGTATTTCCTTGTGGGTTGTAACTTGTTATTAAAGGTGCCGGCATTCATGAGGATAAATCATCGTGATTTGTTATGGGAGGTAAATAGTTTTCGAATTTCTCGTACTGCTTTCTTATGTCTTGTGACAATTAAGGAGTGTATGTGATGGTTTTGGCATTTTTGGTAGAACATGGAGTGATTTGTCGGCATCTGAGAAAGTGCATATGGGGCATGTTACATATGGGAATTTTTCTATTCCAAATAAGAGTTGTTTTCGGGCGTTTCCCAAATATCGACTATTACGGAATTTGATGACGCATGTTATTTGTGAGTTTGGGATGATGGAATTTTTCGAAGAATTCGTAGAGAGTTCATAGTCTATTTTGTTGTTGCGAACCCATTATTCTATATTAGGGAAGTTTTATTTGATTGTGTCAAGGTTGTTATAGAGGTCTTGAGTCTTGAGATATTTGTTCAAGAATAAAACCGGAACCTTAATGGGGGTATCCTCTTTAGGAGGCCAATATTCTTTTTGGAAGTGGTATGGGGTAGCATGTGGATGTTCGTACAAGTCTTTGGCATTTTCATGCATTTTTTTGCGGACCTCTTTCCCAAGTTTATTTGCTTGTTCGTTTCCATCGATATTTGCTTGAGGAGAACTTTGTGAAGGATTGTTATATGTGTTCAGTTTTGTAACATGTGGATCAACGACATTAAAATGGTTTGGTCGAGATGGCTATTGTACAGGATAGGGTTTGTTATTTGGATGTTTAGTAGATAAAGTGCATTGATACAGTCAGTGAATATGGGTGCGGGTTAGTTGTTGTACTCTGTTGTGATGATTTGTCATGTTTTGTGTATGGGCATAAGTTATGCTCTAAGGATATTTTAGTGTGTGGAAATTACTCTATAGAGTACACGAAATGGTATACCAAATACATTATACAATATCAATGAATACAACAAAATCTTCCTATAAGCATTTTTGCTATTCATATTTGAATGCCTCAACAATTTAATGTATGCATGTTTGTATTAATGATTGCATATACTTCATTGCTTTAAATTGTTATGATTCTAGATGTCCGAGTAAATATGTCGCAACAATCTACCTACAGAGTTAGGCATTGAACTTCCTTAAAATGATTTATAAACACACAGAAGAATGTGGTTTTTGGAAAACCTCCTACACAATTTATTTTTTCTACTAAATATAACCCTACTTAGAGAGCCGATATCCACTATTAATATAATGTGGCCAAATTACAATTTCCGCCACTGCGGATGAAAATAGTCAGAGGATGGAAAAGCAGTCCTTGGTTGAGAAAACAATCTCTGGACGAAAAACAGTCTTCAGAAGCTACGTGGGCCAGGCGCACAGGTATGTGCGCACAGGCGCACTTTAATGAAAATTGTCTGCGAATGACTATGGCAAAGTGTTAAGAATCATCACGAACACTATTAAGAAACACTTAACCCTTAAACATCAGAGCCAGCCCGAGGGGCTTGGTTTCTACAGAATCTTCTCTGTAGCTCTTCCTGTACTCAACTTTTCACATATTTGATATCATTCTAATCACCTTCTTTTGATGCATTCACAAAGTGAAATTTTACAATTCAAATCACAATTTGTATGAGTGATTTGTGCTTTGAAAGGATTGTGGTAGGTAGGTTGATAACCTTTAGGAGGGTGCAAGCTCATCATTGATTGGTTTATTCATGATGCCCAAGTTCAAAAAGTGCACTATTCATTGATGTCCAAGTACAGAAGATGCCGTGATCCAATTTCGGGCTGCCCGCCCAAGCCATGAAATGTCGTTTAAGGGTTAACGTTTGTAACCCGCTCCTTCTCTACTCTTCCTGTTTTTAAAAAGTAATTTTGAAATGAATGTTTTTCTTAATATTAAATAATATAGAGAATTCATTAAAGTGGTTGTTATAATGCGTTGCAAAACAAGCGCGAACCACTACCAAACTTCTATAGATGCAAATTAGCGGTTGGCGCTTGCTTCGAAACGCATTAGTCCAACCATTGTAATGTAGTTTAATATTATAATGAAAATTTCAAAATTTCATCTGCACTCTACTTTTCATCCGCTGCGAATGTTTTCATCCGTTGCAAACATTTAAACCGGACTCTGATTTTCCTCCGCATGGTGATTTTTCATCCGCAGTTTTTTTCCATCCGCTGCTTGTTTTTAATTCGTTGCGCTGTTTTTCATCCGTTGCGGAAATTTCCATCCGCTGCGGGATTTTTCTTCCGCCGCATAGAATTTCATCCACAGTGGATGAAACTATTTTTTTGGCAGAATTAACATAATAGCGACTTAATAACTTCCAAATTTTATTTTATTTTTTTTCAATTCCGACTTCGGATTTGGGCTTTTTAGGTGCGTTTTCATCTGGTATGTAAGCAAAAAAATTGTTCCAAAAGTTTTGAAAATTTGACATTTTGGAGTGTACTTAAAAATAACATTTTAGGGACTAAACTTTGGATGTAGATTATGGCTAGAGAATATGTTCATCACATTCGATCTCATGCATGTTTTTTGTGTGTTAGTGATGGTTGTGTTTTCAAATTTGTTATATATGGCGATATTCATTTACAAGACATGTAAGGTGTCTCGTTTGAAATCTCATTTGAAACAATAATATGATGACGGACACGGAAAGAATACAATTGGATGGAAGGGAACATCGTCAAAGCGTGCATGAACCCTAAACATGCAAAGTTTGAATCAAACTTTTAACTTTTCTATGCATCTAATTCAGGTGTAAATATTTAGAAGAATGTACATGACAATGTCATGGAAAACCTTATGAGAAATGATGTATTTCACCGTTCCCTTGAAAAAACAAGTCTTCTCTTTATTGAAATTTTTAAAAATAGCATACCAACCCAAGTCAAACATTTTCACACATTGTCACTCATTGTCGGGCGAGGTACCAAAAGATCTTATTAATTTTCACATAAAACCTACATATCTTTGTATTTCTTACATTTTATATTCTCTACATTAATATGTGGTGTAAACCTTCTTATTGACCATTCGGATTAGTAATTCAAAACACATGAAGTTCACAAGAAAAAGAAGTTTGAATTGGCAAAGTTTGAACCTCCACTACTTCCATGGTTGTTTTGAATAAGCTACACCTGTCCTCTACCTCAAGAAATTGTTGTCTAAGGAACTACCATCATGTTTAAGGTAGTGGATTTAGACCTTGCCTAGTTCAAAATTTTGACGCCAGGTAAAGTCAAAGTCTGCGGATCCACTAAACGCAGTGAAGACCCTAAACCATTTGCTTCACTTCACACTATAATCTTTCAATATGTGCGGTCAAAGTTTCTGAAATTTTGTAAACATATTTTTTAATAAGTCTTAATTGAGTTCCAACGGTCACAACTAGAAATCAAACTTTTGGTTTCCTTCTATGGTCATTGCACTAGAATCCAACAACTTTGAAATGTTTCCGGATCAAAACTGCCACGATATTTTTGGCGATATAGGAGACATGTTGTATGAGTAGGGAGTCGGGCATGAGGAGGCGTTTCAAATGGGGGTAATTCCCATAAATGCTAAATTGTATTCAAGAATCATAACATGGTTGAGGTTTTGTATGATTTTGTGCCATGGGCACTATGATCTATCCGAAAAGTTCGAACCCAAACTCGTAAAATTTGATATACGTCTTCTCTACATAAAACCTAGAGATCATCATATTTTACACATTTTGCTTTTTCAACAACATGTACTGAACACATGAAAACCTTCCTAAACCTGGGTTTGGATTATCATTTGAAATCTTATTCAGTTTACTAAAAAATAAAACATGGAATGGTAATTTTTAAACTCCAGTATTTGCGCACTTGATTTGAATATGCTACAGTTCTTTTCTACCTCTAAAAATTGGTGTGTAGGGAAATCTCATCATAAGGTTGGATTAGGATATTTTGAGGTAATTTTAACAAAAATTCTGAAATACAAGAATTTTGAAATAGAACACATTGATAAGTTAAAAAATCGGAACTATGCCACAACCTAAACCATATAAAATTCAAAAAATGTCGCTCTTTGCACGGCTATATGAAATAAGGTTTTTTTACTTCTTGTGCCCAAATTATAAAGGCATGTAATACATATTAATCTAAGACTATTGCTATAGTCACTTCAAAATGTGCATGCTATCTAGTATAGTCTAATAATGCCGAAAGGAATAAAGTAAAACCTATGTATTACTAATACGTTGACCGATAATGCTCATGAGGCGTGGGCCAGTTGTATGTGTCGCTGAAGCGTGTAATGATATGAAACAATCCTCCAGCGCTTTCTCGGTTTTCGTTGCAGACTCTCTCCATGTACATATGAAATGTATCCGCAAATTCTTGATTTGAGAATACTACGGAACTCCGAGATTCCCGTTGCAGATTCTCGTAGTCTATGGACATTGTCCGCCCGTTGATTCGTTGCGCTATTCGGGCCGTAGCGAACTCCTCCGAAGCCATTGATAACTTCGGAATCATTTGCACATCCGCATCTGGTTTGTGCAAGTACGCAACCCGCGGATCGACCCACCATCGCCTTCGCAGAGTCTCGGCCATGTCTTCACGCTTTGCGAACGTATAAAGAGACTGCATTGGTTCGTTAACCTTCGTGGTCATGCCCCAATCGCATACTCCAATATACACTCGCGATTCATCTGGAGGGAAGTGGAGGAGGATATTGTCCGGAGACAAGTCATTGTGGAGATTGTTGTTTTTGTGGACCTCGTTCATGATGCGCAACAACGCCCACGCAAGCTCGGTCCGTTTTTTGCGAAAACGAACCAACTGTTGAACTCGAATAATCTCATCATCGGGGAATCTCCCATAGTTCAAATGTGTGATGACATCGTCACCAAACTCGATATCCCGGTTCAACATCTCTCGAACTGTCCCGCCATTCCACCAATACGCATAGCCTTCGTACTTGTCCGGATGAATGGCCACGAAACGGATGACACCCGGATGTGGAATCCTCACCACCATCGACTCATTCTGATGCTCAACTTTTGCCAAATCCGGCCATGTCTCCGATTGGTTGGACAACTTGGCGGCAAATTCCCAGAATGGTTCAATGCCCGGAGCACCCTCAATGCGGACTTTGCAAATGGTGGCGTATCCACCTCTCCTGTTCGCATTGTCCATTCGTATAACCGCGGCTGTTGGCGGAATGGCAATGAGATGAGCTTTACGCAACAGGTCTTCTTGGTGCCCCTCTATCGAATTCCACCATCCCACGCAGCCACGCCGGTTTCGATTCTTGGCGAATGGCTTCATCTGGGCCACGAACAAATCCGCCTTCAACAGCACGTCGTTGAAAACTTCATCCGCCGCGCGATTGAACCTCCCAAACTTGGTCAACAAGTTCTTGGCATTCCAGAGTGAATCGTGCACTCTGGCATCCAAGAACTTCAAAAACCCGCGCTTCTGGGTCTCCGTATTCCACATCGGGGCTTGAAGCGCGTCCATCATGTGCTGCCGCATGTCCGTCCGGAACTTCTCGGGGCCTTCATCTCTATATCTGACGTACTTGCTCTCCAATGATCGAATAGAATTTTCCTCATAGAATCTGACGGTCAGTTCTATGAGGAAATTCTTGCAAGCCTCAGATGGAACGTCGTGGATTGGATGAAGCTTCACTCCGAAGTCCGCAACCTTCTGCTTCTTCTTGTCCTTCGCCATCTTCTTGACCCCGCCGCCGTTCGAAGTTTCAATAAAAAACTTTTTAGAAGAAGTTTTTAAAAAACTTCAAGAAAAAAACTAGATGGGAACAAGTTCCAAAGAAAACTAAGAGAAAAAACTTCTTACAACAAGTTTTTAAAAAAAGTTCAAGAAAAAAACTAGTTTGGAACAAATTAAAAAAAAAAACCTATGAGAAAAAACTTCTAAGAGCAAGTTTTAAAAAAAACTTGAAGAGAAAAACTAGTTTGGAACAAGTTCTATAAAAAAACTATGAAAAAAGCATTTTACGAACAAGTTTTTAAAAAAACTTTAAAAAAACCGCAAAAACTCCCCCCCAAAATGTGAATCACTTTCTCCCTCCCAAAGATGAGGAGCCAATGGATGGAAAAATGCCAGCCAAAGCCACTCCGCATCCACTCAAAAATATATTTCAATTTTCGAGAGGGGAAGGAAAAAGTGAGAGAGAGAGGTTGGCGGACGGCCTTTTATAGGCTGGCGGACGGCCATGAGGCCGACCGCCACCGTGGCCGTCCGTCCTCCAATCGGACGGCCGATGGACCGGTCGCACGGCCGTCCGATCGGCCGTCCGATCGGGCGGCCGTCCGCCCGATCGGACGGCCCTAAAGCCGTCGGCCTAATCAGACGGCCGTCGTGCGCCCCCGCGATCAAATCCGGGCCGTACGATCTGTCCATCGGCCGTCCGATCACGCGGACGATCGAGGTGCCGTCCGATCTCTCCGACGGTGGGGTCCGGTCGGACGACTCGACGGATTTCGACGGCTGAGATCTCGCCACGTCGCACTTCGTCGAATCTGACGGTCCAGAAAACTTACTACGGCCTTCGGTAAATGCATATTACCCCCGCCGGACGCTGCGTCCGACGTGACGTCAGGACGTCCTCGTCCTAGGACGCCCTAGGACGCTCTAAGACCCCCAAGGACGTCGGATTGGTAACCCTGCTTAGAGTATACAAATTTGCAGTGTTTTAGGCTCAGAGAAATTGTCTTGGAATTTTACAAGTAGAGAAATTGTAAACGCGTGTAATACTGAAATTACGAGAAGCTTTAACTTTTCTAAAAAACAAAATGGAAATTATGCAAATAGCACGAATTCAAATTGAACATCGAAAAGTAGAAAGGTCAAAGAATGGTGATGCATCCACCGTAATACCCGAGGGTTTTACCCCGGTATCTGACGGAGCATCCTGAGGGTATCGTGGTGATCCCGAGGGTATCACGCGGCTACATGATCCGTACCTATACGGCTTAGGATTTCGACATATTCTTCTACACCCTGGAATCGAGCCGCGTGCCAGCTCTTTCTCTCTCTCCTTTTCGTGTTCGTGGTCGTGTTCATCTCTTTGTTCTTCTTCGTGTTTGTGTTTGTGTTTGTGATTGTCTTTGTCTTCGTATTCGTATCGCGCTCGTGCTCGTGTCGCGCTCGTGTTTATGTTGCGCTCGTGTTCATATAGCGCTCGTGCTGGTGTTGCACTTCTGTTCGTGTAGAGTTTGCTGAGTTTGTGATAGTAGGAGCGTTTTTTTTAAGAGTTTGTGTTAGGGTTTGTTGCGCACGTTCTCTGAAACGTGTAGGGTTAGACTTCGTGCGGATAGGGTTTGTAGGAAGTGAGGGTTAGTATTGTGTGATGTTTCAAGCACGTAGAGATAGATACGCGTGAAGCTGTGAAGGATTGACGAGAATTCCAACGAGGAAGAACAAGAAGCTGAGGAAGATTTTCGACAATAAAAGGCATGTGTAGAGATCCCTTTCTTCGACAATTGTTTCATGGTTTTTCTGGTTTGGTGAGTTTATGTTTGATGTTTCGTGTTTTCTGGTTTTATGTTTGGTGAATTTATGGTGTTTGGTGTTCAGTGTTTGCTGTGATTGTATGTTTCCTTTTTTTTCTTCAGGCATTTGCTGTGTCTGCATGGCTCTTAGTTTCTGTTTGTATTAGAAAACGTTGTGAGTGCGTGTGTTGATTTGAATGACCAATGTGCTACCACGTGATTAGATGTGTTGAATTATTGTGTTTATGTTGCGGCACATTCTCTGTGCATGTTGTTTTTTATTTTGTTTCGGTGCTCAATGCATGTTGAGTGTGTGTATCCAGGTTTGGTGTTTTTGGATGGAGTTATTGGTTGATTGATTGTGTGTGTTTGGTTTATGCTACATGTGTATGTATTGCTGTTGTGTGTTGTTTTTTTATGTAATATTGTATGTCTACATGATCGATAGGTCACAAAGTTTGTGATTCGGTTTGTGAATAGGTTCTGCTTCCAACAGTTTGAAATGTAATTCTTCTAGCAGGACGTCAAGTTCCAGCAGCATATTACTGTTGTTAAAGGTTATAAGCAATGGCTGAAAGGTAAAATCCATACTCTCGCCCAGGAGCCCTAAACCCTACGCTTTGAATATCATATGATGGAAGACAAATCTGCACAAATATTTATAAAATCAGCATTTCGGTCAACACACTTTAGCTCGAGCCGAGCTAAAGTGTGGCCAATAGCGCGCGCTGTTGGTTCCACTTTAGCTCGAGTCAAGCTAAAGTGCGGCCAAAGATGCATTAGACTAGTACAGTTTTGCTCGACTAGAGTTAAAATGTACAGGACCAATGCAACTCTGTTCGCACTTTAGCTCCACTCGAGCTAAAATGAATGAGACCAATGCGTCTTTGATCGCGCTAAAGCTCAACTCTAGCTAAAGTGACGATATCATTTACTCTCAAACCTAGTCTCTTGAAAAAAATATCCCGAAATTCATATGAGCCAATACACTTTACCTCGAATTGAGCTTAAGTGTGAAATAAATGACCTAAACCACAATTCAAACACCACTACTGACGGACCTATAAACATGTAAGAAGTTAAATTCACCGATGACACCATGACAAAGAGATTATGTACTATAGTTACACTTTAGCTCGAGTCGAGGTAAAGAGAAAGCATCAGCTTGAATACAACCATGTTAACCGTGGTGTAACTACCGTCAAGTATCTCAACTCATGTCTACTTTTCATTCACCTCTCCTGAATTGTGCATGAGCTTCAGTCTTGTTCCAACCACTTGAGAACCTCAAAACCTAAGGTTCGTGAGTGATTGGATCGGTTCGTAAGCTTTTCCACGGTTTAAGGGAGTTGAACGACAAGTTGACGCGAGTTGATTCGTAGGGTCTGCTGATGTTCTTTAAAATAACTGTATAAACGTTATCACATTGAACTGGCAAACTAAGTAATTAGTCACACTTTAGCTCGAGTCGAGGTAAACATGAAGCATTTGCTTAAATATACCAATGTTAACCGTCGGGTAGTTGTAGTCTAGTATTTCAACTCATGTCTACTTTTCGTTCACGTCTTATAAATCGTGCATGTGTTTCTGTCCCGCTCCAACCACTCAAGAACCTCGAAGAGTGAGGTTCGTGAGTGATTGGATCGGTTTGTAAGCTTTTTCACGGTTTTGGGCGATGAACGAGAAGTAGGCAAGAATTGGTTAATAGGGTCTAGGGAAGTTTTCCATATGACTATTGAATGTTGCAGAGCTATACTGACATACATTGTATTTGATAACACTTTAGCTTGAGTCGAGCTAAAGATGAAGCATCAACTTAAGTAGAGCCATGTATAACGTCGTGTATTCTTAGTCTAGTATCTCAACTCATGTCGACTTCGCGTGCAAATTTCGAAATCGTGCATAAGCTTGAATGTCGTTCCAACCACCTGAGAACCTTGAAGCATGAGGTTTGTGAGTGATTGGATCGGTGCATAAGTTTTTCCAGGATTTTGGGAGTTGCACGAGAAGTAGACATGTGTCAAATAATTGGGTCGAGCAAAGTTTTTCAGATAACTATATAACGTTGCAATGTATTACTAATAGACTTTGTATTTGGGTACAGTTTAGCTCGAGTCGAGTTAAAGAGTAACCTCTCCATCTTATTTGGATGATCAATTCAACAATCTAATATTTGTGCTCGATTTTATATGTGTGCAAAATTGAGAGGGACAGGATGGTGACTTAGCTGCAACACTTCTTCCAGCACAAGCCCGTCCACCTTGATGATGACGATGGAGACGACAACAACCACTTGGATTGCTGGGAGCTCAAGGACCCATCAATGACACTGAAGTGGACGCTTCTGTGGGCCCCCTGGATAGATAATCTAGTGTTTGGTCAGACCTTTGCTGGTGATGTTGTTGAACCCTAGCACATCGACTATACGACCACGATAACTGATGTAGTCCACAAAGGTAACGATCACGTTAAGTTGTCATGTGTGACCACCAATGAGTCCGTAGAGCCATATATGTTTACTATTGTAGTGAACAATGTTGTATCTCCTTTCTCTATTCACGATTGTGTCGAACCACTTAGGGGGTCCAAATTTGACGATGTAGTGGCTCAAGTCGACCACGAAATCTCACTTAAGAAATGGGAGACTAGTAGTAGTCAGCCGCTTAAAGCAAAGGCTGTAGCCAATAAAGTCCGCGTCATTCTATCCACAATGAATATCTTTGCCGCTCTAGAGAAGGCAAAGACAATCGCGGATAGGCGCCCGATAGCAATTTTGATAGTTTCGGGGGCCGAGACCGGTAGCCAGGAGTTGAGTCAAGCATTGGTACCGGTTAGAATACCAAGCGCAAGAACAAGTCAAAGCACCCTGCGCAACACGCTGTCTGCTTCCCCCGTCAAGAAGCGCTCAACTGCCAAGAAGTTGGAGACCTCTTCCAGGAAGAAGACGAAGCTCGTATCAGAGGAGGAGTTGGCCAATTTGATGGCCTCTGCACTTTTGGAGCTCCCTCATACGCTCTGGAACGGAGAGACAATCAACTACACCAACGTCCAAGAGATTTACCAAAAATTCTGGACGGAGTGTCAGGGCTGCTTCTTCCTTGGAGATAGAGAGAAGAAGTTTGAGCTCGACGTGATGAGGCTGCATAATGCACCGCCGGAGTAGACAATCCGTGCATTCAAACCTTGGAGCATGGAAGTTTTGATGCATTATTACATCGAAATGCCCGACAGGACGTAGAAGTAGACTCTCTGCGTTATGCCGAAGCTCGATGTTATGCCAACGACGGTTGAGGACATTTGCAACTGCGACTACTATATCATCAACGGCCAGCATAGCGTTGCAGCATCCAAGGCAATGATAAACGACAACGTCTTGGAGATACTAAGGAAGCACTTCCGAATGTGGTAGTGTTTCATTGTCTAGACGGAAGATCTGGAGAAGCTGAGGAAGATATCCGCGAATTATAATCGTGTGAAGAACTTGGTCCAGTTCAATCCGACGTGGCCAACCAATATCCTGGACTCTTGGACTTTGTGGATCCAAGCTGGGAGACCAATGCCGAAGCACTCCGCCGCGAGCATTCGCGGGTCTCACAGGTAAGGTCGGAGAGCGGCACTGGAGATTGCCAATGACAAGAAGTTCAAGGTAATATTCTTAAACCAAGGTCATGCACGTTAGCTTGACTTGAGCTAACGTGCATGTTTCCTCACTATATGTATAGTGTTGTATATTGATTCAAATCGCTTATAGTGTATACTCTAAGGTTGCAAGTTAGCTCGACTCAAGCAAACTTACAGTTTTCGGACCCTGCTTGACTTGTTTATTTTCTACTCTAATGGTAAACTGATTTGACCCCGTGTATGTTCTGTGCAGCCATTTCTTAACGCGGTTTGTGAGTCAGGCAGAGCTCGTGAGCAATGATCGACGTTGTGAGCAATGATCAACGTTGCAAAGAACCAGGCAGAGCTCAAAAAAGCCGGAAAGGCGAAAGGGCTCTCGATTACGAACGAGGAGAAGATCATCACCTCGTCCGATGAGACCTTCAAGCTCTGGTCGGATGTCATCTCTTTGGCGACCTCATCAACATCGATTTGACTTCAACGCCTTCGGCAAAGTTCAAGGACGTCAAGTCTTGGGTTCCTCGGAAGGATGGGGTTGTGATGCGCGGGTTCTACAAGTTTTTTAGCAACATGAACGAGGCTGATGACGCGAAATTGTGTAAGCACATTCTCAATCGATCGAGGCCATCGCAGAAACTACCTTATTCTAAGATGGTTGTGAAGCAGCCCATTCTTGTGCTAGAGGATTGCTACACCGCCCGGGACTGGGTCGATTGGAGGAAGAGGAAGGAGGTCGCTCGAATGGAGCTACAAGTGATCAAGCCGGAGCTAGTGCTCTTCAACAGCACTAGAGCGTACAATTAGGCCAGCTGGCGGAAGTTCAACAAGGACTACAACGTTAGCAAGGCCTCAAAGCGTGCCCTCTTGGATTGGGGTCCACCGGATTTGTACTACGCCAACTCAAGGCAGACGCAGTTTCGCAACTACAAACTTGAAGATCTCTCTCCGTATGCTAAGGAGTTCTTCAGAGTCTTCCTCAATGTGCGATCGCAGTATGTTCCACCACAAAGGGCCTTGCACTTTCGTTCGTACACGACGCTGACAAAATCGCTCGCAACGTGGCCCTTCAAATTCGTGGCGCAACCAAGGCTACAATGTGAAGCTCGGCATCATCGACTTCCGGAACATCCTTGGGTCCTCTAGCAAGGCAAAGTCGTCGTTGGAGAAGCCCTTCTTTGACGAGTTCATGACGATGTTTGCATCGAAAGAGCAGCCCCCCCTCACCGGTCTTCCAGCTTGGCTCTTCATTTTCTGCGACAAGTAGTCCCAAATTCAAGTGAAGGCGTTTGCAGAGGGCTCATCGTTGTGCCATACGTATGATGTGCTGCAGTTGATGTATGTTCCCTTCGAGAACGAGCGCTTGGAAGGATTCGCTCCAAAGAGCAACAACGCTTTCAACCCCATTGGCCTCCTCTTCCTCTTGAAGAAAGAGCTTATAACACCATATTCATTATATTGGGAGATTTCCATGATTTTGATCTAGTGCACATTCAGCCCGAATCGAGCTGAATGTGCATAGTGGGTACATTTTAGAGCTCAAGAGCAACATGCGTATTAAATTGGGAGGCTCACAATCTCCCAATATAATGAATATGGTGTTTTATGCAGATCCCGGCGGTGAGGAAGACCTATGCAGCTCCGGAGCATGTATTGCACTCAAAGCTTTGCAAGTACAACAAGCTGGCGTACTCGATGAACATGAACGAGCTGAGGATGGAGTTCTTCATCAAGGTCTTAGAACTGTTTTGCAAGAGGGGGGAGGCAATTGTCCAACTATTTGACAGGACAAAATTACTTATGGCGAGTGTGGTAAGTTTTCCTATAGTTTAGCTGGAGTCGAGCTATATTGTAGATCCCTTCCTGTCTCGTGCATGGATTGTTTCAGAGAGGTCATTCTTATGCTATTTGTAGCGTAGCACTTTAGCTTGAGTCGAGCTAAAGTGCCAACTTAGACTTAGATGCTTTTGTATGGATGTTAACAATCGCGTCGTGTTATTTGAAGTTTAAATAGCTGAGATTTAGTATTTGTATTTCTTTGCATTCACTTTAGCTCGATTCGACCTAAAGTGTAACTTATCTAATCCGTGGATGTCCAGATGTTGGATCTGGAGGCATTCTGCATCTCCCACGACACTGATGAGCACGACCTCGACGACGCCGTAGAGGAAGCGTTGTCGTTGGATCGATCTGATTTCGTCGTAGGTGCATATCATGTCAACGAGGAGATCTTCCCCGAGCTTGGCGAGGCCGTTGCCAAGGGGAAGGGGAAAGCAAGTGTTGACCTCGTCGATGAAGAGGAGGAAGTGGACTCGAGCCTCTTGAGTGTGTGCCCAAGCTCAAGCACAACCATTGCGGATGATGAATCCCCTGACGACTTCGATGACGCTACTCCGCCGGAGTTTCAGAGTGGCTCTCAATCTGAACCTGGAGATACAATCGGTTCCTCGGCAGCAAATCGATTTCTTGGAGTTGGTTTTGATGGATATTTCCAACACGCCTCATTCAGCTCCCACCTTGGGTGGTCATCCGCTCGACCCGCAGCCAAGAGGAGGAAGATTGCCAACGCGAGCGGCCGCTCTCCGTTGGCTTCGGCGAGCTCCGCTCATGACGACAAGAGGTTGATCACCCTCGAGAAGAAGCTCGAAGAGGAGGCCACCTAGTGGAGGTTGATGGAGCAGCGGCTAACAGAGCGTGACGAGGAGCTGAGGACCCTGCAGCGGAGGCGTGACGAAGAGATGAAGAGGGACCAAGAGCATAGGCATGCCGACATGATGCTCTTGTTAGAGAGATTCATGGCGGCTAAGGTGCCTGTTGTTCCCACAACAACGCCCACAGTTTATGTTGCGATCTCCCAACCTTCCCTCTCAACGGAAGAAGGGACTAGGAGTCAGTCCCGCGGTTCACTGCAGCCGTCTCTGGAGGGTTCCTCCCCCCTCTCTTTAGGGGCTCAATTGTTTTTTGTTCCTCCATCCCCGTCGACCCGCCCTTCTTTCCCTCCGAAGTCGCCCGCTCGGTCTTTATCTATCGAAGATGTCCGCGGCTCATCGTCAGGTTAGTGTAACGTAGTTGCGAGTGTATAGAGGCAGAACATTTTGTAAATGTCCAATTTTGTACACCAATTTTTTTGTTAATATTACAGTGCTCAACGAGCACTTCAACTCGACTCGAGCTAAAGTGCTTGACATCCGACGACTCTGACTTGTATCACTGTCCTATGTGCACATCAGCTCGTAGGTTGAAGTTGTTGAATTTTTCAGATCTAAGTTTTGGTATTGACGCGATCGCTCACCCAGTCATAGATGAGGTCATCCAAACTGCAGTCCCAGTCGTAGAAGAGGTCGTCCAAGCTTCAGCCGTGCTTGTAGAAGAGATCAATCTTGATTCTCCTGTCCCAGAGCCGCCTCTTCTTTTCTCGGAACCGGGCTCTCAAATGGTTGGGGGACACTCGGAACCCCTTGGCAGCATGTTGGGTTCGTTGGGATCGATGGAGGTCCGAGACAAATTCTTGCAAGATAATGAAGTTCTCGAGGTATTCTTCTAACACTTTCCACACTCCACTCTCCCCATGACACCCTCGGTTTGCCTCTTTTGTTCTACGTTTTGTTGACCCATCGCTGCTAATGAATCTGTAGTAATATTGTTCGTTCTCCTGGCGTTTCGGAACCAGGTCTGCGAGGCATCAATAAGTGGTGCCAATAATCTAGAAGAAATACCTAGAGTCCCATCAGATTTCGAGGGCAGGTGGTTGAATGTTGTGTTGGACCTCAATGGGATTCTATGCACGTGTGAGTCTGCATGGCAGGTTAGGGTGTTCAGGAACTTTGACTCGTCCATACACTCGGCTTCGCTGCCAACCGAAGTAGGCCTTAAACTAGTCCAAGTGCGCCCAAGTTGTGCTGAATTCCTAACGAAGTTGTCTGAGTTTGCCATCATCGCGATCTGGAGTTCGATGATGACATCTACAATACGTCAGATATGTATATATTTTTTTCAGCATTGTTCTTTGTATCGTCTCCGGATCTTTGGTCAAGAGAATTGCGATAGGGTTTCCGAGTGTAGAGTCGGTACCAGAACAATCTACATGAAGGAATTTGGCACTCAGAAGGACATCTTCATGAAGACCTTATCGAACCATCTCTTCAATAGGTTGGGTCGTGAGTATACTCCGGCAAATATGCTTGTCATTGACGATAGCCTGATTAAGCACATGCTTAATTTGCCGGAGAACGTCCTTCTACTTCCATCATGGTCGCACAATCATGATGGCGCAAGAGAGGATTCTGTACTGCTCGAGGAATTGTTGCCGTATCTCTCTCACCTTCACCTGTTTCCGTGTGGTCAGCGCAGTAGTGGGCTAAACATCCCTTGGGCCGGGAGATGTTCTATAATGATCAAAAGACGTGTGGTCAGTCTGCAAGTATCTGGAACGCAATCCAAGCATCTTAGAATCTCCGCTCTTAATGTCGTTGGAAACGCTTAGATCTCTATTATACTTCAGGTCGGATAGAGCTAAACTGTATCGATCGACAACAGCTCCATTTTGTAAATTTTGTTGGATCATTTTTGGTGTATATATATTTTTTGATAATACAAATGGAGATGTTTCTCCACTTTGTTTGTTATGCGGATTGGATATCTATTGCTGATGGAATGTCGTCTTGTTTTGAATGATTGTAATTTTCACCTATTGTTCTGAGGTATGTGAGCGTCTCTTCGCTTGAAAATCCAACAGGGATGTGATTGTCGGGCATTCGTGGATTCCTTGCTTGGCCCAGAGGAGTTCGATATTTCCCTTCGGAATAAAGGGCTTTTAATGCACTCTGCAGCAACCGCGCAGTCAACCATGGATTATTCGACCATGGCCGTGGAGGACGAAGTTGTTGAAAGTCCTATTGCGTGGGAGCCAATTCATGATAGGATCAACTCCGCTTCGCCACAGTGGCCTTGTTCAGTTCGAGGGTCTCCGCGTCTAAATCCGGATAATTGTATTCCTGCAAAGCGTATTCTTTATGACGGTTTAAGGGATGCTACTTGCCCACGCTCGCTCACGGTGCGTGATATGCTCACCTCCTAGTTATTGCACTATTGAGTCGTTCTTGCCTAGGCAATCTTGGTTCGTTATTGAGCTACATCGCACTCATGTAATTTAGCTTCATTCGAGCTTATTTTTATTCGATGGATGGTAAATGTGAACTGTGAATTTACCCTTCAGCATTTTAGCTCCATTCGACCTTAAGTGCACTAGGATGGATCTTAATGATACAGTTTTCATGTGTGCGGTGTAGGAGTATTCGACCTAAAGTGTATTTGTTTGGATTGTATGTAGCACCTATTGTGCAGGAACCATCTGGTAAATGTCTCCGCCCTCGTATTCTCTCAGGAAGTATAGCTGGAAACAAATGCTCTCTTTCAGCTCCCACCCGCCCCCACTCGCTGCCCAAATTAAACACTGACGAGGTGTGTAGGCGAGGTTTGCAGCGTCTTCTAGACAGTCCATTAATGCAAGAGAATGGCGCAACATGGACTAGGCAACGTCAGAGGGCTTTTTGAAGACGCTTATAGAGGCTTATGGAGGAACTCCCTAGACCATTAAATTCAAGATAGGACGATTGTGTTTTGCCTCGGGGTAAATGAGTGTTGTGTGTGACTTTTTTTGCATGAAGTTTTGAATAAAGCTTGGATAAATGGTATATGCTTCTTTTTGTTACCATTTTTTGGACATTAGGCTAATTTGGTCCATCCATGGAATGAAATATAGTATTCTTGGTACATTGTCTTTATGCTTTGCATCTACAAAGGTCTATGTATATTGATACTTCAAAGATCATATATCTTCAAAGTCATGGAAATCTCCCAATATAACAAATATGGTGTTATTTTAATATGTGATTATTACATTGGAACTAAAAATTAAGATAAAATTAAAATCCAAAGGACAAAGCATACAACTAACCTCATCTTTTGAGCAACTGCACGAATTTGACTTTGAATAGGAGCAATATAAACTGCACTTTGAGTAGGAACTATAGGAGCTAGTCGTCCCTCTGGAGCTCCGTAAGTAGTTTCTAGATCCAAAGCTGCAGCTGAACTGGATTTGTAAGCAAAAAAATCATGAATTAGCATATGGCAGGTACAAAGAGGAGTTGGAGCACAAGCTTGACTGTGTAAGTCAAATATTTACATCAATTAGTTTAAGCTTTCAAACCATCGTGGTGTAGTGTTTCTTGCTTTTAATTTTATGTTACATGTGATCTATGTTCATTATTCGTATTAGATAGGAATTTTATGTTGACAATGTACTGTCTTTTCTAATATATGATGTTTTTCTTGGTGCAAGATAGGGTTAGAGGCAGATCACATAAGATTGATATAAGTTGACTTACTTGGTATGTCAAGAAGAATGTGGAGGAGTTGGAGACTATTGAATTGGATCGTCAATGGGTAGCATCAGTGGCACAGTTTTGATGGTGCTACTTGATCCAACCTCTAATCTCCTCATGTAAGTGTTCACGCCTCCTTGAGGTAGAATAGTAGAGTCAGGGCAATACACTAAGTTTGTATCTGTTGTAAAAGATCCCAAAAATGCCTCTTTTGCTTTGAAATTGGGTTAAGGTAGTATCTTCTCCTGTTTCTCATTCCTTTTCTTTTCTTGGTCCTCTTGTAGAATAGGCCTGTGTAGGAATCTGGTGTAGCTTGTGCAAAGGCCCTTAAAAATGCCATTGCAATCCCATGCTCTACTGAACCAATTAGGAATAGATGTACTTATCCTTCCTAATTGGTTGAACTTGACAAGGAAACAAGCACTTAGAAAGTCCAGTGGCAAAGACTCTACAAAGGAAAGTATGTTGCCTACTTTGTCAATCCATATTGTATTTTGTGGAAGAATATAGACTGACCTTGTGATATGAAGTCGTGTACTTGCTGCTGCTCATGGTGGTTGGTTGTTGCTATTGTTGCCCCTTTTGCCAGATGAATTTTGTTCATGTCTTGATGCTCTTTGTCTTAGTGCTCCTCCTCCTAGTGCTCCAAATCTGGGATTGTATGAAAAGTCCTGGGTATTGTTCACGATGGGCATGGGAAAGACGGTTGTGCGGACCCTTGTTGTTGGCTCCTCTTGTAATTCGTCTTCTTCCATTCTACATCAATATAACATTAGAATCATGATTAAAATTAGCATGGATTTAGATAGAAAGGTTTAAAGTACTAGATACAACAACTTTCAACAAACAATAAATTTAGAATCACATCACATGTTGCCATGTACTAATATAACTTGGAATTTGACCTAGGAATTGTTGTTGACATGTCTTGCAATTAGGCGCTCGACTACAACCGCCAAGCTCCTCCTCAAAAGCCTTGAGCTCCTCACAACTAACTGTGTCACACACGTCGTTAAAGGAATGCCTTCCAAGAGAACAAAAATTAAGATCAAGAAACAACTCTGTTCATACAATCTTTTGTTAACTTTTAGAGGAAAGGGCCTACGACCGTGACATTTGTCCCAATTTCTATACTATTACATGCTCAAGTTTTTCATCAAATGTAAGTGGAATTTTTCTGTTACATTTTTTTGAGATGAGATCATATCCCTTGCATATGTTATGAAAATTATAGAATTTTCCATCACGATCTAAAATTATTGTGGTTTTTTAAAGCAAATGTGAAGAAAATTCACTTCAAATACAAATTACGCTTAGAAATTCTATTAATTTCACAAAAGGTGCACATTATAGTGCAATAACTTGTTGTGTAAATGTAACTTCCATTTGAAGCTAAAAACAGAGTACTAGACACCCGTGGTTATAGGTCAAGACATCAACTTGCAATAACTTTTCAAATATACCTACTTTTCAAATTTTCAAGCTGGAATGAAAACTAGACTTCATAAGCTTCATTTCATTAGTTAGACTCAAATCTAAAAAATATCATTTTAATGACTTGAAGTCAGATTTAGAAGAAAAATGACAAGTTTCTAAAATGCATTAAATTGAGATCCATGTCACAACATTTTTTCTTTTATATAGAACATAAGTATCTCAATTAGCAAGTTTCATAATCATCTAATAGTAAGGCATTTAATGAAATAATTACAAAAGAATTGGATGATAAGTGATAGTTTACATCAATCATCATCAAAATCAAAATGCCAAAATGAGATAATTATAATCAATCAAAATGTCATCAATCAAAATGTCATCCACAAAGCTACTTTTTGGCTCCTCAGTCATTCAGGGGTAATCCCTAAATTTCTAAGAGTCCCCTCACGGAACTCTTAAAGGTGAGGCAAGTTCTTATGGTGTCAAATTATAACATTCTTCCATAAAATTTTATTCATAGATGGACATTACAAAGAGCTTTGTATGGTACAATTTTTTTCCTAAATCCAACATTTAATGAAAAAGTTATAGGATTTTTCATTTTATATGGCAGGAACGGACAAATCTGACAACTCCAAAAACTTTTTTTAGGACACTCTATTGAATTTTAGATTTTCAATACTAGCAAGTTATAATGTTTCCTTTCATATTGTCAAAAATAATCTCTTGTCTTTAGTGAAAAATAACATATCAATATAAGTCAAATATTTTCACACATTGTCACACATTACCGGGCAAGGTACCAAAAAAAACTTCTTCTTTTCCACATTTAATTCAGAAATCTTCATATCTTTTACTTTTTACTATTTCTCCAACAATATGTAGAATAAACCTTTATATTGACCATTCCAATTTTTATTCCTAAACATATCAAGTTCATCAATACATACAACGTGAATTTGCAATTTTTGAACCTCTACTTCTTGCACATTTTTTTTGATTATGCTACACCCCTTCCCTGCCTTTGCAGAATTGTATACAAGGAACTGACATCATGCTTAGCAAGGTGGTCCTGAATTTAGACCTTGTGTAGTGCAAATATTTACCACCAAGTGAAGTCAAAGTCTCCTCATCTAATAAACGCAGAAAAGAAAATGAATTATTTTCTCTACTTCGAACACTATCATCCTTCAATCCGTGCGGTCAAAAATTATGAATTTCTGCAAGTATGTTACTTAACAAGTCTTTATTGAGATCCTACGGTTCAAACTTGAAATGAAAGGTTTTGTTTTCTTTCTTACTCATTCTACTAAAACGAGGAGTTTTGAAGTATATTTAGTGTGAAATTGTCATAGAAATTTAGGGATTTAAGCATGCCTTATAATAAGTAGGACATGTTATAATGTACTTGCTAAGTTTTAAAGCAGTGAAGTCTTGAATATCTATCATATATTATGTATATGTGTCTTTCTAGATGTTCTCTTTGGATTTATTCCTAGCTAAGTATAGCATTCAATCAAAGTTTTAAAACAATATTTTGATCCATAAAGACAAATAAAGTGTTAAAATTTGAAATCTTACATAAAGTAGTTAATTATGAACTATATTTTAATAACAATATAATATTTTGATTGTAAATGCATATATTAAGATATCATGCAATTTAATCATTTTTGACCCATTGAAGTAATTTTTTGAAATGTTTTTGAACAAACATGCTATTGTAGCTAATGTGTTTCAAAATTTAGATACAAAAGGGAATCCAACTTTAGATTAATAATTGGATAGGAGGAAAATATACGATAATTATTAATTCCGACAAAATGGCACCATGTATTTTGTCACAGTACGTAGCGTCGAGGGCCTCTCCGCATCTTAGTGTTAGCGTAGATTGGTTTGTTACTAATCTACGGGGTTTGGAACGTACAGTGGCGCACCACATTCATCCATGGATGATTTTCATCCACTTAGGATTGTGTGTGTGTGCGTATAGCGCCGCAGACGTCCTTGACTTAACGTCTTTGTTAAGTCAAGCCTTGTCAATGAGTTAGAGTGTTTAGTGATTTCCTTTGCTTGCAATTAATTGTTTATCATTAGTAAAGGCTCCGCATTCTTTTATACTATTTGCACTCGTTGATTCTCTCTTTGTGGAATGCAAGACACTTGACTATGTGAGTGATTTACTAATTATTCACTTGACATAGACCTTCATTTTTACTCTAGTTCTTACCGTTTTTGCATTGAGAGAGTATGAAATGACGGGTTCCTAAATGGATTGGCAATGTTAAATTACATGCACTATTTCCTTGGTCATTTAGTTATGGCGTGAGTGCTAAGACGAGATAGCAAGGCTGCTGGAGTTTGCAGAGGGTTGTTGTACTTGTGGAGAGCTCTTGGAGTCGGTTGCTCGTTGGGCAATAAGGCTGTGGAACTTGGGAACGCCGGAGGGGGTCGTGGATGCAAGACGCGCCACGTGGCTGACTTCGGACGGGTCATTTACGCAAGACTAGAGCGTGACTACTGTAGTGAGCAGGCGGTCATAGACAAGGTATAAATGGCCACTGGTGATTGGCCAAAGGAATGGAAATCCGTTGGTACTAGTGACCCAAATTAATGTAGTCGTAGATTGTGATAGGGTATTGTAGGGGTGAAGTTGGATTCACGACCAACAAAACTTTTTTATGTGGGGGGTTGTGGTTGGAGATGTGCTAGCCGGAGGTGATGACCGGTGAACCACAAAGTTTGGTGGTTTTAGTTTGGTGGCCTTTAGCTTCTCTCGACAGTCTCTTGGTGCTTCTCCTTCATCCAAGTCTGAAATTTGTGGAGTTTGTGGCTGCACTTAAAGACAGTGCGGTTGCCCAACTTTTGACTTCCACTGAGGAGCCCAAGGTGGAAGAGATTTTTCCCGGTGAGGACTCTAGGAGCAATGGTATTGCCATTGTGGAAAAACGGACTGGCATGATCGGACCGAGGGCCATGTCTTGTTTAACTGTAGCCACACTTGCGGCATTGATGGTGGTTGGCAATCCGCTAGCCTTCAGTTCTCTAGAGCAGTTCATGGCGCAAGTAGAGGTGACTTATAGGGTGTTCATACGTGACCAAATGCAACGCATCTTGGATTTTTTGAGAAGAAGGAGGACACACATGCACTATATATACCCGATTGGCGTGATTGTTAGCGGAGGTCGATGATGTCTTTACGTAGCACCAGCTCGTGAAGATCTTTATCTGCAAGCTAGATAAGTGGATGAAGAAATTGATTAGCTCCCACCTACTTTTTCTGTATCATTAAAACGCCTCTTTGGGGTTTGCCAAGGTGGAGGCGCTTGACAGAGCGTTGGGCGTGAGGGAGGCCATGGATTTGATCACGACGTTGATGGACTTCCCAAGCCCAAGAAGCTAGCCACCGCGACAGGTAGCTCGGCGGAGGCAGAACCTTAATATGTTGAGCATTGTTGGGCTTGTGGAGAGGCTAGTTTTACCAAGGGGGACCCCAATTGTTCCAAGAAGAAAGGGGCAAGCATGGTGAAGGCCAAGCCTAAAACCGAGGCAGCCAAGCCTGCAAAGAAGGCTGGGGATAAGGAAAAGAAGACCGTGACATGTTCTCATTGTAGCAAGACTGACCATAGTAATGAAAATTATTTTTCTTTTCACCTGGAGAAGCGCCTAGGGTCTTCAACTGCTGGTTCAAATGTGGTAAAGATACTTTAAGCCATACTAGCGGAGCTGAAGAAGTATATGAGCGCGATGGTTACTTTGAGGCAAGCAGCCAACATAAAGCCTCTGGTGAGGGATCATGGCTCATCTTCACCCTAGATTGCTACTTGTATGGCGCTTCAGGGGAGGTGGTGGCAGCATTTGCCACTCGTGCTCAGACTACCGCACAGGCGGTGCCACTTTTATCCACTGTGTCGAATAGTAGTGTTCGTAAACGCTACATGGATTTGCCAAACCATAATGGTTAGTCCCGGCTACATCTTTCTTTCAATATTGCAGATGCGGCCACTTTTAATGCCGAACCTTACTCTCGCCAATTTCTTCTAGCCGTGGAGATGCCGCACACACCTTGGCGTATAAGATGTTGCAGCTGCCAAAGTATGCTGGCAACGACGCTAGAATGCGAGTGGTGAGCGGGGAGGGGAGAGCAATGAGCAATGAGGAGTGAGCCTTTTTTAGTACATAATATACTAAAATGAGAATATTTTCAAATTTAGTTTCTATTTTTATTCATGATAGTATTTTTGTGAACCTAAAATCGTGGACTGCAAAATGTCTTCAATGACATTAAAGTTCTACATGGCCTCTTACTGGACTGAAGTTCCAATCAATTGAAAAAATATAAGGTTAGACTTAGCACCTACTTCAATACCAAAATTCCTCACTCCTATTTTCAAATAGATGTCATGGGACGTGGCGTCGAGGGCCCCTCCGTATCGTAGTTTTAGCGTAGATTTGTTTGTTATTAATCTACGTGTGCTTAGGGACGAACGGCGGCGCAGGTCATTCATCCGTAGATGATTTTCATCCATTTAGAGTTGTATGCATGTACGTATAGCGCTACACACGTCCTTGACTTGACGTCTTTGTCAAGTCAAGCTTTGTGAGTGTGTTTAGAGAGTGATTAGTGAGTGCTTGCTTGTAAGTAATGGTTAGTCATTAGTAAAGGCTCTACATTCTCTAGTTCGCTTGCACTCGTTGATTCTCCCTTCATGCAATGCGGAACGCTTGACTACGTGTGATTTGCATCTCTTTCACTTGATAGAGACCTCTTCTCATATCTCTCTCATTGTTCCACTATTTTTACATGTGAAGGATTTGTAGAAATTGGGAAGCGTAGAGAAAGAGTGGGTTACAAATTAAACGCCATGTTTAGTACTAGTGTTAATAGTACTTGAAGTTGTGAGTGTGAGAGAGGAACTCATGCTTGTCGTGCACAAACACATCGTGCAAAGATAACATCGTGCCAACAGGTGAGAGCGCACAATTAGAGACAAACTTGGAGCAATGGTGACTATACTATCACCGTTGCCTTCGTAAACAACAAAAATAATTGTTCACAAAAGAAACTATCAACCACTCAGCAACCTAGGCTAGGAAAAAAGAAATAAATACCCAGACCACAATTTTTACTAATTGGTCTACAAGGACCCCTTCACTCGCCCCCTTTGCCCGTGCTGAAGCCCCTTTCACACCGACGAACCACACAATTAGCATAAACTGGAGGAACGGCCGATCATGATAACCTCTCAAGTCCATTCAATAAAAAAGTACGCATACCTAATATATTGGTGTATAATGCATCTTATACAATACATATATTGCATTTAAACGTATGGTTGGATAATTAATAGTGGCAAAGAGGGCTAATTCCATTAACATTTCACTAATTTTTTTGAAAAGACAACTACAGTCTAGTGGTGGCAAAATAGGTCTAATCCATATACATTGTTCCAATCTATAAAAGATTAAAGTCCAAATATAAATAATAGAGTGTAAAGTCCAAACACAATAACACCAAAGATAATAGATCATACTGTTGAAATTTTGAAGAAGAAAAGGGTCATAGTCCACTAGGGTTACTCACTTTTGGGCAAAAATTGAGAATTCAATTAAAAATTCAAAAAATAGTTTTTTACATTTTGGTTGATTGGTGATAGAAGTTAACTTGATCCTACATGTAGACCTGATTTTTTTGTTATTTTATTCTTTCTACAAGGAATATTTTAGGAACGCTAAACTTGAGAGGAGGGACATTGTGACGCTAATAACTCCTAATTTTGAGTTTATAATTATTTCAACAATAAACTAATTATTAAAAAATTATACATACCTGTTTAATCTTGTTTATTTCCTTTTCCAATTAATAAAAGTGTAAAAATGATTATTTTCAATTTTTTATGGAATTTCTCATTTTTTAGTGAATTAGTGAATAAAACCTAATAATGATTACAAAATGGTGAATTGCCCTTGGACTCTAGGATCCATTAGTAATGTCAATCATTCCACCAAGTTCAATTATGCCATTTTCCTAATTTATATATCCTTAAAATAAATAAGTAGTGTTTTTTTTTAAACTTTTGTGACACTCTGACACCAAAAATGGGGTACCTTAGTGGACCGTGATCCAAAATTACATAGTGACTATTAGACTAGTTTAAAGAGTCTAACGATATCTATGCTAGAAGCACTTCATTTCTAGCTCAACCTAATGAATACTACCAAGTAAAACAAGACATTTATTTGGCTTAAGCTATTATTGAATTTCAACCTTTATTTCATATAATGACAAATTCACACTATTAAAAGAATTCAATGAAAGCTTGCAAGACTCTTCAAAATGATTTCCACTTGATTTGTTGGAATCTTTACTCGTAAAATTGAAGTATCTTTCTTGACTCGAGATTTCCAAGATGTCATAATGGTGCTTGTTTCAATCCAATTCTCCAGCTGCATAGGATCCATTTTCCAAAGTAATGCCTTCTTGGTCTCCCAACCTAGTATGATCTAGCAAACTCAATGTCAGTAGTGACAGGCCCCCAATAAGGAACCTCAATTGAAGTTGGATATAATGGATTACAATGAGAATCTCCTACAGCTCGAGCAATCCTAAATGGACAAGGGTCCTCATTCGCCGATCGTACAATAATAAAATATCTGGCATACACATCTCTTCCAACTCGAAAGGATGGATGTGGTCTATTATGTCTTTGACCAATGAAAGGCGTATCCATTGTCAAGAAAATGATCTTCAAACACCGGCGACACCCTGGATGAGGGCCAAAATCCATTCACCAATTTATGTTCCACAACCATTGGTGTAGTAAGAGCCGTTTGCACTGCCTTCCAATAGTGACAGTATTGTTCGTGCTTTCGACAAAACTGTCTGGTGAAGTCTTCATTAGCCATTCTGTCCTAAAGATTGACAAAATTTCCTACACCCTTTACAATCTTGTCAAGGTTCCTCATAGGATGAGGCTCAACACGTCGTGGTACTCCTCTTGGTAGAATTGGCTTCCCATCACCATCTTCTCGCCAAAGTTTAATGCCACCATCCTCCTTTGGAAGCCACTCGCTATCTATGCACAAAATCTTGTATTACATCATTGGCCATGCATTTAAATGCTTATAGAACTTGAATTGTTGAGCATTACTATGACCTTCTAATGCTTCATCATCATTCAGTGGAATGTATGCTCGAATAAACTCTTTAAAATTAGGAACTTCTAAAATGAGGTGAGGAATAACTGGTTGTGACTCACTATCTATGAAGGACTTCATGAGAAGCGAGATCGTTGGATAGTCATTCGTCCTTAGTTTCATGCTCCATCGTCCAAACAAAGCATCAACATCATCATGGGTATGTCCAACAAGCATGAAGTTCATATACACCACGAAAAATGCCATACGTGACAAGCAGTGAAAAAAATGAAAAAACATAACGGTTCTTGTTGTCCGAGCATGCATTGTCAAGCTCATGTTGAAAATTGGAGGAAGGGGCAATGCATGAACGGGACTCTGAGGTGTTGGCAATAATGATAGACTACAAATCTCAAAACCATCTAGCAGGGCTTCGTACAGAGGGATAGACTTGCCACCAAGAAAGAGTTAACGTGAAGATGAAATTGGAGGCTTCCCTAAATCTTGAAGAAATTTTGCTATTGATCCAATAGTATGATTACCATCCTTTGGGTACACATCCAAAGTGTAGTGTGCATATCGAACATTGCCATGACCATGCGCAATCATGCCGGTGACAGCAATGGGCAACTTCATGAAGGAGTCAATGGCCTTACTCTTGTGCAAAAACAAGTGTGAGGCGGTCTTTGAATGGTCCATCTTATCATGGATAACCGTAAGCACTTCCAAGGGACGAGACCAAGAAATGTATCGAAGTGCATAGTACAACTCCCTATGAGCTCTCTGGGTAGCGGGATGCTCTTGTAGTTTAGTTTCCCACAATTTTTCAGCTCTAGACCCTTTTGTGAACGCTGACCTAAGTGCTTTTAACATATCACATGTTCCACAACATGCAAAATTATCCCCCGGCTTTTTCTTTGAGAATTTTGGATACAAACACATTCTAATTCTACTAAGTCCCATGGATGATAATCTATTAAGCCCAAGGTTCTCATTTACCTTCTCTCCTCCATCAAGGGTCTTAGTTTTGTGTGGCATGGCATCAACAAAGTTCTCTAAAATGCACCTAAGTGTTGCAGTAGCCTGCACAACATGAGTCCTTGTCTTCTTGCGATTCCTATTACCATGGTCATTGGCACGAATTCCCTCAGTAGCATATTTACCATACCGGAAGAAGGTAGCTCTAGAGACTCTATAAATTGTATACCATGCAGTAGGATATACATCAATCCCTTCTAAGGTAACAACATGATCACCTTCTATGTTAGTATGAATTTGTCGATGGACATCAAGCTTGATTTGCTTTTGAAATTTCACATTATCATTTCCATACAACTGAGTCCTTAGTGCAAGGATTTTTGCACGGAGAAAAGGTTTTACACAATTCTTCTTGCAACAAACCTCCGAGGAAACAAGATTGATTGAACGAGCTGACAATTTATCATGGGCCCTCAACACCTTCTCTGGAGCCTTAGAACAAACAAGATAGTCATACGGGCGTACTCCAACTCGCTTCTTACTACAAGAATTCTTCATGGCATCATTAAAGATAATGCGTTGTTCATGATCCTACAGAGATCAATCGTTGTACAAGACTCTCCTTATGTGCCATGCCCGTAGCAAAAACATCCAATCCAAGGGAACCACTTCTTCGTCCAATGACTCGGAAATTTGAACAACCACACGATCATCACCAAGTGGTCCGTCACTTCCAATAACGAAGTCAGTGCTTACACTATGACATAACCCTTTTGCAACTGCGATACCTGGTTCACCAACCAACGTAACACACTTCGTAATCCACGAGGCCCGAGACAAAACTTCACATTCAGAGGCGCCCTTTGGAAGCGTTGGTAGCATTAAATCCCGCATAAACGAATGAGGGTCCATCCTTTTGTACCTTACAACAGATTGATCAAAATAGATATTAGATATCAATATGGAATTCATTTTGATCACAATGATATCACAATCACTATAACAGATACCAAGTGTTATGCAGATATAAGCATGATTATGCTTATTGCAAGACTAAATATTGATTTTGCTCATTACAAGCTCACTTATTGATTTTGCTCATTTTGAGCAAAGTTACTCAATTTTCTCAGTGAGATTAAAATATTCGAACTTGCTCAGTGAGATCAAAATTTTTAACTTTGTTCATTGCGAGAAAAATTATTGATTTTGTTCATTGAAAACAAAGTTATTGATTTTGTTCATTGCGAGCATAAATACAAAATCTTCTTAGAGTAAGCAAAATTAGTCAATGTTTTGCTCAGTGCAAGCAAAACATTTATTGATTCTCACCGGACCAAGCATAACAAATGAAAAAGCTTTGCAAAAGAAAAATTGAAGATTCTTGTCTATGCGATTAGATTCGTGATTCACCTCATTGAAGGCAAAATTTGTGATTCTTCTTAATTTAAGAAAACTTAGTGATATTCCTAAGTCCATGTAAACGTTTGTATTTGCTTAGGTCAAGCAAAATTAAGGATTTAGCTCGGTATGAGAAGAGTTGAGGATTTTGCTTAGTGCAAACAAAATTAAGGGTTTTGCTCAGTGCAAGAATAATTAAGGATTTTGCTCAGTGCAAGCAAAATTAAGGGTTTTGCTCACTGCGAGAAAAATTAAGGATTTATCTCAGTGCAAGAATAATTAAGGATTTTGCTGAGTCCAAACAAAATTAAGGGTTTTTCTCAATGCGAGCAAAGTAAACGGTTTTGCTCAATGCGAGCAAAATTCAAGAATTCCATACGAGCTGGGCAAAATCATATATTTTACTTACATAATGTTTTGTAATAAATTTGCAAACACTTAAATAAGACACAAAACACTTGGTTGTCCAAACATTAATCATTCATGCATAAGTTGATTGAAGTGAGTTGATTACATTTTATCACCACACACAAAACTCATATTTTCTCATCTACTTATCAAATTGCAAAATTTTCTTCCATTGAACTTCTTGGATGTGACCACCACATTCAACTTCAACTCGGAATGTACAAAACAACATAGATATCACAATTGTGGTATGATGCAGTTTTGGTCCTTCTGAGCTGAAATTACTCAAGTACATCTTGTGAAAATTGTAACCCCGCATAACTATATAATTTCTCACTATAACTAAGACTACAATGACAATGTACACAAAAAATTGGTTTTCATTACATGACTCATTAATAAAAATCATCTTCCATGCTTTCTAATAGGATAAGGCAAGTACCTAAGCCTCGACTACTTGTAAATCTATCATACAAACATATATAGGTGAAAAAAATATACCGGTCAAGGTGCCATTCATACCTTCAATGCTTCGATAAGGCAGAGAATTTGACAAAGCAGTCAATATACACTTCTCAGCCAACACCTCCACAATTCTAGAAATGATTCTCTTGCATGCAATGAGCATAGTACTACATAGACCTTCCTTTCACTCTCTTGTTGACAAAAACAATAATGAATATCACAATGGAGTGCACCAAAGTGTAGTAAAGACGAGCACCCAAGGATCCCAAACAATATCAATGAATCCACTACCCACAATACCCTAGTAAACAACATCAAATGAAGCAGCCTAAACCAACACCTTCAAAATCCTACCACAAGAACATCAAATGAAGTGGCCATCAACAAAGTGGAACTACACATTGGGTCTCCACACCAAAAGACTGACAAAATCGTAAGATCAGGTGACAACTGCCTAGCATCGAAAGGTTCAGCGATTATGGAGGACAAGATATATTCATGGCCGAGATATGGTTGAAGAATTGGCGGGAAGCCAACGGTTGAGTTTTTTGTGGTGGTGTTAAGACGGTGGAAAGGCGGGAAGCTTTGTCATCGACTTCTAGGTTTCTTGAAGATAACGTCTCGCCTTATGACACCCGTTTTCTTCAAGAAACCAACGATTGTCATACCGTTTTCTTCAGTTGTAGAAGTCGAAGAGAAGCAACACTTCTACGGTATAAATAGTCGGAGATCTCTGGTAAGCTTCTAGTGGGACGTGCAGGCCTTTCGGTATTCCGATGGCATATAGGGGACGGTTGTGACATTGTCACTACTCTACGTATCGTAATGGGAGTGAATGCAAGAGCACGGCTCCGCTTATCTTCAAGATGACTTGCGGGAGTTAAAGGGAGGGATGTCGAATTCGAGGCTGAACTTCAACTGTCTTCACAGCCGGAGATCTCCGGTGCACTTCCGGGAGGACGTGGAGACTCTTTCATATTTTTCTTCTACACAGGAAAATTTTAGATACTGGGGCTAATAACCGTATCTCTAACTCACTGAATGGAACACTCTTTGTGGTTCTTCTCTTCTTTGTGTTATAACAAGATGAATGTGAGCAACTAGATAGAATGGTCTGCCCTCAAGGATCAGCGGCGTTCGCTTTCTCTAAGTTCACCAAAGCTGCTTCCTTCATTTTACGCGGAATGGACCTCCTAAGTTGGTTTACTTTGCTTAACCAAGTTGCAAACAACACAAAACTCACATGACACCATACGTGCTTTTCTTGGTCTAGAATCCATGTGGCTTCCTAGCAGTCCTAGTACTTCCTCTTTAGATTCTTCTGCTTGTTATCAGGCTCCCAATGTTTAACGAGAAAATTTTTGTGGTTGGCATTTCCTTCATCCCTGACGACGTCGGAAAGTGCTCTACCCTGCCAGACATGGTAGATGTCTGGATCATTAGGTCTTACTAAACCTAGGACCCCTTACAAATGTCACACCAGGGATTAAAAGTGGACTTTGGGGCTTCATTGGCGGGTCTGCAGTAAGGCTCCAAAACTTCATCTATAGCAGTGACATTCAATGGTTGTGGAAGAAATCTTGGGGGATCTCCACCTCCCTTGTGAGGGCTTCTCCAATCATGGCCAGGCCAGAATCCCTCTTCAAGTTCAGAGGGCATCTGAGGAAGTGGCTTGTCAAGCTCGTCGATGACGTCCTTCCAATATTGCTAGTATGGGCGGATGGAGTCTGCAAACCCTACGCACTTAGACATTCCGGACGCCCGACAGTCCACGTACTTCCGGAGCCCCGTCTTTATGAAGTTTTGTTCTCTGTTGCTTTTCTTGCCTTGTCTCTGGCAACATCTTGGTTTCCGACCAAGTTTTGCTCCTCATTACACCACATGGGCTTGAAAGGGACGGGCTTGGGAGATCTTGTTGGAAGCTTGGGACGTCCGCATTCATCTACCTTCGAGAGTTTTATCGGCTCACTGTTCATGGGTAGCCACTCTGCATCAATGGCAGATTTCTTGAACTTCAGGACCAGAACACTGTCATTGTCAACGTAGAACTTGAAAAGATGCATATTACTTATTCCCACCAGACGTGCCGCCCCGCTGCATAGGTAGCCATTGACAAACGATTTAAAGTCGGCCACCTCTTAGATAACTTCTGGCATGAAGGCTTGTTTTTGTGACTTCATGAATGCCTTCATGAAATCCGCTAGAATATATGTGTAGCTATTCTTGAGTTCTTTTGATAGATGACTAAAGTAAGCATCAATATCTTCATGCGTATATCCGACTACCAAAAAGCCTACCTAAATCTCCTTGAAAACACCTCAAGTAGTTGACAGTGATAAAAGTGCCATCAAGTATTGGTTCTTGTTGTCCTTTGTTGAGTTGTTGAGTTGCAGAAACAATTTTGGTGGCAAGGTTTTTGGTCCATTTAGAGCACTCGGCTCAACGGCCTCTAAAGCGTCAAGGCACCTGCTCTTCCCCCTCATGAGCGCTGCAAACATTGAGTTCGGAGGTGGGTGCTTGAAGAGCGCGCGCGTCTCACGTAATGGTGCTCCTTCAAGCCACCTAAAAAGTTTTGCGAGAGAGGAGACGGTGGCGTTCGAATCTCCAGGCCATAAAGCAGGAGCGTAGTGAGCATACCCTCTGTAGACATGACCGTGTGCCACCATTCCAGTGACATTCATGGAAAGTTGTCCGAGACGAGATGTCGCCTTAGTAATTCTCTGCATGGGTGGAAGAGTTGTCTCTGCAATGTTGATCTTGTAGTGAATGATACAAAGATAGGTTAGCGGCTTCGCCTTCAACTCCTCTCTCCATGTCGCATAAAGATTTTGGCATGATTGTTGGTGATTCAAGTAAGTCTGCTTCTTGCTATAGAATATCTCGTACGCGGGCGTTCCCTTTGGAGTCGTCAGTAAGAACTGATTGAACTCATCGTAGATACTGCATTTTGCGAAGGTGCTTCCACAAGGCTTGATAGCAACATTTCCAAAGAATTCCTTTCTGACCTTGCTAACTGTGGATTGACTTACAGGCAAGAGTCCATAGGAGTCGTTTGTCTGCAAAATGAAACAATAACCGAGTTAGAGGAGTATTTCTGAAGATCAATCCAACACATAGTAGGCGATACAGTGGTGATCAATAAGTGGTCCATGCATGTTAGCGAAGACCCAACCGAAGATCTCCGGTTTGTATACTACGCCTTCGGTTAACTAAGGAAGAAGATAACAATTCCATATCAATATGCAAGGATTAATTAAGTACCTCAAATACATTGGCACGTATTTGCTTCCAATTATTTCCCGCACGAAGATACTTAAGAGTGTCAATCCGACCATTCCCGACACTTCGCATTTGGTGAGATATTTGATCCGCGTTGTCATTGATAATGCACGTCATTGACTCCATGGCTTGAATAGTGGCAAGCCGTGGGCGCTTGATGCCCTTGTTACTTTGAGTAGCATAGATAATTCCTCTACTGAATTATCCCATATACGTGTGAAACGTGGATTCCGTATTCCAGGGACTGTGTACCATGCTACGGACAGACCTCCGTTTGGATGAGGGTGACGTATTTTCTCTTCCAGTCCCCATCAATGGACTAAAACTGCCCGTCTACCAAGATTGCATACTCCTTTCTGCCGTCAAAGGATTTGTCACAGGGTTGTCATACTGGACGGACCTCCGGTTTGCCCGTCTGTCCGATTCGCCCGTCCGATACAACCAACACAGGGTTGACTTACCCGCAAGGTAAAAAATAGGCGACGTGGCAGCCATGTTGGCACCACATCGCTGCCACGTAGGACATGGTCATGTTTGAGTAGTGGCGGGGACTTATGCCAAGAGGGAGGTGGGGCGGAGACGTCCCCGCCCCTGCCTATAAAGGGGCGGGGATGTCTCCGCCTCTACTAGTGGAGAGGCGGGGATGTCCCGCACTAGTAGAGTTAGATTATAGTGTTTAAAGTTGCAGTATGTTGGTACATTAAAATTTATGTTTAGTGTAGTATACACTAAATGTGAACCCATACACCAATTGTAAATGAGGCACTTGGTGTAGTGACATAACCGTACACTAAATGCCATTTAGTACACTATTTGTCAATTTTGGTAAAAATAATAAAATTATTTCTTTCACTTGTGCACATTTAGTGTATCATAAGTGTATCGATTATTATATGTGCTTGAACAAATGCAAATCTCGGACTGATAATTTAAAATTTGGACGTATCCAATATTGATTAAATGAGACGTATGGCAATTGCCAAGTAAACATATTCTTCTACGAAGATACCGTATTGCCTACTTAACCACCACATGCAAAACTAATGCATCTAATTAACAAAAAACTATTGTCAATAACAACATGAAGGCATAGTCCAGTTGTGGGGGGGGTTTCATTAATGTGTCTAAAACATCTGGCATAGAAGACCGATCTTCGAGTAGTTCTTTTCGCAACGCAAAAAAATTTGAGCTTCAGGTTTACATATTGCTCCGTGTTTTTGGTGGTGAAATACGAAGTGTCCCAATCTTCTTTCCAAATTTTTTCACAAATCCAACCCACCGCAAATGCATCTGCTGCCTTGGAATAGAGGTGTGACCGTTGCATGACTTCAAGCGAGTTGGTGGAGTCCCGCGGCCCAAAAACATAGAACAGTTCTGGTGCCACAATCCGTCGCCGCTCTCTCTCTTCTTGAAGCTCCTCCTTGAATTGATAACCATACCTTGATGGCTCATTCTCCACAACCCGACTAGAAAGCCCCCAATCGCAAATTCCGATGTACACCGTATCGGGTTTCCACTCATCAAAGTGGAGCAAAACATTCGATGGAGAGATGTCATTGTGTATATAATTCGCGTCGTGGCATTTCCCTACAATGACAAGCAACGATAGCGCGAGGTTCACTCGATTTTGGCGGTAAGTTTCTACCCACTGAAGCTCTTGGATCGACAATCCGGTATTTGGATGCATCTCAATCCGTTCAAACGGCAATGCTTCGTCCACTTTCGAGTCAAACTTGGACCAAAAACTCCCCAGAGATCCCCCATTCCACCAAAGCGTGTACCCTTCCATAATTTTCGGGTGGATGTACGCAAGTCTAATGATCCCTGGATGCACCACCGGACACCCTCCAGCCTCGTTGATGATGTCTCGGCGCTTCTCCCTCCCGTTGGTGCTGATCAGAGTCTTTTTGGCAAAGTAAATCCAACTTGGAATGTTTTCCAATTTGGTTATCATCACCTTCCGTACAGCCCCATAGCCACCCACCGCTTTTTGTCCTGGCATTGGAATCACCTTAGCGCAACTTTCAAGCCACTTGAAAGTTCCACCGACGTAGTGAGCCAAAATTTGCTCCTCAATAGTCGCTTTCCAAGGAGCTAGTTTCTTCTTACGGGAAGAAGAGTAGTGTTGAACAAAGCCCTGGATCATCTTCATCTTCGCCACTAGTGCGTGCTCCTCCAAGTTCCAGTTGCTTTCATCCGCCTTCTTCCCCGTGACGTAACACCAGTTCGCAACAATATTGGTGGTCAATGCGTACTTGTGTGTCCAACCACTCCGAATGCAACCAATAATCTGAGAAATTATTAAATTTCTCAGATTTATCAAGGTTTGACATTAACTCGTGTCGCATGTCAAGTGTCAACTTGTGGTATCCCTCTTCTTTGTGCGCCAAATAGCTCCTCGTCAACGCTCCTCTCGTCCGGCGGTTGTAAAACTCGATGGCGATCCCGCTACATTCAACCATGTATTCGTGCGGGGGAATGTCCGGATTTGGTGTCTTATTCCGCCGCTTCCCGCTCAATGACGATGGATTCAATGATCCCGAAGTCAACTCCATGTTGGTGGACGGAAGCACCGTCTCACCAACATCATCCAAATCCATGAATTGGGGGCGCTTCTCCATCGACCTACTTCCTTCTCCCGCCATATGTGAGAGTCAACTCCCTACCGTGATCGAAATTCCAAGTTGATTGTTTTAAAAAAATTGCAAAGAGTCAAGGTGCAATAAATGGGCCAAGCCCGACCACCCACCAAACTCACTTTCAGGCCGCAAAGCAAATTGACACGTGAGGCCTAGGGAGTGAACTTGGCAGAGAATAAGGATAAAATGTCCCATATTTATGTGGTTTAGGGTTTTATTGCGGAGACGTCCCCGCCCTACCCGGGCACGGGTAAGGACGTCTCCGCCCTGCTCGGGGTGGGGCGGAGACGTCCGTGCCCCATACAGGCAGGGGCAGAGACGTCCCCGCCCTTGCCCGAGGACCCTAGAGCAGTGCTTCGTCTATCGGCTATATAATATCGTGCACACCCTTAATTGTCCCCGCCTCACATACTCCCTCTTCATCCACCTCTTAATTGAGTTGGTTGTGGGCGTCGTGTGAGGACTTCATCCAATTGCATCACATACATTATTCAGATTTTCCCCACCCATGGCCTCGTCGGTAAAAATGAATAAAGAAGAACGAGACAAGAGTCGACTACGATCGGAAAACAAACAGCAGAAGAGGTTGCATGTGCTTCGAAATCCTGTTAAATTGGCTTTTAAAGGTTGGGAAGAAGTTCCCGAGCCATGGAGTTTCAAGGATTGCGCAAACTTCATCGAGTGGTGCCATATTGACAAGGCTTTCCCGGAGGAGCGACACAATTATCACCGACGCTTTCACAAGGCAAATTTATGGAAGTGCACTGACGAGGCGTTCAAAAATCGGTGCATTGAAGTACACCAGGTCTTGTACGACATTCCTTATATCAAACGCAATGAAGTAAATCTCTTCCTTGCGCGAGGTGTCCACGCGGAGGTAAAGTTGGACAAGAGGGTGGATTGGTCCACCTTGAAAGCCATGGGAGATAGCATAAAAGTTCCTTCTCCGGCGAATGGATTGATTCCAATGGGGACACGGGGGTATCTAGAAGGCGGATTGGGCAATTTGATGGCGAAGACTGAACCGGTCGACATGTACGAGACCGATCCCTCAAACACGTATACAGACTCTGACGGATCCCACGTTCCAATCACAAGGAGCCAAAGGATACAAGCGCGCACCAAACGAAGGAGGGCAAAATAGACGGTTAACGTAGTTGTTAACGATACCGTTAATGAAGTTGTAGCTCAGGTACAATCCCCCGCGGTTGTTGATCGAACGTTAGAAGCCTCTACTGGTGCTATTTTTGCCAGCACTATCCAAACCTTGCTGAACCAAATGGAAGGGAAGACGACAGAACTATTGACATTGCGTGATGAGATTCGCAAGTTGAGAGTTGAAGTCAATGATAAAAACATTGTTATTGACCAGCAAAGACGTGATATGGAGGAGCTCCGACTTGCACTACAAGCTAGTATAGTGACCACAGAAGATCGGAATCCACGACAGGAGGAGGAAAGGCTTGTACACGTGTCAACCCAATTCATTGTCGTTTGATGAGGCCCCTACCAACGCTGACAAAGCTATGGTCAACAAAGAAGAGGGTGCAGCGGGTGACGGCGGCAAAGAGCTCGCTAAAGCGCTTAAAGAGAATTCAAGACTACAAAGTCGCTGGATGTGTTGGTAGAACATTACTATCAATGGAAGTTGGCATGTGTCTTCACGGTCGATCGGTCCCGTCAATTGGTGGCGGAATTCCAAAAAATCGACAACAACTATACCGAAAACAACCAGGAGAGGGTGTTTGGTTTGACATTGTGGGCCCTCGTAGATGATCTTTTCAAGATGGATGAAATGGCGATGGTGAAAACCGCCGGTGGGCAAACAACCATTGATTGGTCCCGGTACAAATGGAATTTCAAAAAGGAGGTTTCATCCACCCTCGATCATCGGGACAGCCCCATATTATTGTGGCTACAACCTTCGAGCTTCGTATCCGACGGTACGACTTGCTCGATTTGTCTAAACCCATTTGGTCCAGAAGGTGGGATGCATCTAGGCACTTGTGAGCACTTGTACCATCCATTTTGCTTGATTAGCTTGATGGTTGTACGCCGGCGGTGCTCATTGTGCCCCTTTTCACGAGCGATTGTACGAACTTTTTGGATTAGTTCCATACATGCCCCCGCAGTGGGAGTTCAATGTGACGAATGCCCCTAATCAATCACAGATGTGGGGAAAGGATTTGGTGTGGAGCTGGAAACTGAAGATGCACTCGTTAGATAAGATGCACGTCTCAAACAAGTGGGGTTGGGAAAGGGACCCGGAGCAGATTGTCTAGGTGTGCAAGAATTTGATCCCATTAAAGGACAAATACAGTCAAGGAAAACAAAATTTCTTCTACCAATGCTTTAATGGCCATTGGGACGAGAACGGGCAGCAATTTCGTTTCGGACCTCATCCACGGCAATGGTTGTGGGTCGTTGACGGAGTTCGCATCATAGACGACAACGGGGATCGCATTTTTCACGACGATGACCAACCGGACCCGCAAGAACTAAGACAATTATCGGAATGAGAGTGGAAAGAAATTTTCCAAAATGACGGAATCGACTTCTTGCTCGATGTGCACAGTCCAGGGACACGGCAAGCGCTCGATCAGCTCATGCAATCCCAAATCCTAAGGGCCGTGTTGGATGAAGATGGACCAGCGAGGAGAACACGATCGGTGTCTCGTAGACTTGTATTGGGCTCAGATGAAGACCTACAAATGCACGTAGGGACACACGACAACAAGGCAGGGGCGAGTGGCACTATTAATAGCCCGATGAATATTGACTAGGTGTATTTTTTGTTTTTGCGGTACCAAGAGACATTTTTCTTACGATGCTTCATCTTTTAGTGTTTATTGTGTTTTTCCATTTTCGTACTATATCATGGATACTAAAAAAATATGAATAGTAGTGTCTACATTCTACTTAATAATAGTGGTGTGATTATGGATGTACTTAAGCCTCATAAGGATTTGTGCGTTTGTATAAAAAAAAATGGTGTGGACCAAGTTTTAAACCTCCAAACATTTTTAATCCCTAAAGGACCAAGGCATTTTTGCATCAAAAAACTTCAAAACTGCGAGGCTATAGTATAATGCCTAAGAAGGGAGACAAAACCTTTCTATTTCTACATCTAACCGTAGGATCTCAATAAATACTTCTTTGTTAATGTCCCCACAAAATTTCATAAATTTTAACCGCACGGATTGAAAGGCTTGCATAGCTCCCATGCTATTGACTACTTGGTATCAAGTTTTTGCACTAGATAAGGCCTAAATCCATTACTAATGGTAGTTTAGGATGATGTTAGTTCCTTATACACCAATTGTTAGAGGTAGAAAAAGGGTGTAGCTTATTCAAGTCAACTATGCTAGTAGTGGAAGCTAAAAAATGGGCAAGAAACGTTTTAGTTTTTAGATACTTGATATGTTTTAGATTGATGATCCAAACGGTCAATATGAAGGTCTACACCACATATTGTTGTGGAAAACATCAAAAGTATAAAAAGTTAAAATCTCTAAGTTTTATGTGGTAAGACGTTTTTGTTTTTGGTACCTTGCCCATTTTATTTTGGGCAATATGTGAAAATCTTTTACTTGAGTTGAAGCGTTACTTTCCACTAAAGACAAGGAATTTTTTTTTAAATTTCAAAGGAAATAATTTTCTACACTCTTATGTTTGCTCCAAAACTAATAGGGAGCTAATAAAGGTGTTCCTTATTGGAGAGCATGCCGTCAAAGTACAAAAGTTGTACTTTTGATTTCGCCTTCCTCCCTAGACCTAGGGAAAGACATAATCTGCGTGTTTTTTTAAGTGCATTAGGATCTTGTCGGAACCAAAAATAATGTTCCCCATATTTAATTGTGCACCCGCCTCATGGAGATGAGGAGTACCTCGGCCAAGCAAGAGTGGCCTCAAACGCCTCCTTCATGAGTTTTGTGGGGAGGAACCCCCCGCCTCGAATTTACAAGCAAACGTTCCCGCCCCTACCATAGTGGGGCAATGACGTCCCCGCCCCTATCGAGGCAGGGGCGGGGACGTCCCTGCCCACCAGTGCAGGGGCGGGGACGTCCCTGCCCACCAGTGCATGGGCGGAGACGTCCCCGCCCTGCCTTGGTAGGGGCGGAGACGTCTCCGCCCCTACCGGATTACTATTTTAATGGAGGGACTCCTCATTTGTCCCCGCCTTGCATAATCCTATCCACCGTCTCTTCATTGAGCTGGATGTTGGCGTCGTGCGAGGTCTCATTCATCCATCCACGCCAGAATTTTGCATTTAGACGTGCACGCCATGTCTTCACCCGCACAATTGGCCAAGGAGGAGCAAGACAAGACCCGTGCACGAGCGGGGAATGTCCATCGGAAGCGGTTGCACGTTCTTTGTAATCCAAAGAAGTTGGCTTTTCGAGGTTGGGAGGACGTACTGGAGCCATGGAGTTTTAATGATTGCGCGAACTACATCGAGTGGTGCCACATCGACAAGGCTTTCCCAGAGGCGCGACACAACTATCATTGGCGCTTCCACAAGGCAAACTTGAAACATTGCGTCGACGAGGCGTTTAAAAACCGATGCATCGAAGTTTATCAAGTATTGTATGACGTCCCATTCGTCAAACGCAACGAACTAAATCTCTTCATTGCGCGGGGTGTTCATGCGGAGGTGAAGTTGGGCAAGAGAGTGGATTGGTCCACTTTGAAGTCGATGCCGGAGAAGGTAAAAATTCCTCGCCTAGAATATGGAATAATTCCAATGGGATGGCACAAGTATCCGGAAGGTGGATGGGGCAAGTTCATGACTGTGATAAACGACACACCTAGCTACGATACTGACACGTCGAGTTCAGATGCTGACTCTGACGGAACCCACGTCCAAGTTGCTTAAAAACAGGTAGAAGCACGTGGTAGGCTGAGGAAGACCGAACGAGCCCTTCACCAACGTTACTACTAACTAGGAGTATTTAAAGGTTTAGGACGTAGCAAATCAATTTTGTGAACAATACTTTTGCTCTAAACATTATATGATTTTAAATATCCATTTGGTTTGTATTGGTACAATTTATTTTGAGAACTTGCACATTACATTCTACTAGAGGCTTATACTACCCCTTATGGATGGGGACTTGCATAGCTCCCATGCTATTCACTACTTGATTTATTTTTTTCTTTAATGGTGTGTGGTACATTCCTAATCTTTTGTGGGCAATTGTGTTTAAATTATTTATTTAGAGAACTTGCACATTACATTCTACTAGGGGCTAATACTACCCGTTATGGATGGGGACTTGCATAGCTCCCATGCTATTCACTACTTGATTTATTTTTTTCTTTAATGGTATGTGGTATATTCCTAATATTTTGTGGGGCAATTGTGTTTAAATTATTTATTTAGAGAACTTGCACATTACATTCTACCTGAGGCTTATACTACCCCTTATGGATGGGGACTTGCATAGCTCCCATGCTATTCACTACTTGATCTAAAAGGGAGCTAATAAAGGTGTTCATTATTGGAGAGCATGCGGTCAAAGGACAAAAGTAGTACTTTCCCGAAAGCCTTCCTTCGTAGACATAATCTGCTTCTTATTTTTAGTGCGTCGCAATCTTGTCGGAACCAAAAATAAGGCACCCTATATTAAAACCTCCACCCTCTTCATGGCGAAGAGGAGTGCCTAAGCACCCAAAATGCCCCAAAGGCCTCCTTCTCCTGGGTTGGGGAGACATCCCCCCTTGCTCGGGTAAGGGCGGGGACGTCTCCGCCCTTGTACGGAGACGTCCCCGCCCTTGGCGCGTCAGGTCCCACCAGTTCTTGGCTCGTGTATAAAAGGTTCGGGGAGTGCCGATTGTCCTCAGGCTTGTCACCTTGGCCTCTATCCCTTGGACCTCAATTTAGTTTGAGCTCCTTGCGAGTCTACGTGAGTGGCAGGCGGCACTGGTGTGCGGCTAAGATGATGTAAAAATTGGTTCAAGCAGTGCACCAACACTATCAGACCTCATATTTTCACCCGATTTCATACTATAACTAGCCCCGTATTTTGGCTTAGACGAGACTTGCACATTATTTGGCATAAGCCGTGAATGCAATGGGAAGTCAAAGGAAGCAAATAAAAGAATGGGAACCTTGGTACAATTTTGGTGACAACAGGGTCAAAGTGAGTTGTGTTTTCTGTAACTATACTTTTAGCGACAAACGTGAGCGTGCGTTCGCTCAGTTTGGATATGGCGCCAAGTCAGAGAGGTCGATTTGTCGTAGCCTACCTCCCTATGTGCGAAGTCGATTTGCCAATTGTGGAAACATTGTTCCGCAACGAATGACGCGCGGGGACATGTATGGCGGAGATTCAGGCCCGAGTGGTCCATCGAGGGCACCAACTATTGACACTTCAAGCCAATCCGACGCTCAAAATAATGTGGCGGGTGGGGTAACAAGTGGGCCTTGGGAAGGAGTGCCTAATCTCTCTGAAGGAAACAACCGCGAACATGTGTCGGGTGGTCTTACCGCCTCGAATTCCACTAGATCTGGGCAACTACATCAACAACAGATGCTTGATGCTTTTAACATTGCAAAGAGGAAGGAACTTGATGAGAAGTGGGCGACCTTTTTCTATCAAGTGAATGTACCTTTTAATGTGGCCCGAAATCAAGCGTTCTTCGATGCAGTGAGGGCAACATCCGTGACAAAGTTTGAGTACACTCCTCCTACATATCACCAGTTGAAGACTAGATTGATTGAACCTAAGAGGTTGCAAATTGAGAAAGAGATTGAAGCCAAAGTTGGTTTTGCAATCAAGAATTATGGGATGTCGATATGTACGGATGGTTGGGATGATGTCCACCGGAGGCCCCTCATGAATTTAATGATATCGTGCCCCACTGGTGACGTATTCTTGGGGATCATAGACACCAGTGGTGAGAAGAAGTCCATGCGGTACATAGCGGACCAAATGAAAGTTTACATTGAGAAGGTGGGTTCCAAGAATGTGACACAGATTTGTACAGACAATGCTCCCAACATGCTTGGAGCGATGAATGATATTATTCTCACATACCCGCACATTCACAAGCAGGGATGCATGGCACATGCATTGGATCTCATGTTGGAAGATTGGACGAAGGTCCAAGAATTTAAAGATTTAATAGAGAGGGCAAAGAAATTGTGCAAATATATTAGAAACCATCATTCCACAATGGAGACACTTCGTGAGTTGAGTCCAAACCTGCATATTGTTGTACCCACTGAAACCCGCTTTGCTTGTAATTTCCTTATGTTGGATCGATTAGTGAGACTCAAAGGAGTGTTGGAGCAGTTGAAAGACCACCCCCGCGTTGTAAACTACTTTGCAACCCTACGGAATAAACAAAATGGAGAGGAAGCAGCAACTGCTTCGCTTAATGTGGTGCTCACCATCGAAGATGTGGCCTTTTGGCAACGATGTCAGAATTAGGTGCACATGACTGGGGATGTTTGAAGGCATTGCGTGTGTTTGATGGCCGTGAACCAGCCATGGGTCGTGCGTGGCTCGTGATGCATAATTTGCAAGAACACGTATACTCTTTGAGAGAGTCACCCTTTACTCTACGAGTTGACATAGCATCCACTCTTGAGCAATCTTTTGATGCCCGGTGGCAAATGGTTTTTAGCGATGTTCACTACGCGGGGGCTCTTTTGAATCCGTACCTCAAGGATAATGTGGCGCTTAGGGCTGACGAAATCGCACAAAGAGCATTGAATCGGATTGTTCGCAAAATGATGGAGGTATTGGAAGTCTCATATGAGGACGTCCAATATGAGTTAACACAGTACGAGGAGGGCATAGGACCATATGGCCCTACCGAGGCATCTGACATCCGCCAGACAAAGCTTCAACTCCACCAATGGTGGGCTAGGATCGCAGACAAGGCATTGTCTAAAATAGCTGTTCGTATTCTAGCCCTTACGTATTCAGCTAGCTCTTGCAAACAAAACTGGAGTATGTACTCGTTTGTCCACAACAAGAGCCAAAATTGATTAGCGGCAGAAAAGGCTGCGTCATTGGTGTATATTTACACCAATAGCCGATGCCTTCAACAAAGACCAAGGGCCGATCCTGTTTGATGGTACGATGCGAATATTCACTCGGAGGATTCCAACCCAGATGCCCTGGGGCCGGTCCCGATGGGTGAACCTAATCGTGAATTTGATGTGTTGATAGCCGAGGAAGAGGAGGAGCACAATAAAGCACCTCCTTGCACTCCGCTGGATTATTGTGGACACCCTAATCTTTGGGCGGAAGGCGCCGATCATCTTGAGGAAACGAGAAACTATTACGGAGATGATGACGATGTGGAAGAAGAATTGGCTCAAGGTCGTTGGGGACCTTGGAATCAAAGTCCTCGTTGCAGTCCTTCGCCTCGTCTTCCTCAAAATGAGGGCATTCATAAAGTGCAACCTTTGTCTACTTCCTTAGAGAGCAACATCCCAAATGTGACTAACCTTGAAGAGCCTGAAACGAGGGGGCCGATGTCGGGAATGTTTGCGATGAGGACAATTCCCCATCAGACTATGGTGGTGGAAATGGAGATGCCGACAACAACGAAGCGGGAGAGAACGCAGTAAATACTGCGACTCGAAACAACCAAGGATCGGTTGAAAATCGGTATGGCCAAGAGAGCCCTATTGGAATGGGTGCATCATTTCATAGCACTGGAGTCGTTCAAGGAGACTCTAACGCAAATGTTGTAAATACAACAATTGTAGGGACGACTCGAAGAAATGAAAGGGTTGTTAACCAACGTCGGCATTTTGACCCGAAATATGTAGACCCCGATGATGCTTTTGCATTCACAGAGGACCTTGAGCCACAACCATCTCCAGTTGTGGTGTTGCCTACGGTTATCAATGACCAGAATGTACCAACGCCGCCTTCCCGGAATTCCTCTTCTCCTAGAACGGCGAATGCCGTGTATGGACCTTTCCAACGAAATGTAAGCGTTGAGGGGATGGGTCTAAATACTTCCGCTACTATTGCAAGAAAGATCAGACCCCCTTTGGCCGCTACAAGGACGCCTCTTCATCCAATGGGTCAATATATACAATCGAGTGGAAGGACTAATGCTCGTGGAGGGTCTAGAGGACGTGGAGCGGCTAGAGGCCATGAAGGAAGAAACAACGGTGAAGCAATCTCTTCAGGGCATCGTAGATGCCCCCTCCTTGGAATAGGGGCACGAGATCCGAACGTGGTTGTACAACCGTTTTTGGACACATATGTTCCAGGACGCTCTTCAGCAACTCCGGCGTTTGTTGTTCCGATTTGAGCAATTCGTCCTACCAGCAGCCCAACCATAAATTCCGACGGCGATGATCCTCACGTACATCGACAAAAGAGATTCAGACGCTCCCGATGCGATGGTGAAACAATCGTAGAGCTTTGCAGTGACAACTTTGAAATAGAGGGCTTTTGGACTACGGATGGTAGCAATGGAGAATTTGAAGATGAGAGCGATGAAGGAGCTGATGATGACAACCGTCCAGATTGCGATGAGGCACCAGATGATGATGATATCATCCTTCGAGATGCGGTTATGGGTGGCCCGTCCACCGAAGGAGGGCGCAGATCGGGCCGTTTGAATAATTAAAGGACAAGAAAAGTAACTACGTATATGTATGTGAAATCAAGAGAGTTGTGATAATTCATAGAAGGAGCTAGGAGAGAAAAAGATTTTTTAGATAACTAGCGCCGATATTACTCATTTGGAAGTATGAGATTAGGGAATTGTTGTTATATCGTGAAACGATTTAATGCAATAACATATTTTGATTCCTGACATTAAGGTCTCTCCGCTCAATGATGTAGGGCCGGAGACGCCTACATGAGGGGCGGGGACGTCTACGCCCCTAGGGGAGGCGTCCTCGCCCAGGGGCGTAGACGTCTCCGTCCCGGAGGAGGCACCCCGCCCCAGGGCGGTGACGTCACCGCTCCTCATGGAGACGTCCCCGCCCTAGTGCCACGGTGGCGTGACACGTGTGAATGTGACGTGGCCATTTCAGTAAACATTTATTACCTGCAAAAAATTATTGGGAGCACTTCAGGCAATATGTCCGAACCGTCCGTTCGTTCGGTCCGGACCGTCCGTCCGATTGTCCCGTCCGATCACTTCAACCCGTCCGTTATGACAACCCTGATTTGTCATAGAATTTTTGCCTAACAGAAAGAGTTCGAGATTATTGAAAATATTGGTAGCAACGTTTTGGACAGCACCTTTCTGAGCTGACCTTGCGAATTTTGTCATCGGTAGTCCTCTTGGTGTACAAGGAGTCCTTGTTAAGGTCCTGCTGTCAGGAAATGAAGCGGTATGGCTCCTTTGAACGACCCTCAAAATGAGCATCAAAATCATGTTGTATAGGCCAGGACGCTAAATGATCAATTGATCTTTTCAATGACCACTCGGAAGGAAAACAACATTCCAGAATGGGCCATGATCCATGATTCATAATTTTCTCTGTCCCCAACAAAAATATCTAGGACCGTGTCACCAATTTTATCTTCAGCCAACCAACCATTGCGGAAATGATCCGTTGGTAACGCGGCTATGTTTCTCCCAGAACATAGCACCATTTCATTTCCGTCCAACTGCTGCACTTTAAGTCCAACCCAACGCTCTTGTGGTACAAATGGGGAATTGTCTGACCGGAGATCTTCGGATGGAATCATGACATCTGCCCTTCTCCACAAGACGGTTCGTTGGAGTGTATGAACAAGTGAATTGTATCCGCGTTGCAAGGGAATGAGTGGTAATTCTTCCGCCGTGGACGTTATGGCCGTTGGTCTAAGTAATACGAACACCCTCGAATCAAATAGTATGTCAAATCCAAGCCATTGCCCTACTGGATGAACCTCAACAATGGACGCTTCTCCAATTTTGCCAAAACCCGGCCTCATAAGGATTACGGACATTCCTGACCGCAGAGGCTCCAAACTTCTTGTAGACTTTTGAGATGGTTCATCGTCTTTCATGTAATTCACATGTCCAAAATTAGAACACAGAGATGCGACCATGGCAAGGTCGTCTGGATCATGCTCCCACGACTCATAGTCAGACATACATCCGTGCTGCATCGGTGGATGTTCGGCTCATGGTAGATGCATGTTGATGTCTTAAATGAAGCACCTGCCATACGAAATATTCGCGGAATAGGCAGAAAGGTTCAGTTACAAACACCGGACAAGAGTACGGAAGCACATGCCAAGCAATAACATCATCTTGAATCCGGAGTCGAAAAAGATTATAGCTTCCAGTCTATGACAGTATCTCCAAAGACAAATTAGTTACAGAAGCACTACACGTCAACTGCCGAATGACTAAAAGTTCAGAATACAACACAATCTTCGCCAATCCTCACAAAAAGACAGTGGATAAGTAATCATACAAGGAAATATACGTAACATTCCCGGAATAATGTCAAATCGTTGCCCTACACTTTACTAGCACAAAGTCGCGTATGGAAATGCTCTCACTGACTCGCTCAGCTCCCACAGGATCCCAAACCTCTGGAGCAAAAATGGATGAGAGTTGAGTTGATGGATACTCTTATCAACCCTTCTCAACACCTTCTGGAGGGAAAATTCAGGCTCTCAAATTTGAAACGGATTTTGGGCATGCATACTCGTTCAAACTAACTGCTATTTACCATCATAGTGGTGCGCATTCTTTGACTTGCCCACGACCAAGGCCACATTGCAATCATGATAATGAAAGGCTCGTACTCTTGGGAAGATCCTATCCTAAAAAAATCCATCTAATATCTGGAGTGTTGCTAATTGGAAAACGAAAGTTGAAGTATGCCCCATGATGTACTTTTGTATAAACTAGGGCCGAAACATGTCTTAGACTATAACAGAGTATAAGGTAATCGTATTGGACTTCTGGTATTTCCCTTTGTGAATGAAATTATACCCTACGCCAGGAAAAGAGTCGGCCCTCGTTTGCCCACTAATTGTGTTCATCTGGCATGACAAGTAGAACTTCAGCATTCGTCACCATATGGAGTATTTGTCAACATCTCCTAGTTTCATTGTAGTAATGTGGATGCTTGAGAAGATACGTCCACAAATTATTGAGCAGATGCTTTTAGAACTACAACAAGCCGGTACTATTAATTCAAATTAAGCTTTCGTGTTCGGGTTGGATTATGCATTATGGTGTAGGGTTTTAGGATTTAGGATTTAGGATTTAGGATTTAGGATTAAGGGTTCAGGGTTCACGGTTGAAGGTTGAAGGTTCACGGTTCACGGTTTAGGGTTCTGGATTTAGGGTTCACGGTTGACTGTGTAGGGTCTAGGGTTCACGGTTCACGGTTGAAGGTTTAAGGTTCATGGTTGAAGGTTTAAGGTTCACGATTCACAGTTTAGGGTTCAGGATTTAGGGTTCACGGTTGAAGGTGTAGGGTCTACGGTTCACGGTTCACGGTTGAAGGTTTAAGGTTCATGGTTGAAGGTTTAGGGCTTATATCACCTATGAATCTATAAATTAACATTAATTAATAACTATAAACTATAACCTTAAATTTATCGATAACCATAACTATAACAATAAATTTGATACAATAGAGTATAACGAAAACAAAAACAACATGTACATAATATCTCTTTGCAAGAGATCTTCCATTGATGGAAAATCCAAATAAAAAAGAGGTGGTTACGGGTAATCCATAAAATAGAATGGTAGTAAGGGAAAATTAATTAAATAGATAGTAGGAAGACCGTAAATGAGGTAGTGTAGGACAATCAATTAAAAATCATAAACAAGAGAGAGGGTACATGAGGTTGTGAGGAATACTTTATAAATTTAATTTAGGATAGGAAGATTAGATTTGATTTAGCAACAATCGAACGATAACTATTTAAAACTTGAAACGTTATAATATAATGGATACGGAAACAACATCTCTAGTATTCCTCTCTAGGAGATCACCGGTTGATGGAACATTAATTAAAAAGAAGCAGTTGTAAGGGGAAATCCTTACAAAAGAATGGTAGTCAGGGATAATGAACTAAAAAGAGAGTAGGAAGACGGTAGATGAGGTAGTGTGGGACAATTAAATAAAAATCATAAAGAAGAGGGAGCGTACATGAGGTATTGAGGGATACTTTATAATTTTAATTTGGGACAAGAAGATTAGATTTGATTTAGAGACAATCGAACAATAACTATTTAAAACTTGAAATGTTATAATATAATGTACACAGAAACAACATTTCTAATATTCCTCTTTAGGAGATCTTCGGTTCATGGAAGATGAATAAAATGGATGAGGTTGTCACGGACAATCCATTAAAGTTTATAATAAATTATTTGGCATAAAATGAGAATCGGTGTTGAATACATCTATTGTGTCTGAATTAGATGGACGACTTCATAAATAGATATGCATGATATGGATGAAACATATGGATGAATAATTTTCCACATGGAATAGAATTACAAATGATAGTAATGACGTACTTAACGGATATTTCACAAAATATGGACAAATGAAAGTCCATAAATAGTGGTCGGTTGCCACTCGAGAGCTGCCAAAGCGTCTTATCAATAATCTTCTAAAGTGCCTGATTCACTCATTTTCTATCCAAATGGAGCATATGAGGTGTTTTTTTGGCATCAACAAAAAATTTAGATGTCAAAAAACACCTCATAAGCTTGATTTGGACAAAATTTGAGTAAGTTATGACCGTTTGAAATTTTCATACAAAGAGAAGTATCGGCTGGCAGCCGATAATAATTTAGAGTCTAATCGGTCCACAAATGGTGATTTTGTCCAGATTTTGTCAAATATCCTTTACTTCAATTTTCACTTGTCTCGTTTAATTCGTGTTGGGATAGCTTTTTCACTTATGTCGTATTAAATTCAAATATAGTGATTACATTAATACCCCGCAAACCCGGGTATCTACTATAGTCATTTCTAATACCCCTAAAATTGGGTATCAATACGTCTTGTCACGCATGCTCACGACATTGACAATGTCATGATTGTGAAATGTACACGTTGTATATGTATGTGATTTTGATTGATTGTGACTTCATCCTCTGTCATCATGAGCCGTCATACCCTTGAGCAGTCTAACTTGTTCACTTCGGATTAGTGAAACCTAGACATCATCCCTTCAATTCTTTTGGAAGGTTTTGTGTCTTCATGCCATATATTACTAAAGTTGGACTTTTAAAAGTCCAGATTGATCAAAGTCCAGATTTAGCAAAATTATGGCGAGAATAGTGAGTGATTGTTCCAATAGAATTATTAGAGATAGAGTATAAACTTCAAGTGTTAGACGATAAATTGAAGTAAACTTACAAGAAATGGAAGAATGTTGTAAGCTAAACTGACAGAGGGATCCTCCGGTCGGACTCAAGCCACGTAGAGAAGTAAGAGTGTGAGTCTTAAAAAGATATTTGGCTCCTTGTTAATGACAGAGTGCGAAAACGTAATGGAAATTATTTACCTTCAACTACTAGACATGAATAAATGACAACAACAGAAACGACATTACGAGAACAAGAATGATTGCCTAGGATCGGAGGATACTCCAAAGCAACGTCAAAATGATAACATACAAAACTTTGTTGCTGTAAGAAGATGATGCGACAAAAAAACAAGCAAGTAGGGGAAGTAAGTAAAAAAACGCTGAATCCTTCATATTAAGCTTCAGGAACAAAATTTCTAGCATTGAGGTGGTTCTAGTCAAAACAAAAGAATCTGAAGAGGGATGATACAACTTGGCTACTACAGAGAAAATTGGAATTGCTAAAGCGGGTGCATCCAATTGCAAACGACATGTGGATTCGTACATACGCGGAAAGAACATCGACAGATCATCCGGTCGGACTAATAGGCAGGAAGAAGACCGGGTGATCCTCTAGTCCAAGTGAATGGCAGGAAAAAGTTGGGCTGACGCTCATGTCGAAAAGAAAATATGGAATAGGACAATATGATCAAGGGTCCGCCACGTTTGCAGCTGCAAGGTTAGCGAGGCTGCTCTTTGATCCCTCTCTAGAATAGTTTGAGTCTTTGGATTCATTTTCTTTGACCAGGAGGAAAACAAGACGGCATCCACATGCATTTGCTCCGGACGTCATTGCTCCGGAATCCACGTCGCTATTCAACAATCCTCGTACTTTTTTGAGTGGTCTTTGCACGCATTTCTTGGCTCCCATAATTGAATTACGAACTTTCCACAGTCGTCATGGTCAACTTCTCTGTTGACTGTAGAATGCGCCCTTTCTAACCATACGGGATAAACTTTAGGGTCTGAAGGACAGAGTAGGATCTATGATCCCGACATCACATCTCGCCATGGATTCAAAGACTCCTTTGGTTTGGACGCCCGTGGGCCGCAGTAGTATTCAGGCTCCTCATCTTCAGGTGTGATATCTCCTACAGTTATGAGGTATAAGGGATCTGGAACTATTGCACTCCAATCATGATTCAACTAGAAGCCTTCTACCAAGGCCAAAGGAGTGGGAGGAAGAGGTTTATCAAGTTCTGCAAGTACCGTATTCCAATTGACAACATAAGGTGGAAAATCTCTTCGGAAGCCCTCGCATTTTTTCATTCCTTGTTCCCGGGAATTAAGATAATCTCAAATTCAAGACTTCATGAACGACCTCTACCCATGCGCTTTGGAAGTCTTCTCCCTTGCTTTCACTTGATCATTAGCTTCAAATGGCTCCTCGTCTCCAGACAATCGTTTGAAAGATACAGGGTTTGGAATGCCTAAAGGAATCATGGGACTTCCGGTGTCATAGATCTTAGGGTGAGCATTCCTTCAAAATACACTCAAAATGATTTAAGTGTAGTCCAATAGTAATCTGCACTGGATCGTTTCCACAGAGACCTAAGGTTTTCCTTGCTTAGAACAATAGTCACCTCCTATGTATACCGATTTTACTACTTTAAATTATCCCTATGGTTCTAATTCCTTCCAGATCCGTCTACAAGCCCGGATTGGACTAGAGCACCCTATTATTATCTTCATCATTCTATGGAGATTGGTTTTAAACTTTGTATCCCTGAGAGGGCTTCCAGATTGTTTAAACCAGTGGCCGGAAGGCCATTGATCATTTTCTTTCGAGTGGCTGGATGCCCCACTATTTGGTAGTTCAAGAGTTCGGATGTTCACTATCCGGTGACTTAAGTGGCTGGACCCCCACTATCCTACTATCTAACCGGTGTACAAAGCTGTGTCCGAATCTTTGCTCTCACATCACCCGAATGGCCATCCAAATGCGGTCACGCAGAAATTGATCCGTCTACAACGACATCCTTTCACTCCGACTCAACGCTCTCTTCCTCCCAACTTTGTAGTTATCCTAGGACTGCCTATTGGTCGTACAAAATGGGCTTTAGATCCGAGTCGTGGGGGCAGACTCCGACCGCAACCGGAATCCGGTTTAGACTGAATTACCATCTATTGGGTAATACTAGACCCTCCTCTGCAATACTTCCCACCCCTATGGCTACTTTTAGACCCTAGAGAGTAGCAGACCTCACCCTACGCTAGTCCCCAATGCCTCCGGGCGCTCTTCCACTCTACGTCCGACCGGCCGTCTCGGGAGATTGAGTACTATCGGAGTAAAAAATAACAAAGGAAAGGAGAAGATCGGAACCTACAGAATGGGCCCTATCCTTGCTACAAACCCACACCATTCACTCAAAGCTTGAAAGCACCAAGGGAAACGAGTTCAAGGCAAAAAAAAAATTAAGATAAAAGGCTAGTCGTCACTAAGATAAATCTGTTAAGTACAAGTTATCTTCCGAGTTTAAACCTGGAAGCTTCTAATTCCTAACTCTAACTAAAGCTAAAATGATTCCCTTTCAAGGCGGAGTCTTCTAGAATATCTTATCCTAAAGGTCTAAGAAATCCGAAAAAATCACAGATCTGATCCTTAGATCCTAAAATCACGGAAATGGATCCGGACTCTAGATTTCCTACTTTAAGCTACAGAAACCGGCGATCATTCCGTCCGCAGCCGGGTGCAACGGTGAGCCCCATCGTTAATCGCTGTCGGATTGGAATCACAGTCAAAATCCTAAATCTAAACACTATTCTAAGGTGGGATACCTAGTGCCCTATTTCTCCCACTTCTACGCGTGGGGGATATCTCTACTGGTACGCGCTACTTACACTTACCTCTCTTCGACGTTGATGGAGAAGGGTCGACCTTCCAGGTTGCCGATTCGGAAGCTGGAGAAGTCTTTGCCGTCGGTGTTCTCGAATCTTAAGGTGGTAGTTGCCATTCCGGCGCAGTTTCCGGAATCGATGGAGAGTGAAGCTCCGGCTTGGCAGTCGGATTGACCTCTTTGACCAAGTCCGTGTAGCTACCGGAAGGACTCCCTAGTCCGTGTGCGAGCCGTCGGGATACTGACTTAGGTGGTGCCCAAAGATCGGTCTCCTCCGGAAAATCAAATAGCCGCATTGTCGGAGGTGTCAACAGGTCTAGAAGACGCTGCAATAATTCACCCGTGCTGAGGTTGGGAGACACCATACCCTCGGCCGGTGCACGTGGTGATGGTGTATCGAGATCCTCCGAATTCAATGAGGTCCCACTTGCTGGAGCCGGCTCTAATTGTGGCGATTCCGGAGGTGCCGTGGTCTAGTCGGGAGTCATGAAGTCGTTCGGTACTTAGGTCGCCCTATCTTCCAGACTCACCTAAGGTATGTTTTCCACCAGTAGCTTCATCTGACTCCAAGTGTGACTCAATGTCTTCTCCACTTAATTGAGGAGGAACCGAAAGATGTTGGTTCAGGTCACCTTCTTCTCTTTCTCCACCTGCTCGGTGAAGAGCTCTCTCCGGATAACCGTATCCACCGGAAAGTCCAGGGCTGCCCGGACATCCGTCAAGGCGGCTGCAGATGCATTGGCCTTTGCCTCAACCTAATGTCGGGCTGCCATCGCGAGTGCTGCCTCTCACCATAAGTTTTCCACCTGTTTCCCCAACGCATTGTTAGCTTGATACAGATTGGAGGTCTGTAGGTGGAGCGCCTTCAACAAAATCTTCTTACTCAGGAGATCCTCTACCCGGACAATAACCTCTTCAACCCGGTTGACGCCCAGGCTCCGGAAAATTTTCTCCACTCTCTTCTTCATTGCGTCCTTGAGTTCCCGGAGGGCTTTCACTATCCAGTGTAATCCGTCCAGAATCTCATCGATCTCCACCATCTGGCCTCCGAAGTCCTCTAGGTTGAGCTTCCGCTTCTTTCGGCTGGCGGTCCCTAATGGCATGGCCTCGTTTGAGCTGGACAATCCGGTTGACAGACTGGTCCAGAATCTCAAGCTGCGGGTCCTTATTCCATGCCCACTTTAGGGTTTGCCGGTCATTGTCCCGAGTGTCTACTATTGGTGCGTCCGACGCCAGTCCAGCTTCTCCTCCGGATTCTTCCTCTGTTTTCTCACCTCCATACTTTTGGAAGCTTAGAACTTCGTTGTATACCCTCTGTTCCACCTAGGTGAGTCGCTGATGGTGGCAGTAGAACTTCGCCACATAGAAGGCTAGAGGTGTTCCAGATTTTTTCACCTTCTGGAGGTTTGCCACCAGCCGGTTGATCATTTGCTCGTGAGAGTACCCCAGTCAACCGTTATCTTTCCGCGGAGCGCTCCAAGGAATGTGTAGGCCCACTTGGACACCATTTGCTTCGGCATTTTCGGATGGAAAGTAGGGTTGAGAAACCTTAGCACGAGTTAGGCGTCCATGTGTTTGAGGTCTTGAATACTAAATCCTTCCTCTGGGTCGGCCTTTGCTTCAAACTCCTCCGCCAAGAACTCATCCCTTCGTTCCATTACCTTGGTACGCCCTACCCGGAAGTCGTAGGCTTGCGACCATTCCAGATCTCCCCACAGCTCCGGGTGTCCCGACAACATCCCATCATACTTAGAGTCCGGCATTCCTATCAACTTCTGGACAAATACCTCGTTGCAGATGCCCCGGGTAACGTCAAGGAATCCGGCGCAGCCCGTTTCTTGCATGCAGCCCCTCAGTAGGTTGACTTCGTCCAGGTCTTCAGGGATCTCTGGCATAACCCTCATCAAAGGTGGAAGAACAACGGCCAGCGCTTTGTCCGACTTTCCTCCTCCATCCTCGTCTGTCTTCTTCTAGGCCATGGCTCCCGTCTTCATCTGCTCTTCCAATACTCTTCACTTCCACTCAATGTAACCCCTACACGCACCGTCCCTACAAAAGCTCTTTCTAACGGACACACGTCCGTTTTAACTGTTATGCTAACAAACCCTAATGGTCAACAATTGGAGGGAGAAGAGAGAGAGAGAGAGAGAGAGAGAGCAAGCAAGCGAGCGCAGCGCACGATAGGAGGCGTCAAAGAAAGAAAGAGGTTTTTCTCGCGTTGCGCCCTTGTGTAGGTGGAATTAAATTTTTGTGCACCATCACATATGTAGCCATCAACGAAAGATTTAAAATCTATAACCTTCTGAATAAACTCTGACATAAAACTCATCTCTTGCGATTCCATGAAGGATTTCATCAACTCAGCGACTACAATTGTATTGCAATTTTTCAAGGTCTTGGAGAAGTGGCTGAAGTAAGCATCAATATCCTCATGTGTGTGCTCCACTAATAAGAATCCAACTTGGATTTCCTTGAACACCTTTTGATAAGTCAGCATAGATAAGAATGCCATGAGAAAGTGGTTCTTGTTGTCCTTTGCAGAGTTGTCTAGTTGCAAGAACAACTGCTTTGGTAGAGGGATGCGAGCAATTTCGGGGCACGGTGTCACCCTAGGTAATATGTCAATACATCTGGACTTCCTACGTAGCATTGCCTTAACGAACGAGTTCACCGGCTCATGAGAGAAAAGAGTGCCCGTAACACAAATGGGTGGTTCCTCGAGCAGACGCAACAATGTGGCAATGGATGAAATTGTGTAGTTTGAATCTCCTGGCCATAGGTCAGTTGAGTAGTGGGCGTACGCACCATCTCCATGTCCATGTGTAACCATCCCGGTGACGTTCATTGGAAGCTGACCAAGAGCTGAAGTAAGCTTGGTGGTAACTCGCATACGAGGAATAACAATCTTGGCCGTGTCCATTTTATTGTGGATAATGCAAATAATCTCTCCCTTGTTGCGTTTAAACTCCTCTCTCCAAGAATGGTACACACGCCGACACGAAGCTTGGTGGTTCAAGTACGCATTTTGTTGTTTAACGAACAAGACATACTTAGCAGAGCCCTTCACGGATTTGCCAATGAACTGTTGTAGAGCGTCACATGTAGTGCACTTCGCAAATGAAGTCCCCACGGGTTTTACTGCAACATTGTTGAAGAGTTTCTTCTTGATTCTACTCACGGCAGACTGCAACACCTTGGGCAACCCGTACTCAATATTTGTCTAGAAGAAAAAGCCAAATTATAGTGATGAGGACTGAGAGCCCACAAGGTGAGGCGGGAATTCGAGGATCCTCTGGTCTAGACTTAGATTCATGAAAGATATATAAGGAACAACAACTAACATGTGCTATGGATTAACCTAATAAAAGGAAAAACAAAGGACATTAGGATGTGTAGATAAGCCTGTTACCTGCGAGGCATCAGCTTGAATGCTCTTCGACCTATGACCATATGGCAGAAACTTGAGAGTGTCCATGCGAGCTAGAACAGTTGCCCGCATATGATGAGGCATGTTATCCGCGTTCTCATTGATAATTGCCGTGATGGTACCCATGGCTTGCAGAGTTTCGAGACCGAGTCATTTCACGCCTCTGTTCCTCTACGTAGAAGACAACATGCCCTCTTGGTATAGGTTGACTTAGGTGTGATAAGTTGACTTGGATATTCCATGAATTTTAAACCAAGCTGTAGCGCAGACATCTACGCCAAGCAGAGTGACATACTTTCTCTTACAATTATTTTCCAAGTTACATAGTTGCCCTCCCACAACAATTCCATATTCTCGCCTATCATCAAAGCTTTTCAAGTAATACCGCTGTCACACGAACAAGGTAGTGCTAGGATGGAATTTTTGAGTGCATTTGTCAGGGCAACAAGACAAGGAACTGACCGCTAATATCTCAGACGCACTAGTTTTTGTAACGTTAGAATCGAGTTTCTCCTGAGTTCGTTTCTTGCGATTAATAAAACGGTATGGTGCTTTTGGTCGACTACCAATGTGCACGTTTGGGTCAGCAGCTTCTGGAATTCGGTAGAAATGCTCAAGGGTCTTGCTTAGACCACGTCCACCTTCAAATCTACATTTGGATATTGGCCACCTCGGGGAATGCTATTATGTGAGCTTAGGGCGGTGAGCAGTGAGCAGTGAGCAGTGAGCTGAATATTTTAAGCAATGACAAAAAGAATTAGTAGGACGTGAGGCTATGATAGTACCATTCTTTAAAGAAAAAATAGTGATGGACTAATTACCGTGGGATGAAAAAAATTCAAAATTGTTAAATTTGATGTGATTATATAATTATTATTGGAGCATGTACGAAAATTATTTGAATAGATATATTACATTAATCAAATGTATATGGTTTGCTATAAAGAATGTGATGAATAACATGAATATCAACAAGACATCACCAAGATATATAGCCATAAAGCACACATATTCAATCATAAGAAAATCAAATACATAATATCCAAGATTTCTAAAAAATCCAGGAGTCTAAGACAATGTAGGCTCAGTTGTACAAACCTCTGACATAAAATCCTCACTTGTAGATGACTGTGAAGGCTTTCTATCCTCCGCTACTGAATCATCTAAGAAACTCCAAAACATTCTCATCATACTTCATTTTGTTGGGTTTTGGTTTAGAGCAACCAAACTCCGAAAATGCCATTGCCATCTTCTCAGCATACATTGGAAGATCATATGACTTCACCGGGCTTAAAAGAAGACCCTGATTCTTCATCAATAAAGTGGCTAATGCCAATCCTGAACGGCTGCACATTAATATTGTACGATAAGACAATTTAGAACAAAAGAAAAAAAATGAAAATCATATGAGAGAAAATAAAATGTATACACTCACTTACTGAATCTAGCCTTCCGATTGAACTTTCGGGGCACGACAACCATGGCATCAAAATCTTCCAAAATAATTGGTTACACACAAGTAATTACAGTGCAATCTAGAACCAGATCTCCTACAACGGTCGTTCCCTCGACAAGGAGCTGGAAAAATCGAGGATCCTTTTTACGAGGCCCCCCCTACGGAATATCACCATTCATTGCCAAGTCACATTCTAAGGTGTATTTAATCAATATGTTGTCCCGTCCGATGTCCACGCTTGCATTCTTCATTGTGGTTGACCGTTTGAAAGAAAAATTAGATTTTCCTTTCTCACCGAGGTCTTTTACAAGGAGGCTGATTCCAAACTTCTACGTCTGTCAATTTACAAACAACATCAATATTAAAAAGATAAATGACACATTCAATAACAAATAAAATTAAAATAAAGAAACACCTAAAAGAACTCACGCTAGTAGTAACCTCCAATGCCAAAGTCAAGTGAAGACGATTCATGCCCAATCATTATTTCTTCTTCAACATCTGATATGTCCCAAAGTCCAATAATATTGCCTTTTGAAATAGCAGAGAACGAGTGGAACACTATCATACAACCATCGTCATGAAGATGGAGTTCAGCAAATGCAAAAGCTGACTGAAGATCTTCAATCTCTTTGTCTTCATTCTAAGTTGACACCGTACTCGCTGGAAAAGACACCCCTGGTACAGGTAAATTCTCCTCACACTCTAAAAGAACTAGGTCCAATGCTAGCTTGATATGTGCTACGCCATTGAGCTTCCGAGACCCTCTTCTCTCTAATGGTCAGAGCATGTCATAAAACCTCTCCAAGGGCATAAGACCGTACTTTTGTGCTCGGTATACTATGAGAACCAAGTTGGTTTTCACGTGGGACTCCTTAGTGGACCTGCAAGTGATACCAATATGAAGGTTAGAAATCTACATATATTGCAATATTAGAAGTTTGAAATCAAGGTTTAGTGTCAAACTTGGAGGTAGTTTGCGAGGGCATTTTGACTCGGATGTGAGTTAAAATTTGCGCCTATAATTGGGAAATTTGCCATTTTAGTCTAATTTTAGTGTTGGATTAGCTTGTTGACGCGTTAAATCATCCATTGTGGCAATTGCATAAGGGGGATTTCTGTTTTTAAACACCGCACTCAACATCCCTCAACTTCTTTAGTTTTAGACATTGGGGAAAATACTTGCAAGTGTTTTTTCTTTGTATTGCAGGTTCGCGACTTGAGCCACACACTACAGGCGTGTGCAAGTAGCTCTGATCCCTTGTCCATTCTGCTTTTATGTTGTTGGGGGAGAGGATCCGGTTTTGATTTCTAGATTCTTGTGCGATACCTCCCCCGTATTGCGGGCTTGTTGCCGGTGCTTACCGGTGGCCCCATTTCGTATTGTACGAGATTGTAATAGGATATTGTAGGGGTGTAGTCGGGTTCATGGCCGGCAAGATCTTTTTATGTGAGGGGATGTGGTTGGACCTGTGCTAGCCGGAGGTGATGACCGGTGAACCACAAAGTTTAGTGATTTTGTAGGTGTAGGTTGCCCGTACGTACCCTTATCCTTTAGATAGTACCCCTAGATAGGTCCCGAGTTGGTTGTTGTTTATGGTGAGTACATGGAGTTAGTAGTACTGCTCCCTTTCACCAAATCACTCGGGGAGTGTTTCCACCAGTGACTTTGAGTGAGGATCGGATACCGTCGAGGCTTTTGAGCGTGTTTCGGCATTGGATACCGACCGCTGGCTTTGAGTCTGGGGCGTGGACACATTTGACAATATGGAGGATAATCTCAGTCATGTCATGCGAAACAAATTCTCAGGACGGGCTGGGGGCATTTCCTTGCCCGATTGGCGGCTCCAATTCTAGACGTGGATGAAAGAGAAGCGCTAGCGGACGTTTTCCTTTAACGACTGGTATGCGTTTGAGCTCTTGCCTCAACATTTGGAGTTGAACACGGGCGGTGGACCATGCAACACGACGCTTAGTTGCGTCTCGTTGAAGAGTACTAAGGCGAGCATGTGGAGTTGGTAATTGCGCTCAAGGAGAGTCGGTTGCCCAATTCTCGACTTCCACCAAGGAGCCAAAGGTGGAAGAGGGTTTCCTCGGTGAGGGCTCCAAGGGCAAGGGCATTGCTGTTGTGGCCGAACGGTCTGGCACGGGGGCCATATCACGTTTGGCCGTGGCTACACGTGCGGCATTGATGGCGGTTGGCGATCCGCCAGACTTCGATCTTTTGGCGCAATTCATGGCGCACCTAGAGGTGGAGTACAAGAAGTTCAAGTTTGATCAGATGTAGCGCATCCAGGATTTCCGCCGAGAGAAGGACGATACCCCATACACCATATATACCCGATTGGCACAATTGTGAGCGGAGGCCGGTGATGTATTCACGGAGCGCCAACTTGTGAAGATCTTCATCTCTAAGCTAGACAAGCAGATGGTGGAGTTGATTAGTTCACATCTTCTTTTCCGGTATCACGGCAACGCCACTGATATAGAGGGATATAGAAGCAAACCCATTCACATTCACTTGGACGATGACCACCCGATCTTTCGACGACCGTACCAGATCAATCTATTAGAGAACGTTAGAGTTCAGACTCGTTGTCAAGAGTTGTTGGCCGCCAGTTTGATTAAGCGCTCTAACAGCGAGTACGCTTGTGCCACGATTATGCCATCGAAGAAGGATGTCTTTGGCAACTAGATGGAGAAGCGGATGTGTGGGGATTATAGGCTGGTCAATCGCAAGACCAAGTCAGACCGGTATCCTATGCCCAGGCCGGAGGAGTTGTTTGATGCGGTGGGCCACACTAGAGTATCTAATACTCTAGATTTGCGGTCTGGTTACCACCAGTTACCATTTATGGTGGAAGATCGAGTGAAGACAACGTTTGGGTGAGTTGATTTGGATGGGAGAGATCAGCTCTACCTTTGGAAGTTTCTTCCATTTGGCCTCAAGAACGCACAAGCTGAGTTTCAGAGGGTGATGGACCGGGTTTAGACTGGTTTACCGTTTGCCCGATGCTACATTGATGATGTTATCATTTTTAGTAGCAGCCCACAGGAGCATGTGAGGCATCTTTAGGCGTTGTTCGAGAGGCTACGGCAATGGGGATTGCGCTTGCACCATCGCAAGTGCAAATTCTTCCATGACTGTTTGCCATACTTGGGACATATGATTGTTCTAGGAGGTCTTGGCGTGCAGTAGGCGAAGGATGACGTGCTGTAGAAGATCCCGGCCCCAATCGACGTGTCACGGCTTAGAGCTTTTCTTGGCCAAGCAAATTCCTATCGCCGATTTGTCAAGAACTTTAGCTTGATTGCCAAGCCATTGACTATTCTCACGGGGAAGGATCAGCCATGGACTTGGGGACGAGAGCAACAGTAGGCGTTAGCTACTTTGAAGCTGAAGCTCTCGCTTCAGTGCCTATATTGAGGTGTCGAGATGCTACACGGCCTTTCTACTTGCACACAGATTGAAGTGCGGTACGATTGGTAGCCGTATTGGCTCAATAGGATGATAAGGGACGAGAGTACGTTGTGGCGTTTGCCTTTAGGAGCAACAACAACGCGGAGTCCAACTATTCGTTCTATAAGGGAGAAGCTTTGGCCGTGGTTTAGGCCATAGCTCATTTTAGGCCTTACTTGTATGGGCAGCGTTTTACCTTGGTGACCGACCACTAGCCTTTGAAGTGGCTCATGGAGTCTGACAAGCTTACTAGCAAGCTTGCTAGGTTGGCTTTGTTGCTTCAGGAGTATGATTTTGAGGTTGTGCATCGGGCTGGCATCACAAACTTCGATGCGGATGGGCTATCTCGTAATTCAAGTCCATTGGAGGAGGATTTGACTCGTGTTAAGTGGCATGCCAGGTGACAGAGAGTCAGACCCGGGGTGGCATGCAGCAGTCCACCTCACATTGATGTCCGGATCCACATCGGCGTTGCTTGATATGGCAGCGGACAAGGAACCGGACAAGGCCCAGGTTGTTAGCGATATGTGGGAAGACGTTCAAGTCTTGCACAAGCTGCAACATTGCACACTTCCGCCCGCTCTTTCAGCCATAGAGCGTAATCAAGTTGGACACCGGATAGCGAGGTTCTGTTGAGAGAACGACCTTCTCTTTCGGTTGTGGTCGGATGGGACTAGGCGCATAGTTCCTAAGCCCGATCAAAGGGCTTCGTTGGTACGGCAAGTGCACGTAGACCTTGGATATTTTGGCGTACTACAAACTTATTCGATGCTGCGCAGCCAATATTGGTGGACCAGCATGTATCAGCAGGTCGCCACGTACGTTTCACTGTGTAAGGTCTATGATCAGGTCAGATCCAACTTCAACACTTTGTCACCGCAGTTGCAGCCTTTGCCCATCATGGCTTTGAGCTAGCGCTCGTCTCTAGATTTTGTCAGGCCGCTAGTTGTCACCCCATGTGGAGCCAAGTACGTATTGGTGATGGTGGAGCACTTTAGCACGTGGATTGAGCTTGTGGCGTTACCGCAAAACTCTTCTAAATTGGCGGCCATGGCATTCCTAGACCGGGTATTAGCTTGCTTTGGAGCTCGAGCTAAGGTGTTGCCAAACCACAGACGAGAGTTCTTAAGGGCTTTCGAGGCTTTGTGCACCAAGGCTTTGATTGACCACTGTACTACTTCTTGGAATCATCCGGAAGTGGACGGTTTGGCAGAGCATGTGGTTCAGACCGTTGTCGTGACATAAATTAGTACATTGTGTGAAAATATTAAAAGTGTTGCCTTTGACATCTGTAGAGTAAAAATTTGATTTGTCTATCTAACCCCAAGTTACATAATAAAATTGTTTCGGGAAAAGGTCTTTTCGTTAAGCATTTTTTGTGTAATTAATGGTCACTTGTATATTACAAAGAAGATATTTTTTAAATTAATGTATCAAGGTATTCTCTCAAACAAAACCCAAGTATAAATCACTGTAAAACCATTTATCTTTGTAAGGAATAAGGGTGATTCAATTTGACAATAACCGAGGCATGACATCCTCAGGCGGTTATAGCCTTGTTCAAATCGACAGTGCCTGAGTCAATTCGACAGTAATGTTCTTCAAATAGACCGTAACCATCATCTATATGCCATTCATTTATTAATCTTAAGTTTATATAAATGAAATCCTACCTACTTGCACAAAATTCAACTACGAAATTTACTTATCTTAAGCAACTCCCGCATGTCTTTTCCAAGACATCTCCATCACTCCATCATGAGTGCCTATTTTAACTTATTATTATTCCTTCCTTTTCATACAACTTATTCTCAATTATAGATACCATTTATGGTCTTACAAGAGAGTTTCTAAATTAAAATACTACAATGACAACACTATTCATCTCCGGATGTTAAAATAAATATTAATGTTCAATGTTACTAAAAAGGGTGATCAATCCTAAAGAAACATCTCTCACTTGATACTCCTAATCTTTAATAATTCATAATCTATCTAAATCATTGTCATCACAATATTTTTAATTTAAAATTAATATATTTATCCAAAGCCTTGTAATAAAGAATCACAAATGAATTAGATAGCTAAGCTAATTCATAGCTTCTATTACTACATGTATCTCATAATTCAACTAATAAGTCTGCTCATCATTGTTCTTTTCTTTCTCAGAATTACACTACAATTCTCAATAAGTATCACATATCTAGGATACCATAATATTTTTATTGATAATAGAAATAAAATACATTTTATTAATCGGTTATTTAATATGCACAACTCACTCTCCTTTCCAGGACACCAAACAGTGATTGTCAATCAGGTACGTCAAATTGACAATATACCACTGCTCACACACTCTCCTCCACCAAGGTAGTGTTTCTTCAATTAGACATAAGACTCCTTCATCTGATACTGCTCTCTGGCTTACTCCATGTCCATTAGACTGTTACTCATTTCCTCATGACTCAACCTATGCATGATAACTGGAAACAGTCCTTTACAACTAAGTCAATTTGACTCTACATAACTCATTCTCATACAAACTATGACATATTGATGTACAAACCACACTTTGTGAAATCAAACAATAAACTGGAGACATTCTATATTCTAAACAAAGCAAAATTGAAATCACTATTGTTGAATTGACATAATGTATTCCTTTAAGTAATTACAATAAGTGAACATCAACTTGAAATTGAACATGAGCCAGAATTCATAACATTTCTACACTTTAATCAAACTATTCACTCAAGCTCTCTCCAGTGACATACACACTCAAGATATGCTATTTTCTAATGTGTTGTAGTGTTTCCTTCTTTTTCCATCTTTACTTATGTCCTCAAAGTCAAATTGACACCTCTTCATATCTGGATTTCAAAGAGTATAGCCGCCATGTCTATTTGAATCAGATTCTAAAGAGTGGCGGCTAGGAGTCTACTAAAATCTCCTTTCTAATTTCTAAGGCTTAATAATAACTATCCTTAATCAATTTTCCAAAATTCTTGGAAAAATAAGCTCATTTCACACTGTCAATTAGAAAAAGGATTCAAAATAAAGATTTTATGCTCACAACATCAGACTGACAATGAGGATAAAGAGATAAAATATTGAAGTCGTGGAGAAATCCACGGTTCGGTTGAATACAGAGTAGCCGGAGCTCAGCACCGTATCTTGGGAGCCTGCATCTTGTCACTTTAGCTCAAGGCGCGTAGGTCGCCGGTTGGCTGCTTATTTCCTGCTTCACTAGCAAGTGTCAAGTTGCAACTATCCAGGTTGTTCAACGAGTTGATAAGAATCGAACCCGGAATTGGCAAGCAACATATAATGGACCATGACAGCCAACCAAGTCCGCAACTTGGCGACTGTAAGTGGGCTCGAGGCGGTTTTATACCGTTGTAGAGGAATTGTGTGAAGTTGCACCTTTGTCCTTTAGTCAAATCTTTTGTTGCAGGCTATTTTTAGTTGAAATGGTATTTTTTATGGCTACTATAGTAAATTTAGTGAAGGCAAGCTTCTTAAAGAAGTTACTGTAAGATATAAAGGAAAGGTAATTCCCTTGCTTCACATAGTTTACTCCAAGCTAAAATCTTAGATAGCTTAGAGTTGGCAATATGAATTCTCAAGACCCAGATGAGTGGGAGTTGTCATTATCGCAATTACCACAGGATCCGCTTCAATCTTCTCAGCCGTCAACTTCCAAACGGCGAGTGCGAGATGAAGCGGGGCCTTCGGAGCATCATGTTCAACCACGTCCAGATCCAAGTCTACGGCAACTTGCATTTGTGAATCTACAACCGGACGCGAGAGCTCTAGTGATTGTATTAGAGGCTGAAGCTTCATTGATGGGTGGCCGTTAGATGGTGTTTGAAGGGTGTTTTGAAAATACCATTGTAGGCCAAATGGTGAGTCGCTTTTTTAATGAGATGGGCCACCGTCTTTGGCTTCGAGGGCTGCTAACCTATTTAAGCGATAAACGGAGAGCAAGTTATGTTTCTGCGGTGCTCCGTCAAATTCTAGAGTATTTATACGGTAAATTGAAGGTAGAATCCATTTAGTTGTTAATATATGAGTTTGTTATGTGTTTATGTTTATATTAGATCAAGATCCAAGAAAGAAAATGAAAAGAAACGAAGAAAAAATTTGACCATCTTAGAATTATTTTGGAACCACACCTTTTGGAGCCCAATGGTTGGGGTTTTTTTCCTATCTTATCTTGGTAGACTTTAGAGTGCTTTAAGAGGTTAACCAATAGGCTTTAGATGCCCATGTGGCTTAGCCATGGGCTGATGTGAAAGGATAAAGGGGGGCGACTCTCTTTTCTTCTTGGTGTGTGTGAATTGGTGTGTCGAAGTGTTGTGAGTAAAAATTTCCGAGAGGGAGATCGGGCGGTGCGTACTCGTTTTTCATGAGAATATTATGTAAAATTGTAAAGTTGTTCCTTGTAAAGTTGCGCTTCTTTAAGCGGTGTTTTTGTTCAATTTGAAGTTTTTATGCAAAAGTTACGAGCGTTTGAGTGAAAAATAGTTAGCTGCCACGCGAATAGAGAAGCAGTCACTTCGGGCTTCACCAATGCTTCGATACTTTGTGCTCGAACTTGAAATTCAAGAAAAGTATACCTCATTGTACTAGCTTTCTAAGAAGCTATCACTCGACTCATTTAGATGTGCCCTAAAAATGTTATAGCCATCTAAGTAGAGGAGAGTTCTGTCGTCTTGGAAGTGGGGAGGCGTGAGTTTTGAGCTTACACAACTTTTAGTGAGTAGATTAGTTTAAAGTGAAATTTAAAGGGGTTGTAGCTAATTACATCAGCTTTCTATTAAGCTATTAAACGACTTATTTAGAATCGTAATATAGAAGTTATAGCCGCCAAAGTTCGAGAGGGTTTGCTGCCATCGACATAAGAAGGCACAAATTTTGAACCTCCATAACTTTTAGAAGGTAGTTTAGAATGACCTGAGATTTTGGAGGGTGTTAGCTTATTGCACCCGATTTCCATAAAGTTATAGCACTTGGCATTTGGCAGCTCGAACCATCTGTGGCATCAATCTAAAGCTCGCAGCTAGTGTGGTAAAGAACTTTGGGAGGTCTTTTGTATTTTTGAACACTTCAAGACTTGAAAATTAGAAGATTTGAAGACTTGAAGAACAAAGACATGAAGACTTGAAGATAAGAAGAGAAGAAGATTCGCGTGTTGTGGCTTGTGGCTTTGTTATTCCTAGCCGGCTTTGGAGGCTCGTTGTCTTTATTGGTTATTCCCAGTCGGTTTTGGAGGCTAGTTGTTTTTCAATTTTGCTTCGTAAACTTTGTTGCGGCAAAGTGGGGTTAATGGCCCACACGGTCGTGTTTATGTTGTTCCCACTAGTGAGGCGCAATTGCTAGTCACCGTGGGTTTGAAATTTAGGAGCCATCTTTCGGACAGTTTCAGCTCGTGGCCTGGCCGTCCCGTTTTACCTGTCCGAAGCCCGTGGTTTCTTATCACCTTACCCTTACCCTTACACCCATTTTGAGCCAATACAAGATAGGCCAACGGGGACCAGTTTGAAGAAGGTTGAAGAAGATTCGACGTTCAAGAATCGACGTTTTACTGAACGACAACCTTTGTTTTCAAATCATACTAGCAGTAGCCAGAATCCCTATGATTTTCCAACGCAAAACTCTCTCTACACGACATCGTCAAGCGTGGACTACAAAAATATGGATTACTTCAGGGTGGCCATCGCGATTGGGATCTGATGATATCATGGATCGCCATGGGATACCGCTTTAGCCGGCAGACCTCTTTGGCCGCTTTCAGTTCGTATTAGTTGTTGTATGGACGGGAGCCGATTCTACTCAGTTCTGTACGGGAGAAATTGGCTCCAGTTGTAGATTTGGATGATCCAGAGGTGTGGATCTAATGTCTGCGTGACCGGGCGGAGTTCTTCAAGCGGGCCATGCCAATGGCCATGGAGAGTTTATCTATGGCTGAGCATCGCGACAAGTTACGGTACGCTCGTATTTGTAGCGGTGCCTACCGACCTCAGCTGCGACGTTTCTCCACAGGAAATTATGTTTCTCTGGAGCGTGAGGCGCCCACGATGTTGGACATCAAGGCTGGGCGCACCATTCTTTGCGTGAAGGATGTGTTGCCGAGTGGCATCTTGTTGCTGGAAGGCAAAGATGGCCGGGAGTGTTGGTAGCACTCTAAGAATTGTGCTCCCTATCATTTATGCATTGATGGCTCCGTTCATCCGGAGTTGGCGGTTGTGCCCGACAGCCTTCCGTGTTTTGTGTGTGGTGAGTAGAAGGGCGCGGCTACTATGTTGCTTTGTGACCATTGCCAGCGTGGTTGGCATATAGCTTGCTTGACGCCGCTTCTTTCTACTCCATCATCCGGAGATTGGACTTTCCCTCGTTATCGGAGGTCGTCGAGCCACGTTTCACCCAGTAAAACGGCTTGAATTCCTCGTAGACTTGTCACTGTGTGGTGCGTTGCCATCCAGTTGGACTTCCTGGTTTCGATTCAGGGATAGGCAACGTGGAGATTGACCAAAGGATTGCCAACAAAATTGCCTAAGGCATTCAAAGATGGGGCTCACATTGCACCCGGTCTACCCTCTCTTTGTTACTTCACCATATGCTTATTGATTTGGCGACAAGCAACATCTTCGACTGGATGCGTACTGTTGTTGCAGCGACATCACCGTAGCGTTTCGTCTTGTTAGTGTTGTATGGTCCTAGCTCGATAAAAGGTCTCTTTATTCGCTAAGGGGGGCACTTGACGGAACATTACGTATATTTGTTTTAGTGTATGTTTTTCATTTATTTGATGTTGATTAGGACTCTTGATCTGTTGTGGTTATCGATCTTTCTTTACATGATAGCTGTCACAGGACGTGGCATCGAGGGCCTCTTCGTATCGTAGTTTTAGCGTAGATTAGTTTGTTACTAGTCTACGTGTGTTTAAGAACAAACGGCGGCGCATTGCATTCATCCATGGATGATTTTCATCCACTTAGGGTTGTATTCGTGTGCGTATAGTGCCGCACACGTCCTTGACTTGACGTCTTTGTCAAGTCAAGCTTTGTGAGTGAGTTAGAAAGTGTTAGTGATTACCTTTGCTTGTAAGTGATTGTTTATCATTAGTGAAGGCTTTGCATTTTCTATTATGCCCTGCACTCGTTGATTCTTCCTTTAAAAAGTGCGTGACGCTTGACCACTAGTGAGATTCACTACATTCTCCTTGAGGATGTATTACATATACTTGTTTTAGTGTATGTTTTTGTTTATTTTATGTTGGATATGACTCTTGATTTGTTGTGGTTATTGATCTTTCATTACACGACAAAAAATGCACCCGCATTAAAAAACAAAATAAAAGAAACCACCATTGCAAAATATTGATGAATCCTCCCTCTTATTATTATGCAGAGACATTGAACAAAACCTAGGGCCTATGCCAAATATACTACACAATCATCTTCCAGTTCACAAGAAAAGAGAAAAAAATGTACTTTATTCCAAGTACTATCAAATTCCAACCGGAATACCAACATCTTGCAAAAATATACACCCCTCTTAGAAAAACCTCCCACAAGCTTTATAATGAATACAACAACAGATATCCACACTTACATCGTTACATCCAAACTATACAACATTTCCCTTCAACACATATAATATATGCCATCATAGTTTTAGTTAGCTCATCTATAGAATTATCCAACTACATAGTCTCCTCAAACATCCAATAAGACTCAAACACTATTTGGACAACTAATTTACTGTACACACTCGCACCTCTAGAAAATCCTCCCGAACGACACATTGCCACTAAACACAAATTTACTCAATTTCAAAAAAATAACCAAAACATAATAAACCCACCGGACCTAATTCAAGACAAATTCAATGACAACATGCACGAACACCACACAGTAATAACCCCCCATATATTAAAAAACGAATTCCTCTTCCTTTCTCGTGAAATGATTAATGAATCACTAAGATGCCTAGAACCCCTCCCCAAATCCTCTCACCCACCGGTCAGGAACTACACCCCCTCAACACCGCAAACTCCAACAAATAACCAACACAATACAACTTTCATCACCTGGAATGCAACATCACTTAACAGTACACTTCCCAACATCCAAAACTTGATTATAGAACTCCAAAATATTCATTTTCATACAACAAACCAAAATAACAGCCACAAAATCAACAAAATATATTGAAAGACTATTCCCAGATTATAAATTAGTATTTAACAATATGCAATGCTTACTAGATGTATGCAACAAAGAAGACCCTATACTTATGCAAGAGGAGGACTATTAACACTCATCAACAAAACATATGCTTTTCCCGGTAATATAATTAAAATCCGTACCCCTGCTAACATATCACCATATCTACAAATCATAAAAATTACAAACAATCCACTTCAACCATGGCTACTCATACATCTCTACATGCCCTTACATCCAGAAGACATTGGACCTATAAACGAAATACAAACAAACATTACAAATCAAATTCAAAATCACCAAAACCACACCCATATTTTAATTGGTGACTTCAATAGAGATATTGCCCATATCGGTTGTTCAAATGGAAATCATATCACCCCCCCCGAGACATAGATTTTGAATGGAAAACATACAGTGATACTCTACACGTGTCATACATTCACACTAACACCACCTTCTCGAGACAAGGTGGAAACAATTATACGGAGACTAGTTTAACTGATGGATTTTATCTAAACACCCAGAATCAACACCTATACTCTTGCACAACAAACACAGACAACAACTTAAACTCTGATCATTATCCACTCCAATTACATATACCAAATAACACATTAATCAGTAGAACACCGCAACCAACAAACAACAACACCATTAGAATACTGAACCCTATCCCACTAGACAACATGAAAAAATTCCATAGCGCCTACTTTGAGAAAAACTCATTACTCATAGAACAACTTACCAACACACTAGAAAATAACGCAAATTTTATAGACACACAATGGTTAGAAGCATGTGACATCTTGGATACACTAACAGAAAATATATCAGCCGCACTTGAACAAACTTGCAGAGTAGAACCTCTACCTCAACTTACCCCCGGGTGGATTAATGCCTCATAAACTAGCAAAACCATGGAAACATCATCTGTCTAGTTATCACCTCATCGGTAAAACCATACGCATAGTTAAATCAAACGTGAACTGGCGTAACCATACTATACTCCACAACTTGCAAATCCATAGACATACAAACATACCACATCCACCAACAGAAGACAATATGGTAGAAACATGGATTGCAGAAATAGCACGGCAAGCCAACAAGCAGGCCCACAAAATTACAACAAAATACAATAAAGAATGTATAAAAAAGGCCATATTCAAATATAGACAACTACATGACAAAAGCCCTAAAAAGATAAATAAAAAGGTTTTCAAAGACAACACAACACATGCGCTTGATTGCATCATAGACCAACAAGGCAACATCCTTACAAGCCTGGAAGATATTACGAATGAAAACATATAAAAAACAATTGCAAATAAATAAACCAACAACTCCCTCATGCCACTTCTAAAACACACACCCCGGTACATGTGTATGCATTGTTAGACAATATCCTTGGAACGATGTTGACAAATTTAACTTAGAAAAAAGAGGTGAGCCTCATATTCCACTACACATACTTTAACCAAGAAACATTTGATATGTGCCTTAAAAATTTAAGTACAAAGAAAGCCCCTGGCCCGGACAGCATTCCAAACTCAGCACAAAAAAATATGCCAAAAAATTTCCATATACTTCTATACCTTTTCTTCAAACACTGCTATAGGCAAAAACGAATTTCCAAACTGTGGAAAATTAGCTTAACCATATTATTTTATAAAAAAGGAGACCCCTTCATATTAGCTAATCATCGACCCATCGCGTTAGCAAATACCATCTATAAATTATACACAAGTACATTAACATCGATTTTGTCCTCATATGGAAAAAAACACAATATATTACATGATAGCCAAGAAGGATTTAGAGCTGAACGTAGTAGTGCTCAACAAAGACACACATTGATCCCTGCTTTAGAAGACGCCAAATTCACCAATCAAGACAATATATACTACATGTAGATTTCAAAAATGCATTTGGATCTATAGACCATGCAAGACTACTTGCAATTATGATTGACTTTAAATATCCGAGAGACGCTGCTACACTTATTGGAAATATCTACTTACAATCCACATCATTCATTGGTGAACATTTCGGAAAAACTTACCCAATTCCTATACAAAAAGGCACATATTCAAGGCGATACTCTAAGCCCATATCTCTTTATAATATTCCTGGAACCTCTTTTGAGATGATACAACAGGGAAACTATGGATACGCACTAAATACGTCAAGAATTACAATCAATTTTGCTGCATACGTAGATGATCTGGCAGCATTGTCAGACAAACCAAAATCCCTACAAATACAATTAAACAAAATAGACAGATATTGTAAATGGACCGGAATGGATGTTGGAGTAACAAAATGCGCAGTCACTAGTTGCCCCAATAAATCTAAATTGAATTCCACAACCTTTAAAGCACAGATGCAGGCAATAAACATTAACTACAGAAATAAAGTTATCCCAATACTACATCAAAATGAAGCATATGTATATTTAGGTGTTCAAATGGTACCCTCATTTAAATGGAAAATTCAAACACATTTTACTACTACAAAACTCAACAAACAATGTCTAGCACTAACAAACGGTCCTGCTACTATGAAACAAAAAATCAACATGATTGACACTGTTAACAGAGGCGGGGTATCATACCGCTTCTACAACGTACCATACTCAATGCCAACAAGAAAAAATTTAGACAAAAAAATTATAGCAATACAAAAAACAATATGTGGCCTCCCAAAATGCACATCAAACATAATAACACAACTCCCACATGATCAATTTGGTCTTGAAGCATTCTCACTGAAAAACGACTATTTACAATGTATTGGAGAACAACTTCTGAATGCTCTAAATGACAAAGGACGACTAGTAAAGATATTTAATGGACTACTACACTTCATAGTAGCCAAATATGGGGGCATTGAATTGGGACCCAAAATAAAAGTCTAGATTGCTACAGATCCCTCATAACTCGCACATTATTCCTACTTAAGACAGAAGGGAATACGTACCTAAAAAGCCCATTAGATAGTTTTCTGATATCACCCGCACCTTTAGAAACTACATGGCGAACGGAAACTCCAACACTTCTACATTTAACTGAACAAACGTCCTTAAAACTATTACAAAAACTATTTACAGAAAATATCACAACATTGAGCCAAATCACATTACCAAATGGCACACAACTGATGAATGAAGATGAATTCCAAATATACCACTCTAAAGCCACCAAACTAATAAAAAGTACATTAAACCTAGCAAAACAACTTTTCTGCCTCCATGAATGTCTAGACACATGCCCTAATAGCTGTAACTTACATGCAAACCCACGCACACTAAAGGAGGAATATATTTGCTTTCACAACAACATACCCCTAACATCCCTACCCCACCTATCCACCCACTCGACCCACCACAACCACGATATCCCAAGCCACCTTCACATATCTTCAAAAATCTCACAACATATCCTATACAACACAAAATAGGTGTTGTACACCGTACATATTATGACACTAATGATATTAAAGTAGAAAATACAACATTCCATTGTCAATGGGAATGCCAAGGAAATATATTTAACAATGGCAAATCCAACGAAACCTATTTCCATGGCACGGCCCTAATATTGCATCTCACGAGATAGCATGCGTCAAGCAATACTACGAAACTCAAACTAACAAATTCTACCATAATATCATACAAGCACACCACCCACAAGATCAAGGCATAGATACACGGGCAATCACACCCCCTACGCAAATTCCCCTAGCACAGATCTCAATCATAGAATAAAATCCACAAAAAGACATTACTGCACAAAAAAATACCATTCAAATTCAACAAAAAGAAGCAGACATCTATGAAAAAAGTGAAAAATACCTAATAACCATCCCTATAAATAGACTAGAATGGCTTTGGACCCAATAGCCTCTAGCACTGAACGCTCCACACAAACTAGAGCCAAAAATCCAACCAATTGAAACGGAAGTTGTTTGGCTATACCAAAGATACAAATAAAGAATTCATAATACTGACTCCCTTAAACGGACACATTACGCTATACCAATAGAAATATTAGATTTCTTCACTACAGCATATAATATTCAACAATCATACTTTACATCCCCAGTTACATGTTCTACGAAGATATCTAAATTTTTCTCCCCCTTCTCTAGAGACCAAGTTTTTGGTTCACTCGGCAAAGCGTTGGATTACGAATGGGACGGCATTGGATACGCACACCCACATAGTAAAGAAGAAGCCAAACATGCATTACATTGGGCTAGACTTGCAACAAAACACAACCCAAGAAATATAACCTATCTCGTATTGCTCGATGAAGACTAGTACCAAAATCTTACCCCCATATTTAGACTCTCACATCATATGTCTATTCCCAGCAGACACTATAACCTATTTTGAACCAACCATACCAGAAGAACTAAATAAAAAATCCAAAACAGAAAAATCCACATTACAAATAATATGTGTACACCAACAAAACAACACAATAAGCACCCAAATAAATATAGAACATCTAAAATCACTAACTAATATCCTCCACATAAAACAAATATATGCCAAATTAGCCCCATCAACACCCACACCTATCAAGGTCAATCGTAACAAACAATGGTCTAAAGCCAAATATGCCACATTTAAGTAAATCCGGACTTTGAGATGAATCTTGGACTCTGGCACATTTACATGAGTAAGTGGGTGGACTGGGAGATCCTCCAATGATACCGGTGCGACAGAATATTTGCATCAAGTAGTATGGAAGTTATCAAGTGATGTAGGGTCGAAGCTATAGATAAGCAAATTATGCAACATTTAGGGTTTAGAAAAATGCGACATTCAGGTAAGCACAAAATGCGACATTTTGATGAGCACAAAATGCGACATTCTAGTAGGTACAAAGAATCTGTTGAGAATTAACTGTAATTGAAGTTCAATGAGAAGCAGTGCCTCTGATGAGGGATGTGGTCAAAAAATAGTTTGTAATAATACAAGTCACATCGAGGGATCTCCCAACTGTTATACACTCTGTTGAGAATTAACTATAAATGAAGTTCAATGAGAAGCAATGCCTCTGATGAGAGATGTGTTCAAAAAATCGTTTGAAGTAATCCAAGTCACATCGAGGGATCTTCCGACTGTTATACACTCAAGTAGATAGGAAAAATAAGATAAAAATGAGTTGATGCTTTATTCATATAAATAACTCAATGACAAGTACTGATAAGAAAGATGGAGGGAGTACCTATTTAATCCAGGAACCATTTATAAAGTACGCAATACTCGCTCAAAGTGCCATGGTTCAAGTAGTCTTCGTCTAAACTTTCCATCCATCTCTTGTGCACAAAGATACGCCTTCACCGAGCTAGAAGCTTGCAGGGGAAGAATGAACGGAAGCAAGGCCGTTCCAATGTTAGGTGTAACGGTGCCGGCATTGGGAAGGGCCATTATACCACGCCATGGCTTTGGAAAGTAGCAAGCAAAGTCTCTATTGAAGACATGCCGCATTGGCTGGTCATCAACCATCAGTGATCTGTCAGGGAGACAAGAAGTCCTAGTTATCCGATCAATTGATAGTCTCTGGAGGACCTTGTCGCAGAAAGGATAAAGATGTGGCCTTGAGCTTTTGTTCCTGCCATATACGAAAAGGAGTCGAGTCCTTATAACTTCGGAGAGGATAACATCAAGAACCTTCTTCAGGCGCGACGGAATCATGGAAGACCAAATACCGACATGAAAGGACTTCAGAAGGATTTTGAAGAATTCTAGGAGACCATGACAAACTACAATATTATCTCGATTGAAGCGTAGTGGGAATCTAGTTGAAACAACTCTAGATCGGGCAAAACATACGGCCTATTTACCGCGATGGCAACCTGATTAAAACATGCATCGTAGGTGAGACACACGGAGATCAAAGGATCCTTTGATGATACTGTCTAACTGAGGACCAAGCCACGACTCACTGGCGGACTAATTACATCAAGAAAGAAGACCCCAATGAAAGAGATCGACGGATCCTCCGATCCAATTAATCGATTTGAGAAGTAGTGATATGTGAATCATTATCAGAGGATCCAAAGGAGATGCACGCATGCGGCGATCATCTTCACCTTGAAATGCCTGCAGAAGGAGGGACATCGAAATGAAAACATAGAATACCAAGAAATAGACATGAAGAGATTACCGTCCATTACAAAAATTATCTACAATATCTAGAAAATTGTTTTATGTCTGGTTCAGACAAAGTTAGGAGGTAGTCATCGTATCATACAGTGTTAGTGGTTTGCACATTGGGGTATCTAGCATCATTGTCTCCTTCGTTGTTGCCGGACGAGCCCTTCCATGGCGCATCACACGTGCTTGTTCATCTTCATCCTCCACGTCTTCTCGCGCTTCTAGCGGAATCTGAGTGTTTTTCACCTCGTCCTGGCCCCCATGATCCTGGCCCCCATGTTCTTCTAACAACTTGACAGAGTCCTTGTCCGAGTCATGCTCATCAATCTTCTTTTCCTCGCGCTCCTCCCCGCCATGCTCCTCCTCGGACTCTGATGGCACATACGTTGCGTCCGGCCCTGAGTCAGAGCCTCTTCGGCGGCCTTCATCTTTGTCGGTTTCCTCATCACCGGCCGTCCCTGCATTTGGGGCATCAAAGTCAAGAGTCCTCTTACTTCTCGCCTCTTGTTGCCGCGTTGTCATTCTCACGTGTCTCTCCTTCTTCTTCGTCGGAGTTTTCTTCTTCTCAAAGCCGGTGAAGGTGGTGGGGGAACAACAAGATTAAGAACCAATCAAGAGCCCCATATTTCAAGAGCTCTACGCAGGGCATCTCTCTCATCGTCCAAGGAATGGACGATCTCGATGACCTGTGCACCTTTCGTCTGCGAGCAGAAAAACCAGACCATGAATGAGATGCAAGCGTGCAAAGAACATATGAATTAGAAAATTGCTTCAAAACATAAGGGGAAGGAGATGAGATCGAAGGATCCTCCGATGATATTACCAGGCCAACCTAGGTGATAGAAGCCCCCCCACCGACGTTGACAATGACAGTGTCGGCCCGCCCAAGTGTGCCAATTAGTTGGTTAACCGCATGGATATTAAAATTGGCCCTACCTTTCTGTGCCCACTGTGTAGGAGCATCCTTAAAATCCGATGCGGATATCATATGCTGGTATAGCATGTCGTTTCCAAAAAATGACCGAAAGTTGATTTCCGCACTGGTATCAGAAGTCTGACTGTACAGGAAGTTGAAGAACAAGCCTTAGGTCGGCTCAGGAGTTGGAGGCATTATAAATCCCTCTAGTCTTGACGTGATATACATCGTGGAAGTAAAATCCCACATCGGTGTTTGCACAATCAGCTTGTCCCTCCCTGATACCACATCTGCCAACCCACCATTCCATCCCGGTCAGTAATAAACACCTCATAAACGAGATTTTGAGCCCTCCTGAACCTTTGAGAATCTTTCCACTCTATAGCACCTAGAGTTTGATTCATTTGATCTGTGATACTCCATTGAACTCCTCGTGTCTCGCGATTGACGAAGTAGTAAACAAACACAACCGTCGCATCCGGTTTAATCCACTTGAGGATGGAATCCTTTCTAAGGATCTTCTCAACATCCCCTGATTTCCTCACCATCTGCTTCACTTTGTATTGGCTTACAAACATGGGCCCAGAAGACTGTTCGACGTCCACGTCCATTGCAGCAGCAGCGCTAAGTGTCCATTGTTGATCAAATATGGCCTTCAACAACGGGGCGATGTCCTTTGACTTGCTAGAGGGGTTCAAGTTAGCCCCCCGCTTCTTGAAAAACTGACATCCGCCATTGTCCTTCAGAAGTCTATCATGCCATGTTTGGAGTATCTTGTCGGATACCTTCAGCTCACTGGCAAGCTCAATGTACTCCTCCTCCGAATATAACTCCTTGATTGTCTTCGCTAGCAGGGGCTTCTTTCTAAAGTAGTGCATCATCTCATTCTCCAGAAGCCGGAATTTCTTCTCGACGAGACACTGGTCGCGGAGTTCGAGAAGAATGGTAGCCTCTTGAGCAATTTTGTTGATTTGATCGAAATCGCCTTCGCAATCACCATCTTGGCCATTTTCTCAATCTTGCTATCCCACATCAAGTACAGTGGTTGCAAATCGTGTTGCTTCAGAGCTCGAGAGGCAAACCGCTTTGCAGCCAGCCTCTTCTTCTTTGCCGAACTTCCCGCATCGTCCTCCTCATTGTCATCGTCCTCGTCAGCGCCTGGAAAACTTGAATACTTCCCGAACGAGTTGGGAAGCAGTCCTTCAATCCAGCTATCTTGGATATTCTTCCACATCCCAAAGAAGGCGTCGGACACGTATAGAAGAAGAAGTTTAGGCTAACCACCGTGTTGTTCCACTTCGAGCTTCTTATCTGCTCTCGCGAATATCGCGCCAAGTTTCTCCACCCACGTCTGCAAAGAAACGAAGCCTCAGAATCCAAAATAGAGAACTGGGATCCAAAGATTGTTCGATCAAGAGTGACCCAATATTCTAGCCATAAAGAGAAATGAGACGACTAACCTTGAGCTGAACGGTGTTTGGTGTGCCACGAATAGACGGCTTGGGCCTTCCAACATCAATCCAACTCTTCCTTACAGTTTCAAGCTGTCTGAGATAATTACATTCGCTTCGATTCCCAGCGAGGTCCTGGTTCAGAACCCTCGAGTAGTAAATGAGGGTCAAGAATTTGTCGGATGTTGTCCACACAATTGTGACGCAAAAGCTACTAGCATCGCTTGCGTCTCCAGGATTGAGAGTTCCCTCTTCAATGAGAAATTTGTGTGTCGCTACACAATGTTGGCCACCAATTATGTAGAAATGCGTATCCGCATTGATGTCCTCCTTCTTGGGTTTCTCCAAGAAGTAATCCGCCACTGCCAAACCAGAGTCGTTGGGCCGCGGAGGTCCCCGCAGCGGCATCACATATACATGCTGCAATGATGCCTGGAAGGAAGGCATCGTCCTCTTCTGGTCGACGAGTTGAGTAACTCGATGCAGATCGAGTGGACAATACACCACCATACCGCCCGGTGCTCTGTGAAGGTGAGATATATCCACTACCATGTTGGAACCGGCATCGTCAACCTTGTATAGACGCTGGCCAAATATATGGACGACCCCAAATTCCCCCTCGTACAGCTCCTTAACTTGTTGAAGGTCCTTCAGAGAGTACTTAGCCACCGTTGTGTGTGACAAGTGCACAGCTTTTGCTATTGTCATCCCCTCCTCCTTCGGATCGGACTTCTTCCGCTGCGGCTTTTTCGTAGAGGATTCCCCTTGCGTTGCAGTACTAGTCAATGATGGCCTCTTCCGACTCTTTGGGGGTGTGGGAGGAGTAGTCTTCTTTCCGCTCTCGTTGGCCGCCTCGCACTGGGCCCGTAGCTCGGCCCACCCAGTCCGAATAGATCGATCATCGGGTCCCCTACGCCCAATTAGGAATCCGAAATCCTTCACCGTCGTGCAATACTTGGGGCTCAAAGTAGCGGAATTCATTACAAGGCCATACACCCTCGAACATTCGGAACTCGTCACGAACTCGCTAATGACAAGGAGGTATAGGTTGACAAAGTCGGATTTCACCAGGTTTAGCACTTCAAGGTTCTTTGTCGTGAGCGATATGGGATCTTCGATTGGCGATTTTTGGTTGTTTATAAGGAGAACGGGCGCAATGCGAGCTCTCTCCTTCGCGGTATCTCGCTCCCATGCCAATCCCCATTCGTAGACATTATCCGCCATGAAAAACACCGTTGGGTCTTCAGGGCCATCATACTTAATCTTCTTGAGTCCACAATTGATCGCCATGTACAGCTTCACAGGGCACCAGTCCGCGTTCACGGAATCCGTCGGGATCACGTTAGCCCTGCGCACTCAAAGAACCACATTGATAAGATTAAGATCCGTATAATCACCAATGAAAATACCAGGACACCATGACATCTTTCAAGAAGACTGCCAAGCGGGATCGATGGATCTCTCGATCACTCGAAAAATCTACATTATTACTCACCATCCATCACTAAAAACTAGAACGATAAATTGACCCGTCGATTGCAACGATCGAGGGATCCACCAATCCAAAAATGCCTATCATCGATACTGCTGAATGGGGCAAGAGGATTCATATGCAAGAGATCGATGGATCAATTGATCTTATGCCGTAGTACATGACGAACCCGACGTATCGGAGGATCCATCGATCCCAGATGATCGGAGGGACTATCATTTCTAGAAGATCGGAGGATCCATCGATCTTAGTGGATCGATGAGTCCATCAATTCCAAATAATTGGTGGATCCATCGATCTCAGAGGATCAGAGGGTCCAGCAATCCATGAAATCGGAGGATCCATCGATCCTTTCAGATCGAAGGATCTGTCGATTATAGTGGATGACCGTATGAAGGGGTCGTCCATACAGTGTACCGTATCTCTTATTCTACCGTAACATGTACATTCATACCAACGTGCTAGAATGCAATCGAATGAAATGAAATTACAGCATTGCTTAGCATATTGATACTTTTGTAGATAACTCTAAAAAACTATGCATGCTAGATCCTATTTCATCTTGATCGAGAGGTTATGGAAACTTACGAATTCAGCCATTTCGGCCGCTCAATCATGTCTGGCACCACGCCCGCCATTCTTCTATCTATGAAGCACTGTGCGCAAGATAAATAAGATCAGAACCACTATTACAAGAAGCCAATTTGACATACTAATGCAACAACTAATTCAAATTGAGATAAACAAGAAACAATTGTCATAGTATTGGCCGCTGTGTGCATTTCAAAGTGTCACAAATCTAAATGCATAACCTATGCTTTTGAGTCGTCAAAGCAAAACTGGATGGTGCTTCAAAGAGAAAATTAGATACTAGTTAACAGTCTTACCTCTCAAAGGAATTCAATCGCTGCACCCTTTCGTAACGACGTGGTTGCTGAAGTTGCACTCACTAAAATCGCACGCTGCTAGAGGCTAAACCAAAAATTCATTTATTGTTTTGCTTCGACAGACCCTGCCCTCACGAAGACACTCAGACTTGCAAAAGCGCCACAAAATTACACTCAGAAATCGACCACGGAATCGCCCACAGTAAAGTATACCTAATCCAAAGTTGTGAGCTTGGGGAACATGAAAACCTACAGCAAAAACGGGATTGAGAGAATGAGAGAGACGCGAGAGAGAGACAAGAGACAAAGTGAGAGTGAGGGAGAGGAAGTGGGAAACTGGAAGGACACGGTGACACATGCAAGAAAAAATTATTACTACACATGATAACTCGTACTTAGATGTCGCCCTCGTACCGTTGAGTAGCTCGACCGCTTAGTGACATTTAGCTCTAATCATAATGCTCTCCCCATCATGATTGCAACTGAGACTTTAGTTTTCCTTTTCAATAACTAATTTTTTCTATTAAGAATATAATTCTCCTTTTTAATTGAAGTTTACTTACATCCTAGATTACAGTTTTCAATACTATCAAGTAAAAAGAAAATGCCTTTCGTATTGTCAAAAAAATTTTTAATACTATCAAGTAAAAAAAAAGATTCAAAACTATTTAGTAAAAAAAAAAGATTCAATACTATCAAGTAAAAAAACAATTCAATACTATCAAGTAAAAAAAAATATTCAACACTATTAAGTAAAAAAAAAATTTAATACTATCAAGTAAAATAAAATGCCTTTCGTATGGTCAAAATAAATTCTTGTCTTCAGTAAAAAATAGCATACTAGCCCAAGTCAATCATTTTCACACATTGTAAGACATTGTCGGGCAAGGTACCAAAAAGACTTCTTCTTTTGCTTATAAAACTTAGAGATCTTCTCATTTGTATTTATTTCTGTTTTCCACAACAATATGAGGTATGAACCTTCCTAGTGACCATTTGGATCATCAATCTAAAACACATTAAGTTTACAAAAAAATACAACGTGCGTTGGCAATTTTTAACACCCACTCCTTGCATAGTTGTTTTGAATACGCTACACCCCTCCTCTACATCTACAAATTGGCGAATAAGAAACTAACATCATGCTTGACACGTTGGTGTTGGATTTAGATCTTGTGTAGTGCAAATTATTATTCGACTCTATTATTGTGTATAACATTCTCATTCATTAAAATTTTGATTTCACAAATTAGTAACATTGTATCACCAATGCTTAGTAGATTTAAGATGAAACAATGAAAGCTATTAGATCTTAAAGACACTAAATATTTTTCAATGTTTAGGACATCAAGAATTTTGGACATTATGTAGGCAAATAAAATCACTTAAATTTGATTAATGTTATATATCGCAAATATTATCATTTGTATTCCTTGTAAAAATTGTTTGAAAATGCAACATTGTTTTGGTAACTTCTATGTAACAATGTTTATCAAATAACTATAATTTATTGAGCGACGTCAACAAACTCTTTAATAGTCCACATGAAGATATATTTGTCTCATTGAGCATTTAAGTTATTACCATGGACATCATCCATATTAAATATAATGCACAATGCTTTGGGAGCTTTAAATCTCGGAGCACAAAGACATAATTAATTTTTATTGCCAATGCAATTCTTAACAAGTATTTTAAACAAGTTCCACCACATTTTGGCCTACCTCACAAGTCCATGGAATTTATGAAAAATTTTGGACACAAAAAAGATGTCGTAGAGGCTATGAGTATACAAACGAATGAATAGATCCTACACCCTGAACTCCAAATGCTAGATCGTAGACCCTAGAACCTAGATCATAGACCCTAGAACCTATATCGTATACCCTAGAACCTAGATCGAAGATGCTATAACCTAGATCGTAGACCCTATAATCTAGATCGTAGACCCCATAACCTAGATCGTAGATCCTATAACCTAGATCATAGACCCTATAACCTAGATTGTAGACCCTTTAATCTAAATTGTGAACCCTGCACCCTAAGTTCTAAACCCTACGCAAAGAACTCTAAACCCTGAACCCTAAATTTTGAGCCTTAAATCCTGAACTTTGAACCCTAAGCATGAAACCTTGAACCTTGAACCTTGAACCCAGATTACAAAACCCTAAACTCTATACATGATGTACCCTATTAACCGGGACGTACCGTGCACCGTAAGCCCTGAAGCTGATGTACCGTTAACTTGGAAAACACTAGACCTTAGACCCTTGTCTCCATGCATATTAGGTGATCATGACTCGTATCCATTTTGAACCGTACGATGTTCATCTGAATTTTTTAACCGCAGGATCGCCATGATCATCTGACGTTCTCATTTCCGCGGTAACATAGGAACTAGTCATTCTTTTTTTCCTCCTATGCTGGCATTTTTACTTGAAGGTACGAATTAGAATCATTAGTTATCAAGAGGCACGGAACCAGTATCCCCTACGTAGACAATGATGGTGAATCCCATCCCGCCAAAATGAAGTAGATTGAATCACCAAAATGAAGTAGATTGAATCACCATCAAATTTTCCTCTAAACTTTGAAAGACGAGGGCGCTTACTCTTGCACTCTTGAGGCTCTTGTTTGTTTCAGGTCAGAATTGGATGCAAGGTTTCCTGCTTCTTCAAGAACTGGACAGCTAGTGAGTGCGGTATTGAGTTCTGTCCTCCTCTAGACAAAGTAGCCTTCGTCCTACTCCGTGAGCTTCAATTCCATGTGCCTGAGCAAGTTTACTTTTGTACTCTACCATAGAATGCCTTGAGTTTATTGTCTTTGGTATTTTGCGCGGGAGGTGGGAATGTGGATGTCCTCGTTTGATATCACAGTCCTCTTTGTTTCGCAAATCGTGCGCTTGATCCATTTTCGGATTTCTCTCTTCGTATGAGACTGTTTGTTTGTATTAGTTGGAGGTTGACCAAAGAAATATCGATGGCGAGTAGGTTATTTTGCATAAGTGGCTGATGCTTGCCGGAGGTTTAGGTTACCGCCCTTGTTACAGGTAATTGCAACGTTCTTTGATTGGTGAGCTATGGTGTGCAGCATCAATAATTCTTATATAATATGCAGCTGTTTTGCGAATGGATTTTGCTATAATACTATTGTGTAGGGTATGTGGGATACAGATTCTGTTATGTACTGCTAAACATGACTCAACCTCATTTAATGCACCCCAAGTTTGACATCGTAAGGTGAAAGAGTAGAGAATGTTGATCTTGGATATATCATGCCATGAATGAGATTCTCGTTCGATCACTACCTTCCATCTTGGTTCAATATATTGTAATATATCATTGGTGTCGTTGCGATTACTGTACAACCACCTTTTATGTTCCGTACAGTCTTACGTGGAGCAATCCCAATTTTTGCAGACCCCGGTAGGTTCCATGGAGATCAAAGGATCCTCCGGTTGTACATATCAATCCGTTGATCGACCAAACCCAAGGATGATCGACAGAGCGAGAGATCCTCTGATCCCTACGTTGATTGCACAATTCTTTGATCCTGGGTCTCATACCGGATTACTCGGGTACATAGGCATATTTCCGAGATTACCGGGTTCAAATCAGGATCAAAGGATCCATCAATGTCCTCATTTGAAGGATTGCCGGATGTGTTTGCTGATCCAACGTATGGAGGTGGTGTCGCTAGCGACACTGATTGGCGTGATAAATTCAGCCCCGGCATGGAAGTTACCCTTTGCTACTCAAACCATGGCGATGTTGGGAAGGGAATTGTCATTGAAGCAATACCCACTGGGCATTGGCTTGGTGTGGACATCAATCTCACCATGGTCGCAATGTCTCTCCTTAGACCTACTGAGATATTTCATGAGGCGTGCAATCTTATTATTTGGCCTTTGCAAGAAGGCGTATCACTCTTGGAGGATTCGATAGATAGAACGGTTCTCTGGGAGGCATCGCAGGTAGTGTTGCAATCGAGGGATCCTTCGATGGGCCCGGACGTAGGCAATACATCCGGTTCCACTTGCGCCCCTCCTTTTGTCCCTCAGGCAGAATGTGTGGGAATGGTGGTTCATTGCTATGGCTGTGATGGGAATCTTATTGCCTTTGGTCGTGTCAATTTCTCTCTACCTGATGAGCCATTCTAGGACAATACTTAGGGGGAGGAAAACATTGGCGTTACTGTATTTGACGTATTCATCGGGGATCAAGATGACATTATGAGAATTCAAACGTGGCCTATCCCCGAATGTAGACTTGAGGGCGGCCATGGCCTTAGCGAGACGGTTGCTCATTTCATTCGAATTCTTGAAGCATCGGACCCAAAAGCGCATCTTGGTGGTCGTCCAAAAGCACTGTATGGGTTTGTTCATCGCAAGAAGAGAAGTGAGGAGAAGCTCAGTGCGTACTCAAAGAAGACTTGTCAGGATGTAGTTCAAGCGGTCAGTTCGCTATTATGCTGCCCTGACAAATGTGTTCGATTATTCCGGCCCCAAGATACCTTGTTTCTCCGACAACAGTACTTTCTGAAAGACTTTGACGTCCGGAGGGAGTATGGAATCGTTGTGGGCGGGAAACTGCGTCACATGGGCAATAATCGGAAACAGACCTAAGTTACTTTGCTCGGTCAAGATGTCTGCGCAATAGCATGGTATAAAATTTATGGTATACCAAAGTCGACATTCCACAACTATATCGACCAATAAAAAAAGGGTATATTGTCATCAATGCACGGGAACAGAGGCGTCAAACATCCCCGCCTTCGAACCGTGCAAGCAATGGGTACAATTTCGGCAATCATCAATGAGAACGCCAATCACATGCCTCACCAGATGCGGACGACTGTACCAGGGCGGATGGACACACCGAAGTTCTTACCGTCTGGTCATAGCTGGAAGAGGATTCAGGCTGACGCCACAGAGGTAATCATGTCTAGACACCACCTCCAAGCTCCAATTATCATTTTTGGTCAACCACTCCCATTGTATGGCGATACCAGTTTTTATGCGATCGAAGGATCTTTTGATGCCAGTAGTAGCCTCAATGTTGATGTTGTCGATACTCCTTGTTTCGCTCTCTTTGCTGAAAAACTTGGAGTACGATACCAGTCTACTGTTAGTAGAATCAAGAAGGAACTCTTCAACAATGTTGTTGTAAAACCCGTGGGCAGTTTATTTGCAAAGTCTATGACACTCTTCAACAATTCATTAGCAAATCTGTGAAGGGCTCCGCCGAGTATGTGTCATTCATTGAACAACGACATGCACACTTGAACCACCAAGCTTTGTGTAGGCGTGTGTACCATACCTGGAGAGAGGAGTCTAAACGCAAGAAAGGTAAAATCATTTGCATTATCCACGACAAAATGGATACTGCCAAGACTGCCATCCCTCGTATGCAAGTTACCACGAAACAAAATTCAGGCCTTGGTCAGCTCCCGGTGAACGTCACCGGCATGGTCACGCACGAACATGGAGACGGTGCCTACTCTCACTATTCTACTGACTTGTGGCCAACAGACTCAAATTATACCATCTCGTCCATTGCGAGATTACTTCGACGTCTCGAGATCCACCCATTCGCGTCATAGATCGACTTTTCCCTTACGAGCCGGCAAACTCATTCTTTGCGGCATTGTTTAAAGGGAAGTCTAGATGTATGGACGTTTTACCTATGGTGGTACCGAACTACTCAACTACAGCCGTCCCACTACCAAACAATCTATATTTGCAGCTAGACAACTCTGCAAAAGATAATAAGAACCAATTTCTCATGGCGTTCTTATCTATGTTGACTTACCGAAGGATGTTCAAGGAAATTCAAGTTGGTTTCCTATTAGTCGGGCATACACATGAGGATATTGATGCTTACTTCAGCCACTTGTCCAAGGCCTTGAAGAATAAGAATTAATTTGTCGTCACTGACTTGATGAAGTCCTTCATGGAATCGCAGGAGATGAGTTTCATGCCCGAGTTTGTTCAGGAGGTTGCAGATTTCAAATCTTTTGTCTCTGGCTATATATGTAATGGTGCACAAAGACTTGTTGGTTTAGAAGAGATGCACCTCTTCAAATTCTACGTCGATGAAGACGGTTGGCCCGTCATGCGTTACAAGATGTCTGGAATTGATCAGCATTGGCTACCTTCGAACAAGCCAGGTTTACGTCTTTGGAAGGAGGATAACGACGGCAATCCCATCATACCTTCCGGCTTCCCAAATCGAGTTCCGTTTAAGCGATTGTGGGGAGACGAGGTTCCTTCTTCAACCGGCAATCAAGTGAAGGCAAGAGAGAAAGCTGCCAAAGCACTTGATAAGATGTCGTTCATTAAGTTAGGAATACGAGGTGATATACAATACTCGGAACAAGGGATGCGTTTATGTGAGGGCTTTCGAAGGGATTTTCCACCTTATGTCGATTATTGGAATGCAATACTTGCAGAACTAGAACAACCTCTTCCTCCCACTCCTTCGGCCTTGGTAGAAGGCTTTTGGCCAATCCATGATTGGAGTGCGACAAGTCAAACTCCCTTATATCTCACTGCTGGAGGAGATGTCACACTTGAAGACTTCGAACCTGAAATTTACTGTGGTCCACGCTCGAAAAAGCCAAACAAGTTGTTGAATCCATGGGAGATGTCGTACCGGGATCATGGATCCTACTCCGTCCTTCAGACCCTGAAATATATCATGTCTGGTTAGGGAGAGCGCATTCAGTAGTCAATAGAGAAGTTGGACATGAGGAGTATAGAAAGTTCATTTTCCAATTTCGGGAGCCAAGAAATGCGTTCAAGGACCACAAGAAGAAGTACGAGGATTGTTGAACATCGACATGGGTCCCTGAAAATGGACGTCTAGTTAGCGTTCATGTTGATGCCGTCTTGTTTGCCTCTTGGTCGAAGAAATTGGATCCGAAGACACGGACAATTCCATAGAGGGACAAAATTGCAGCAATGATTAACCTTGCAGCCGCAAACAACGCGGACCCATGACCACATAGTTGTTTATAATTCAATCGATGGATCCTTCGATGCAGTTGCAAACAAGGCAGGCCCTCTACTCTGTAGGAGTTTTCTAATTCATTTGGAGGATCGTTCGATTATTGTAGATCTACTTAGCTAGGGCATATGTACGAATCTGACATGTCTTCTAATTTTTGTGCACATGCATAAACATTTTTGGCTTTCTCATTTATTGTCTACAATGTATCAGCCTTTCTTAGATACTTTTCTCCCTACTGCAACTGCGTGCATGCTACATTTGATTCTTACGTATAATGCTTGAATCAACATTTACTCCTCACATTCACGTCTACCATGTATTGTGTCGCTTCGCCGATTGATATCACCTAACGTTTTGTATGTTATCATTTCGTTGCATCGAAGGATCCGGCGACCCTTATTTATCAGTCTTGTTGCCAATAAATCTAGCCATACTATTGTTGTGCAATATTTCTATAATAGTATATGTCCATGTTTTTAACTTGCATGACATTTTGTTCTTCATTAATTGCAAAGAGCCAAATAACATCTGTGGGATTGAAATTGTATTCCGTCTACGTAAATTGAGTCCCATCAGTGGATCCTCCTATTGGTTGACCTAGTTCGCACGCTACATCATGACTCCTTTCAATTCTTGTAATTTTACTATAATTCATTTTCTGCTTGTCAAAAGTTTTATTCACCATCTAATTTGATCCTGTCAAAGAATCCAGCGAAGGATCCCTCGAAGCATTTCCACGCTTTGTACCATGATATTCCTTGACTAAATCTGGACTTTGACCAATATAGACTTTTAAAAGTCCAAATTTAGTTAAATATGGCATAAATACTTTAATCCAAATGAAACACCTTCAACTACTCCAATGCCACTTCCAACCTACAACACAAATCTATCCCTTAAATTTAAACCAGAATATAGCTACTACATAGACAAATCATTTAAAGAACCTGAAGAAGTTAATTACATGGACTACAAAACATCAACAGAGCCGAAATGATGGCTGTCCATTAAACACTAAGAATTCTAAATGCTAAATACCTAGACGAGCCCGCATACATATTCACAGACTGCATCAATCTATTATACTTCTTAAACACACAAATTCAACATTCTACTATGCACAATGGCCACCCTGATAAAACTATTTAGCATCAATGGTACAAATACTACAAGCACAAACCCAACCCATATCATTACACAAAGTAAGAGCTCATGTGAGCATTGATGGCAATGAAAAAGCAGACGAATTAGCAAAAATTGGTAGAGAAAAAGGACATAGAGAAGCTAGGGAACCAGTTGAACATGCCCACCCCACACCATACTACTATCAAAGAAAAGAATGGCCGGCCATGGTAGACACCTTAGACAAAGGTCCCATAAGATTCCTACCCAAATACCTTAAAAGATATGATTTAGACAACAACTTAATAGAACTAGCTCAAAATTTTCCAAATATAGAAAAGTGGACAGGTAATAGAAACATTGACAAAAAACTCTCCAATGAATTTTGGACAAACCCTCTTATCAATGACTCCAAAAAAACATGTATTATATAATTTAAAACATGCCAATATATGGAAAATTCCTGTAAACAACTATTCTTTGGAAGAGAAAGATTCCCCTCTATTACATGTCCCATCTGCAACTCCAATGAACCAAATACTTGGCTCCATGTACTACTTAAATGTCAACAACCACACATCCATGCAGTGATTGTCAAAAGACATGACAAAGCAATTTGGGAAATTGGAAAACTGCTTATATCTTCTAGTAAATCTAGATGTCTCACCTTTATGAACGCCGACACCTTTCACAACAACCCACCGGAAAACAATATCCCACAGTGGCTACTACCATGTACATGCAACACTCAAAGATACCAGTGCAATGCTAGGTTTAAACCCGACATATTATGTATCCGCGGGGTGCCACACAACCACCCTCCACCAATGATCCCAAATCCAACCATTACAATTCAATTCATAGAATTCACATACCGCAATGACTGGTTCTCCCCAGACACAATAACACACAAGATAAACAAATATCAACCTCTTCTGGACGAAATCAGCTCATTAGGATGGAAAGTGGACCCATTGATTGTAATCACGGCCGGTGCTAGAGCTACTGCTCATATTCCCTACATAAAAGCACTAGAAACCACATTTAAAATCTCAATGACCTCCATTAAAAATACCTTCAAAAACTTCAATACCATCCCTATCCAACATGCTATGTCCATCCTCCTTGATAAAAGAAGACTAGAAAACATCCAACCTCTACCAGATCCTTATACCTCTTAAAACCAATCAAACTCGCCACAACCATCTTGAGAACTTCCAATTTTCTTCTATGCTTGGTTCATTTGTTTGTATTTTAGTGTCTACCCTCGAAAGGGGGAAGTAATTCCATCATACTAATCCTTTGTCCAGTAGGCATCGTTTTAGTATGTGGAACGAACAGACACTCTATTCACGCCGGCCTACGTTTGGAGGCCGGAGTTCTTCTTCTTCTTCATCTTCTTTTTCTTGCCACAGAACACATCTCAAGAGAAATCTGTCGTGGCCACATGGAACGCAATATTAGGATCATCGTGGGTGGAAATTAATGAACCTTCCTATTGTGTACCTTCAAGCTCCGCCTCTCTAGGAACGTCAACTGTGCGCACAATGTATGTACCATCGTCTACCGCGACTGGTTGATCGGGCTGTGAATCAACCATTTGTGGCTGCAAGCCAACAAACTACTCATCACCGCCTACAACAGTCACCAAGGGGATGGATTCGGAGCTGTGCAATTGCCCGCGTCGCCCCTGCACCTCAGTGCGATAGACAATCTTCCATCCCCTCCGTTGAAGATCATTCGAAAGGAAAATCTGCTGACAATGTAGTTGAAAAGCAAACAACTCAACATGGGCCTTTCCGTCCAACCGATTGAAGTTTGCCATAGTGAAGTTGTATTTGTCCCTCTTGGTGTTTGGATGTAGAGGATATGTTGCCTTGACAAGCCTGGCCTCGACAGTGCGAACAAGTAAGTGCATGCCAAAGGCGTACATTTGTCGATGCAAGATAGCATACCGCTCGAGAGGTTGCGTATATTGCAATATATCATCATCCACATCCTCACCCTCTTTTTGTAAACTTGAAACTCGGCTATCAACCCACAATGTAAATGGCGGCAAATCATACAGTTCTGGTAGATGACGCAGAGTGAACCTTGCCGACAATAAAACTGCCTTTTGAATGGGTCTCTCTCTGCCTATCTTTGCCCTCTTGCCACCACGTACTCACTGCACGACAAAGCATAGAAGTACATCAAGAGGTGCAAGTTACTGAAGGGCGCTTGAATAAGCCTCTGCTGAAAGTCCTATATTTGTTGACGTTGACAACCGCCAATGACATTGTCGAAGATGTACAATTCCCGGCAATATGTCTTGTAACCTTTGGACTTTTGGTTTCCAACACACACTCACAGGAGAAAAAATAAATAATGTAACTTCAAAATTTTAGAGTAACAATAAGCATTCAGCATATCATTGGAAAGCTACTAGCTTGTAGAAGCCTACTGCAACAATAATTTCAGCTCTCTTGCTATAAATTATCCACTAAACTGCACCAAAGTCATGTACCCCCTACCATCGAGTACTACCACCATGGGCTTGCACAACAGCTCGCATTCAATTTGGCATTGTGGAAATAAGCTTGCTAATAGCCTCTTGAGATATATTTTTCCATGCCCTATTCATTGAAGCCCACATTTTGACTTTGTTCCTTGGACGATTTTTAAGTTGCACTTGATCTTTGAATTGCTTCCATAAATTCTCTAAAGGATTGAGATCAGGTGAGTTTACTGGCCACTTAAGTTCCTTATTCCAACTTCTTCCCTCCAAAATTTTGAGAGAGTGTTGCGATGTACTGGTGCACCATCTTCCATCAAACCGAGGCACTCATAGTTGTCATGGTGGTAGTAATAATGTTGTAGTGCAGACTCATACACTACCTCTACAAAATCTTCAGTAGTGCGTTTTTCTGAATGAATTAACACCAAATAACACTTGCTAGAGCTGGTAATAGCACCCCATACCATAATTGAAGTCCTCCCAGATTAAAAGTGGGCGCTAAGCAGTCTCATTGATACTTTTCATAAGCACTTTGCCATACACGAATTGTACGAGAATGTTTGCCAACTTCAAAAGATGCCTCATCAGTCCAAATGACGTTATTCCAATCTTCAACTGTCCAATCCAAGTATTCTCTTGCAAAGGCCAACCTCTCCGCCCTATGTTTAACATTAAGAAACGATTTCTTGACTGCTATAGGATTGTTCATGCCAAGTTCATGCAACTCTTTTTGTAAGGTCCTGACACCAACTCATGTAGACATATTACCTACAAGTTCGGAAAGAGGTACACAACGATTCTTCATAAGCTCCCGTTTGAGAATTCTCACGTCAACATCCGTCAATTTCCGTGGTCTTCCGCACTTGTCTGGAGGTCCCAATGTGCCACGTTCACAGTACTTCTTTAGAACTCTTGAAACTGTAGCTTTTGGTCTCCCAACTTCGTTTGAAATTTGAGTCATAGACATGCCACCTTTACTCATTCCAACTATCGTGGCTTGTTCTACTTGAGTCAAGTACTTCCCAGTCATAGTGTCAATGAAGAGTCACACACTAAATTGGACACAATTCTTGAAGCAAGAGTGACTAACAGTATTGCATACACACTACTCTAGCAAAACTGAAAGCTTTACTACCAAAACGTCTAGGTAATGAGTATCCAAATCAACCACCAAAACATTGGGTTCACTCAAGCCAATCCTCACGACCACAACTGCAACATAGAAATCACTCAAATCCGTCCTCTCTAGTGATTCTATCATTAACATGTATTTTCTTAAGTAACCAAGCAACTCCATGAACTGAACGTGTTCATTCATGACGTTTCTATTTTTGGAAGTTGGTGAATCATCACTTATTTGGATAGGTCTTATCTTCCTAGATCTTGCAATATCCTGCTGACATTAGTTGTATGATGTAATTTATAAACCCAAATGTCACAAGGTGTGGACTGTGAGAATGCATGTCAGGTTACAAGACATACTGCTGGGGACTGTACGATACAGCATTGATAACAACATGAAGAGTTGCTTCTATGTTCTTTAAGACGTCATAAAAGACATGATGCAAACATCGGCTTCATGAAAATAGCATTAGAGCCATCATGAGATCCAATGCCCAAGAAATGAGTGACGACAAGGAAGACAATGAGTTTTCAATAATGAAAACAGTCCTCCAAACAGTCATTCATTCAAGCCTAGTTACATAATACATGCTAGTGGAACTCACTTGCGCCAAGGCTTCAAGCTCGGTGCATTGTCGAAGACAAACGGATGAGCGTACTTGCTAAATTCATTTGACATTTTCGGTTTTTTTGGCAGTTAGTACACATAATTTCTTCATTCATAAATTTATAATTTCTTCATTCATATGGGATCTGAAAGAGGAGAATTTCAGATTCCATATGCGATGCATCGGTCCCATGTATTGACGCATGTATTATGTACAAAATCCTAATGTCCCCTCCAAGCGAGAGCCTTCATGATGCTGCCCTCTGAATGAGCCACTGTCATCACATAATCTTCAATGTTTTCATGGATCTTTCAATTCAATACATCCAACGACGGTGCATAGGACCACATGTGAACAAGTGCTTCACCAAATGCACGGAAAAATGTATCATGATATTCCAAAAAGTAGGTGGAAACTCCTTTTCTTGAACACAAGTTGACAAGATAACGTCGCGCATTATGTCATCCTTCTTCAAAATTTTGACCTCCTTCGCACACTCTTTGGAAGACTGCTAATTTTTATTTTCCCTAGACGCTCGATAATGTTTACGTTGAAAGAACGGGAAGCTGCTATGATGTGTCTAAAAGATGTCCTTTGAGACATCAACTGCAGCGTAGTGTCGGCGTTTGTACAACGCCACTAAGGACTCACAAGCCTGTATTGAGCTCGTTCAACGAACTAAGACGTTTAACCCCAATCCTGTGTACTGGATCATAAGGCCCATTCTGCCTCCCCAGTAGATCCAAGTAAGATTATATCCACGTAGCCCTTAGCTCTCTTGCCTGGAAGATCGTCGCCCGTATGTGCCGTCCTCGCATCCGTATCAGGCCGACAGGGAAGGCAACCCTTGTAAGGTTTACAGCATAACCCGGATACAAGCGCGTATGCTGGGAAATCCAAAATTTCCATATGAGGAAGGCACGTAATTTGAAGCTCCGACTCCCTTCCTATTTAGAGTGGTCAAGGGCTGCGGCTCTACGCCATAATTCCTGCAGCTCCTTCAACAGTGGACGTATGAAGATGTCAATGCTTAAAGCTGTCGAGGAGGGCTTGCCCGAAATCAAGATGCAGAGGGAGAGGAAATTTTTTTTTGTGACAAATCACGGCTCAAAGCTGTATATCAAGATCACCACTGCCCATGTTGACCAGTTCATGTTGTTAAACTTGAAGGGATTCATGCCATCCAATGCAAGAGCTAGGCGCATATTTTGAACTTATGATCCAAAGTTGCCAAATGTGACGTCGCTATCGATGTGCTTCCACGCTGGGCTGTCCACCACGGACCGCATTGCTTACGTGTTTAGTGTATCCAATCAACATATGCGCTAGCTCTGATGACCTCTACATGCGTTTCACTCTAGCAATGAGTGGGAAGTGCCGTATTACATTTGAAGGTATATTGTTTATGCCATCAACCCGTCGAGATTTGTTGCACTACGAACAGACATTGAGCGATAGAATACTCATCTTTGTACATGGCACAACGATATTAAGTCACCTAATGCATATCCAACGATGGAGTTCGAAGGATGGAGAAGCTTTTCCTCAGACCATTAGCCAGTGCGCCTTCTTTTAACCCTTTAACGCCGGAGTGGCCTGAAATGGGCCATTACAGCACTGTCTCCAGGAATCCCGCGGCGTTAAAGGGTTAAACTTGAAAGTTGAGGACTGACGAGATTGTTAGATATTCATCTCTTGGATTCAATAGGGGTAGTCACAGTTGTGGAGAGAGCCTCTCCACAGAAAACTTCTCCCAGCTGGTTCCCCAGGACCAATGGCGAAAGTTCTCCACTCCCCGCAACTGTGACGACCCCTTGTGCATGCTTGTGAAGAAAGGTAAAACAAAAGTGAGATGTGAAGAGTTTTTCAAGGAGACAACAGTAAAACAAAAGTGGGGACGGTGAATTCTGAAGAGATAAGCGAAACTTAGAGCTGGAAGTTCAAAAAATTCGCACGCGAAACTCTCTCAAACGGAGGAGAGATCAGGAAGGCAACATGCCAAAACCACGTGGGCTTCCCGCAAAGAAGGAGGTGCAAACAACAAGGAGTCACACCCTAAAGGTCGTGGAGCCGGCGGAGCGGATGCGTCAAGAACAGGAGCGTCGTTCCAATGCTCGAGAAGATCCTTTTTGGTCCGCTTCAAAATGGAAGGCACTCGCAAAGGAGCGTAGAGGAAGGAAGAAGACTCGCATTGTAGCAATCTCTTCCTCTCACTCAGGGGAGGCGGAGGAATTGGATTAGAGTGTAGATGTGACTCTCCGATTGCAATCCTAGAGGTATTATTGACGTTTTTCATTGTCAGAATTGCTGCTACAAACGTTTTAGATTACATACGGTGCAACAGGGAGACAGTAACGAAGGTGTGCAAATACTAGGTGTCATTGTCATTATTCAATGTGAAACCCTTATGGATGTCTTGCTGTCACAGGAGACGTCGCATGTAGAAGGAGCGCTCTTTCCTGGTCTATGAGTCACTTTTATGTTCGCACTTTCTTCTCATCGTTCAAAATGTTATGAAAAGTGTTATTTTGTGACAATATCAATCGGTTGTACAATGTCTTGCAGACGCTGTCGTCGTAGTCGATGTCCTCCATCAACGACAGCCATGTCTCTGTTGTCAAAAGAAACATCTCTGTACATGTCTTTCAATCACAAGTGACATCGCAGGTAGCTAGAACCCTTTCCGCAGTCCAACGTTCCTTAGATTTCCGCCCTTGACTGTTGTTGCAATTAGTAGAAATCTAAGTGTCCACATCTATTGGGTAAGTTGGTTGTGCATTCACGTGTGAGGCACACTGATTCTCATGCGCCATGTTGTTTGTGCAGTTGAGGTACGACGCGATATCCATTGGCAACGACAGCAGCGGAGAGAACTCGAACTGCGACACCAATGACGCCATCGAGGCCTTGGAACCCCACCAAAAATAGAAGGGCGGTTTGGGTTGTATCATGATGAAACCAGTAGAACGAAACTTGAATGGAGAGCCATTTGGATCAATGAAGGGGGCTCTCGAGAATGACATCAATAAGTACACAAAAGAGTTGAACCCTTTAGTCGGCTAGGAAGGACAACCGAGGGAGATGAGGAGAGCCTTTCTAGCGCAAACATGGAGGTAACTATCACACGCCTTGAAGCAACAGTGATATAACTCAACTTCACCGTGAAGAAAATCCTATCACATCTTGAGGCAATGATGCAAATACTTCTGGAAAGGCAGGGAAGAAGACAACGCACCACATCCGAGGACCTTGTCACCACAGCCATAACAAAGGCAGGTACGATGGGCACAAATGGTACCATTGCAAAAGTTGCCGTGAAGTGCCTTGGACATACTATCCTTAGCGTTGTAAAAGATGTCAAGTGTGGCATCGAGGCTGACAAGTAGGACGTCTCTACCATTGTTACTATAGATATTGAGGTGGCTGCAAACGAAGTAGGCAAGTCCATGTTGGACGGAGAAGGAGAACCGAGCACTACTGCTCATTGCAAAGAGTCAAAAAAAGATGCCTACGCAATATTGGGCCCATTCGGAGTAGTGTTGCCCATGGCACTTAGGGAGACTTTTAAGGAGAATTTCAAAGAAGAGGAGGTAAGGGCCTCTTTACATTAGAAATGAGAAGCCTCCGGCCAAACTCCACTTGGGCCATGGCACATTCTTGAGAGGCCAATCCTTGAGAAGCCATGGCCTTTGGGTGTGGTGTAAAGTGAGAGAAGGCCAAAAGCTCCAATGTTGAGCTTTTTCAAAATTCATCTTTAAATATATTAAATGATTGGTTGTGAGTTTTTTGGCCAGTGGCCCCCCGGATTTATAGTTAGGCCCACCTCTTGAGGTAGGCCTAACTATAATTCCGGGGGCCCTCATTATTATGCACTTTCGTTGCCACGGAGGGCAAAAGTGTTGTCCGTGTCATTTTCTCCTCTTTCGTCCCTTGGACTGAAAAAATTGGGTGTAAAGTGACATTCTTTGGTCTTCTCGATTTCTACGCCTCCCATTGGCTCAAAATTCTCTCCTCACGGCCTCTCGCCATTGGCTCAAAATTCTCTCCTCACGGCCTTTTCGGATGTTTCATTTGACCTCATCGGTAGCGCACCTACTCGAGAAGAGGAAACACACTTCACAGCTGAGGATTCTTCTATTTGTATGCAAGAGGACAATGAGGTCCCAGCAGAATCTTCTAGTCGCACTCATTGAGTTGCAAAGATTACAAAGGTCGTCCAAAGAGGGAGACTAGGAGTAAAACGGGCGGTACAAATGTCAAAATGAAGATATGAGACATTGCAACAAGCCTTTGAACTGACTCTCTTGACAGTGGTAGCTGTCGGCTACGACATGGACTCATGCAACAAACATTTTCTTATACGTTGGAGGTGACGGTAGTAGTGGCGCTTTCACAATTTCTTGACTGCACTTAGATGTGCCTCTTTGTTTGTATAGGGAGAGGCCCCTGCGGTCAGGCCTCACGGCCTGTGAGGCGCCCGACGCGGAGGGAGCCGAACAAGCCCTGAGGCCTGACCGCGGGGGACTCCCCCTACGTAACGCCGGGTCGAATTTTTTCGGTCCGATGGGCATTGAGCTACCCGCGATGCCCGAGTCAGCCCGTTCAGAAATGGGAAGAGAAATTTTTAATGCTGCCCGTAATCTTCATAGTCGGGCATTTCAGTGTGAGGAATCCGGAATGTCCGGATGTCGCGAACATTCTACGTTGTAACATGCGTTGAAACAATAGGGAAAAAAAATCGACCGGGCGTTACGGACTCCATACATGTTTCATGAAGTCATTGAACGTCAATTTTGTTTTAGAGTAGTCCATCCTTATATGACATCTTCTTATCAATGAGATTTTGATTTTCAGACATTGTACCTTTCAAGAGTGAGTCTTGAGCTCATATATGTAACTTCATCTTTGATTAGAAAAAATAAATTCTTTCAGTTTTGTTCGTTACATCCCTTTTGACGTTGATAACGTCCTCTAAAAGATGATCTGGTCAATTACGACGTCCTGAGTAACGTCCATTTGGAAGCTCAAAATAGAAATGAAACTGAAGCAACCACGGCCACATCACATTCTTTTCTGTCTCCGCTATCTTCCACGCCATCCTCCACACCATCCTCCACGTCATCTTCCATGCCATTCTCCATGTCATTGTCCATGTCATCATCTATGTCAATCATCCTCCACGTCAGCTATTCTCCACGTTGTCTTCCATGTAGTTGTTTACATCATTCGTCTAGCGGATGATAAAGTAGGCGTCATGGCTGTTCTTGCCGTCCACGTGGTGCATTCTTAGGATCTTCGAAGATGTCGTTTTTAATGACGTTTATAGAAAAAAGTGTGTGATTTCTCTTTATTTTTGCTAAACAAAGGATGTGTTTTTCCTGTATATTATCGACTTATATTAGATGACATGATTTGCGGCAGCCTATACAATCACAGGATAGGATATTGAACGTTAGTCAATGTTTTTTTTAAAGTTTCAGTAAACGGCATTTTTTTCTAGTAGACGTTCTCTGCAGATTCCTCCATGTTGCGATGGTCCACGGTAAAAGCAATTGGGCAACAACCTATCGTCCTGCCAAAGCACTTAGCTTGATAGGCATCAACATCTCATTAACTAGGACTCACAATGTTCATAAGAGCTGCTGCTAGAGAGGTCTGGAAAAGTAGCCTAGGAGACATGATAATGTCCTTAATTTGTAGCTAAGAACTTGCTTCCTCAATTTGAGTATCTTTGCCTTGCTAGAATTAGTGCTACGTGCAACATGCCAAATAGATGGAAGTGTGGGCCTATCATGCATCTTTGTGTATTTGTTGTCATGAATACATCTTATAATATTATTTGGGCAAAACTAGATTTTGAAGTAGATAACAACCATCCTTCTTAGTCATTTGGCCATTGTAGTTTGATGTAGGGGTAGCCTTCTTGGAATCTTTAGAAACATGTGCTCCACATTTCTATTTCTACACGCTTGAATGCCATGCCAGTTCTTTGAGGTTTTTTTGCACCGTAATATGTGCCAATGCAATGAATTGCTCTTTGTATCTAGAACATAAGTTGAAAGAATGATGAGAGTGTAAATTCAGTGGAAGTAGGGACAACATTTACAGCCCTAGCTCCAATTTGCGCTCATGTTGAACTGTTATGAACATAGGCTGAGAAAAATTCAATTTATTGTGCCAGTGGAAGTCTTTTTTAGTTCCAAATAGGAGATCTAGCGTCCATTTTCTAGATCCAAAAACTCCCTTGCCTTCTAAGTAGAGAAACTCTAGTAGTGAACTTCTCCATGCCTAAAAGCTTGCTTATTGCTATAAAAATCTTCACCGGGTCGATTGTTCACCAGCCGCTCATAGTTGAAACTTGTTGATGTGAGGCATAGTGCCTGAACCGTAGCCTTACATGTAAACCTAGTAATTTGTGGATTGCATCATTGCCACAATCATGTCATTGGTTGTAGCATCGACAAGCAAGTCCCTCTATAACCACACATTTGCAACCACTTGTTGTACACCACCTTCTCTAAGTTGCAAGATGGCATTTCTGCGGATAGGTCCATGACTAGTTTCTACAAAGCAGAGCACACAATTAGGGTTTTGAGTTTCCATCTAGTCAGATAGGAAATTATAAGCAGCCAGTATCACGGTTACAAAGTAGAACAAATTAAAGAGAAATCGACAATACGATTTAGAGTGTAATGTTCACTTATGTACCATCTTCATAAAGCCACTCAATTGACAATAGTAGAAGTGTAAGAAATCCAGCCAATTGTGAAGTTCATGTGTTGCTTCTTTAGATGTCACACCCAATGAAAGCTACTCACCTTAGATGTCGAGGTACTGCTCCTCCGCCTCTTGAGTTGTTTTGAGATCTTTGTATAGTCTACAAAGTCTTGTGTATTGTTCTTGGAAGTCTAGGCAAATGAGTTTATTTGTGTGTCTATTCAATGATGTGACCCAGTGAAGGAGCACAACCTCACTATGTCAACCATCTTGACAATAAGGTCAACGCTCCCATAGATGACGCGGACAACGTTCAAATTGGGTTTCGGCGCTATGCGCCATGAAGTCCTTGAAGTTAGGTTTTAGAGTCCGGTGGCAAGCCACTACCTTGTTTAGAAATAACCACATCAACTTTGATGATTCAACATCTTTGCTTTGGATATCACAGACAACGATGCTCATCAATCAAGAAAATTTAAGGTCGTAGAAGTGGCATGCCATAGGGGTCGAGCCCTCCACTCATGTGACGTGATTGAACATCATCTAAGAATTTTGTAGGTCTCTACTAGGCCGCATGAATTTGACAAGGTCAACACCAATTCTTGGTTCTTCTTCAAACATCTTGAACAAGAAAACCTTTAGTTTTCCTTACCTCGAAAAAGACCTTGTCTTGGATGCATGCGTAGGGACTCTTCAATTTGTGCTTGATGATGCTATCAAGTGGTTGTCCATTTGCAATCGATCAGAAGGTAGAGATAGCATTTCAGATGTAAGATGTACTAGGTATCTAGAACCTCTCCATGATTGCAACAAGTGGACCCCATGAAGCTATTCGAGCGAGCCGTCGTCATCATATTCAAAGATCTTATTGGTTGGGACCTTTGCTAGGAGCTAGCACAATGGCATAGTTCTTAGCTGTAGGGATTTTATTCACTTCATTACCTACAATCTCAGTGACTCTCTTGACAAACTCACCGCAAATGTCCTAAGCAATGAGATGTTGGTAGGTGCCCACATAGATGCAAGCTCTATAAGGCCATTTTTGTTGATGGCGTAATACATTTGGCAAGGACATGAATTGTTTTTGCAATTTACAAAACCATACTTTCTCTCATTTGAAGAATATATTCTCACCTCAAGATTGGGTTTCCATCCCAAATTATATACTACAAAAGATTCAAAATTTGTGGTCATAGGCATCCAAAGTAAAAAAATTGCTCAATGCACACTACTCACTGCTCAAATTCTAGCAACCATGTTTTGTGATCAAAATTTCCACTGCTCTGATCGCCACTTTGAAAGCTTTGTCACTTGAAGTCAAAAATTAGACTTATGTTGCTAGAGTATTGTGCACCGGAATGCTTTCCCTTCAAGTTGCCATCGTTGACCTTAGTGCCAAAATCAATGTCAATATTGTTTAAGGAACTTGTATTCGTCCTCAACAATTCTTTTTTGACCGCCCTATGAATAGTATTGCTCAAGCAATCCTTTCCATGCATCTTTTGCGGTTGCTGCTAGACAGAGATGGCATAAACGAACCTCCGAAGTAGACGACTAGTTCATCCTTTGTGCTTATTATAAGCTGCATTGAGCTCTCATCCTTGTTGTTCCGCTTGCAATGTTCCACCTACTAGAAGATAGATGGGCTGGTGAAGCTTCAAACCGACAATGCCTCATAAGAGACTAGTGTTGCAATATTGCAAAAGTAATGATGAACACCTCCACCAGGTTACCTACAACTCATGTTGCAAGATGTCTAGCTATCAAGCTGCAAAGGTATATGATCATCAAAGTATTTATTAAAACGTGTTTGTTCTTTATCCAACTATGATTGAAACCAAGTCCTTGTAAACCTCCCGAAACCTATAGTTGCTGGCAATGTAACTCTCCTTGAATCTACAATTGCCGACAATCTAGCTCATTTGAACCTAGAATTGACGGCAATGAAGTAGCCAATGATGTCAATTCCCTAAATCTACATTTGTTGGTGATGTTGTAGCCGGCAATGAAGTTGACAATAGGGTAATAACAAGCTACACTAGTATAAAAACGTGACACATAGGGTATTTAGGGAGTCACCACCAATAGTTTGCGTAAAAATTGTTGTATAAATTTGATTTTGAATTTATAACTTTGAATGTTATTCCAAACTTCTATTCCATTCTTTTTACGCAAAATTTTAGTAACATTGCTCAATAGTTTGAACAATAGAGGTACATTTGTATGCCCTTATACAATTTGTGTCAATAGTGTACTTCTATTTGTACATATTTTATAAGGGAATTCAAAATTTGGACATGTATACTTATTCCAAATGGTTAGCCTACATAGATCTAAGTAGGCTTATTAGCCCACCTTAATCTAAATGGTTAATTTGGGTGAACATTGGTACGATAATGTTTTTAGACATTCCAATCGGGAATTTTAAACTGGCATCTTTAACTCCTTTGAAATGATAAAAAATGGGCTACTTTGTAGTTTAAATAAAAATTGAGGAGAATGGTGATTTTAGCCAAATTTTTATTTGCATCTTTATAAATTACATAAAAAACAAGGTGGGCTTTAAAAGGTGTTTAAAAGAAATCCATTTTCAACCTTCAAATTAATGAGATATAGTTTTTCATGCCGTGGCCCATCGTGAAACCTACATATACTATGTAGTACAATATATGTTGTCCATTATACACATATATACCCGGTAGAAATGTGCAAGGCTAATGAAATATTTCTACATGTCTTTTCAATATAAAGTCCAAGATATTAGCGCCAAATTAAAGATAATTTGGGTTCAACTAACATTCTTACGATAACAATTTTGTCAAATTTTTTCAATGGATGGTTGTAGTTCATTAGAGATTTTACAAAGGTTGGTCAAAAAGACATACTAGACATACTACGGATTTGGTCCAATTTGTGTAGAGTGTAGTGTGCTTCTATATAGCGGTCCATGTAATGTAGCGGACTCTATCAATGACCCAATAGAGAGTCATATTGACATATTTATCACAACAAAACCTCAACCTTCAAATTACTCCAACATCCTCAAAATTGCCAATACTGCCATTGTTGAGGCAAATCTAGCTTCAACATGATGGTCTATTAAAGAGTCAAGAGGGTAATCTAGGAGTTGAATAAAAGAAGAATGAAAATCCAGGAGTTGAGTAAAAGATATGTGTTGGTACTGAATGTACCTAGTTTGTTTTCAAGTTGTGCATAAACATTCTAGGCTCTTTAGCTAGTGCAAGCTGTTGCATACAACAAGGCGTGGCAAGTTGTTGCTTAAGCTAAGCCAATTTTAGGCAGGATCATATCCTTTCATTTCTCTATGGATTATCTTCAATTAACATGTTATATTTGATTCCAAGTCGTGAAGTTGTTGTACCAAGTCTTTTGCTAGGGCATCTTACTTCATTTTGCACGCTCTTGGTCTCTTAGAATGTTAAAAATGTTGGAATTTTAGATGTATTTAGACTATTTCTAGAATATAAAGTTAATTCCACAAGAATAAATGTATCATTAAAAAATATAAATGTATCACCAAGGGACAACAAATGCATTATCCTAAGAGAATGTTGTCTCTTGTGGTTTGCACTATTGATCAAATATGGAGTAATAAAACACGCAACACACATGTCAAACTGTTATAAACAACATGTCAATATAAGCATATTAATCAATAAGTGGAAATTGCCACAGTAAAAATAGTGTATTTTTCAACACTCTATGAGAAACTACAATTGCATTTTCACAAATATAGTGATGATAAATCTAATCTAAGCCACCAATCCCAAAATAGTATATCAATGGTACTAAGTATTTTCAGTGATTATGACTACAAATAGATATGTTATTCAAAACTAGCTTTGACTAGGGGTATGTCTTTAATACTACTTTCTCTATTCCAAAACATTTCTTGGATTTCCACTACAACAACAATGAATCAAAGAGATCCTAATGTTGACTTACAATGTAGTGTGTCATATGACCCTCACCATCGATAGCAATAGAAGCCCTTCCAAAAGCTTCAACCGACATTCTACATTTCCTCCTCTATTTATCTATTGGAACGAGCTCTGCGATATAAAGTTGCAACGTCTCAAGGGTCTTCCACTTGCTTGAGTATCACCCTTGCTTGGCCATTTCCAGGTTATATGACTCCAAAGGAAGCACGTCCTTTGAATCCCACTTGTTCTCGGACTACTATCTTCGTTTAAAGAACTTGCATGTCAAAACCCTACCAATGTTTGGCTTCTAGTACCACATTCCCTATTTTGCACACAATTAAGGGTCCTACTTTAGCACACAATTTGATTCGTCTACACCAATCGCATCTAGTTTCTCCATCGCATCTATTGCAAACAATTTCCTCTCTTCATCTTTCATGTTTTAAATGAACATGAAGTGAAGATAAAGAACTCTCTTAGCAATACAAACCAAGGTCACATATATGTCCTTTGCTAACTCACTCAATTTTCTTCTCAAGTAGCACTTCCGCCTCGTCCAATTTTAGCACAAATTTAAGAGGCCGAGTGCAACACTTTGAAATGAAGCCAAATTAGCAGGAAGCACTAAGCATCGAAATTGTATTCAAATTTGTAAACCATGAACAACAATATCATTTATAAAATGCTTTAGCATATTATAAGACTAACATTCAGCTTTGATGTCATAGAACAACACCATTAATTGTTGGACAACTCGACTCTTGGGAAATAGATTATTTTTGTTGTAGTGGATATTATCCTTTGATTTTCTAACTACCTTCTTCCCAACCCAAACTTCTGAAATGATTCCCTGTCCATCTAAGTGGTAGTAGTCCCCTATGAATTGCGGAAGATTATTGTTCATTTTCCTTTGCAATTATATTATCCTATTATTAGATAGCAATAGAATACCTTTTCAAATTAGGTGCTACCAACGTGATTTGATGTTTGATAGCCTTGCACTGTGCAATAGTATCTCTTATGTGTTACATTGTTGCCATCACACATTTTCAACATTCTACATCCAAAGCCCTTTGTATCTTTTCAAAAGCAAATTGCGTAGCAATTGTATTGGCCTGCGGCTTGGCATCGTAGACTATTGTCCAAGACTCACCTCAAGACATAACGCTTGCAACATTACATACTAAAGGTCTTTGAAAATCTCCTTCCGCATTCAATTCTTCTTTTCTCTAAGTACTTAATGTGATCAATGCTGCAAGTGATTGACTAGTTCACATTGAAAATAGGCTCTCAATAAACTTGTTGTAGACATCTAATATCCTCTTTATATAGTCAAATCATTGATTGCAAGTTCATTGCCAATTTTTGCAAATAGAAGGTTTTGCTGCCACAGCCTAAACCTTTGATGCCAACATTGTCTGTGCTTAAGCACTTTGTGTAGCTCAAGACCCACTCCCTTTGATATAAAATCTCCAAATATGTTTTTGTTGTGCTAAAGCATAGTGGAGAATTTGTAGTTAGATCTACATGATACAAGCCACCGTCAGTTCAAAGATTAATGTGAGTTTCACTAGCTGCACTTCTAGCCATGAAGCTTGCAAGACTATCATGATTCTCTAGGTTCACTACACGCTTAATAACTCAAACATATTTTGGACTCAACTTACCTAAGGGCAGCCACTACAGCCACTATTTTCTACTACCATGTTGAAGGCATGTGGCATGAGCCTTTAACATGGCAGTGCAACCAAACACATGCCACATGCCTTCAACATGGTACTATAAATAGATAATTTAATAACTAAATTTAACATGCCATAATGCCTTCTTGGTATTCAATTCTCTATATTGAACTATTTCTCTCAAGGACTGCAAGTCGGCTCCTAAATTTAATAGCTAAGTTTAATTGGAGGACAATATCCTTATGATGTCACAAATTATTAAATGGTCCTATAGGGTGCCATATAAGCATCTATCTAGCCACTTTGATTCACAATACTAAAAAAAATTCCATGCATACATGCATGACATGTACAACTTCCAATCACAATGGTTAAGCCCACGTTGTGTTTGATGTAGGCGTGCCCTGCTTTCGAAGTTCCCATGCAAAAATATCACGTGAAAATCCTTAGCAGATATGCTCCTAGAAAAACTTCTATAGAGTCTAAAACCTTTCTAATGTTAGGATGTTGGCTACCTTGGCAATGGACGCTCTTATAAAAGTAAAGTGGTTGGAGAGGTGGAATAGGTCTTTTATGCTTCCTATGGCATACAACTTTCAAAGTCCCACTTCTTAGATTCTAGCTTCCTAGAGTAGCTTTACAAGGCCACTTTGGTGGGCCCAAGTTCTTTTCTACTACTCTCTCATTTGTAGGTCATTCATTCGTCATAATTTCATTTCTAATTTAATTGTATAATTCATATATGTAGTTTAGCAGCGGAATCTGAAGTGCTATGTTAGATACTGTTGAGGAACTTGACGTGACAATCAATTATTATTTTTAACAAAACCTCTCTATTGCCTACTATTACTTAGTCTCTAGAGCACATGCATATTTAGCTATGGAACACAACATTTTTCTTGAGTTCAAAGGAAGCAAAGACATGCACAAAAACAAAAATGTTTGGAAACAAGGTTGCAATGTACTTTATTTGGATATTTCATGTACATCTTGTTTTTGCTAAGGCCTACTTCACTTGGATAAGGCTAGTGAGAGGTGTATTTAGTGCGGCAATTTTAAAGGCGTGAGGGCTTGAGCACTCAAGTTGGTTTAGGTGGTATTTTGAATAGGATGTTTAGGCCATGTTTGAGTTTGTAGATGCACTTGTACATAACCGCGGTGGTTCTTCTTCTTGATTTTAAAATCAATAATGAGTAAATCAGATGTGCCGACTAATACAACCACAAATAATTCAAGGTACATAGTACTTGGAAGGACATCAGCGATACAAGTTTTTTATAGTGACTAATCCAATGCTCAAACTGAATCTTTGATTTCTTATCTTTTAAATTTCTTCCACCTTTAATTTCAATGAATTTCAATATGCACATTTTATACCACTAGTTTTTTTCAATCGTGTCAATTTCAAAATCTCTTCTTCATCTGCAAGAGAATTAAAAAAACAAGTGTGGTTTAGGTGTTGAGGAGCTGAATACTTAATTCAACTTCCCTACTGCAGAGTCGCAAGCAATGAATGGTCTATTACTATGGAGAGAATGTTGGATGAAGAATTAGCATTCTTACAAATGTTGATTGAAACTTTGATAAAGTTTGGCTCAATCATCATTGATGCATTTGCACCTACAAATATGAATTTTTTCCTTTTAAAAATCTATCTTGAATATTTATAACCTTCTCAAAATATATTTTTTCCGCAATCAATTCAATTTGTTTTTGCTGCAAGACAAGTTGTGATATTGTGGAATTGAAGGGAGCACTTAAATTTTGGACGCATTGTTGAAGCTTCTTGCTAAGTTCGAGCCCAATGTCGTGCAAAAACACATCATGCATAGATAACATCGTGCCAATAGGTGAGAGCGCACAACTAGAGGCAAACTCAGAGCAATGGTGATTATACTATCACCGTTGCCTCCGTAAACAACGAAAACAATAGTTCCCAAAACAAACTATCAACCTCTAGCAATCTAGGCTAGGGAAAAAGAAATAAAGACCTAGAACACAACATTTAGTAATTGGTCTACAAGGACCCCTTTACTCGCCCGCTTTGCCCATGTTGAAGCCCCTTTCACAGCAACGAACCACACAATTAACGTAAACTGGAGGAACGACCGATCATGAAAACCTCTCAAGTCCAAAAAAATCAAGGTGGCCTACAGAGAAGACACTAACAGACTATGTAGACAAAAGATAGGCTGGGTGCAATGAGAGCCCCATCGTTAATCGCCTCCAACACTTTTAATGGCTAGACCTTGTCTACATAGACTCTCAATGTGCTAAACAATTAGGACACGACCATTGATCCACTGGTACCTCTAGAAGAGGTGGGATTAAACATTTTAGATGCCACCCCGTAGAACACAAGTCACAAATGACCATTGTGGCTCCCTGTTTGGCACTACCGTACAATTGACATCGCAATCGAGCAGAGATGTGAGAAATATGAGGGTTTACCGTGCCATCAATGTGTGGTAAATGGCAAGGAGCGCAATTGCGCGTGTGATCCTTTCACATCTTACCATCACATCCCTCCAACAGTAACACGCCTGAATTCTTGACCTTACGAACTCGCAAAATCACCCCTCCCGCCGACACATCCAAGGTGGTGGGCGTTGTTTGCTGAAAATACACATAGTCTCCAGGAGTAAACCGTCGCACTTGTAGTCGGTAGCCTCCTCCCTATATTGTAGCATATCGCAACGTATCCCGATGTTGAGCAATGGAGAGATTCTCCAATGTCATAGGCATGACCCGCTTGAACAAATCCGCATGTTGCTCACGGACTTGAGCCCACATATTTGGATTGTCCATGTTAGCCAACACGGTGTCAACATCTCCCTAAATGGCCTTCGGTAACACCGGTTGCCTTCCAAATAACAAGAAGTAAGGAGAAAATGACACTAAAGATGCTTGCTTGCTAAACCGGTAGCCCATGGCTATCCACGGTAATTGCAGGTGCCAATCTTGATGATGTCCCTTCTTCAAACTATACTTCCAAAGCCCCCTCTTGACGGTTTGCACCATGCGCTCTGCCAATCCATCTACTTCGGAGTGATCTCTCGAAGTAGTGCGGTGATCAATCATCGCTTGCTTACACAACGTTTGAAACTCACCCAAGAATTTTCTTCCCTAGTCAGTGAGAACTTCCGCTGGAGCTCCAAAGCGACTCAAAACACAATCAAGAAAAGAGTAAGCGGCCCCTTCACTAAATTTGTCTGGCAACGCCACCAACTCTATCCATTTCAAGAAGTGCTCGATCATCACCAATACATACTTATTGTGTCGAGGTGTCACTGGCTATGGACCAGCAAAATCTAAGTTTCGCCTATATCCCAGGCCCATAATTGGCAACGATTGCAATCGTGGCATCGGAGCGTTAAAAGATGCTTGCACACGATCACAAACCATACATTGGGCTATCAAAGCTTGAACTTGAGTTTGCATTTCTCGCCACGACTAGTGAAGCTGGAGCAAGCTATAAATCCTCCGCACTCCAAAGTGCCCAAGGTCTTCATGCGTGTCCTTGATGAGCTCCACTATCTCCAATGGTGTTGGCACAACCTTCCGCGTGCCATTTGGCCACACCCTCAAAAGGTGAGTCCTCTCCCACACGAATCGTTTGGCTCGTTGTGAGACATGATTTCTCTCCTTAGCGGACCACGTAGGCACCACTTCTCCATTCTTCAGAAAGTGCATCATGTTCGTGTCTTCAAAGATGTCTTTGGCGCCATTAGATTCTTCACCGCCGTCCTCATCTATTGTGGCCACGATAGCTTCTTCGGTGTCATATCTACGCATAGCCAATACACTTAGAAAAGCCGAACAATGCCAACTTGGCAAAGGATCGGCCTCATCCTCCCCATGCCACCTAGCGCCCGCTGTGAGCCCCCAAAACGGCTCACGATGTCATTTGGGCATTAAGATTAACTAGTTAGCATTAGGAAGTGGTAGTTAGGGTGAGATGGTTAGACTAAACCACCTATTGTGGTTAAAGGGCTCAAAAAGGCCTTTTATTTGCCATTTCCTAATTTAGAAGGAGATCATCATCCCCAATTGGAGATTTAATTTTGTTAAAAAACTTTAAAATTTTAAAAAAAAAAACTTTGAAGACGAAAGGAATTCTTGCAAAAAAATGAGGCACCTCAAACCCCATGTGTTTTTAACACAATGGGAGGAAGGCTTGGGAAAAACAAAATAAAAAACCAAAGAGGTAAGTAAACAAATAGGTAATTAAATAAAACAAACAAAATCCAAAAGTAAACAAAACTCGGAGTGCAACCATGATGTGGCCACTCTTGTAGTTAATCTTTTAAAAAACCATGCACGAAGTAGTGGCACATGGCCTTGGTAGAAATTAGAAAGTTTAGATGGTGACGAGGGGAGAAATTAGCACCAATTGTTGGCGATCATGGGCTGCCCTTAGTGGCATGCCCGAAGTTACCTTTAAAAACTTTTTTCATTTTTGTTTTCTTCCTTCCCCCGAGCTGGCTTGGGGGAATTTTGGGTTTTCCTGGGGAATATTCCCCGGAATCTACTGAAGAAACGCTGGACTTCCAGCGTAAGTTGCGTGCGCGGCTGCCGTTGGAGCTGGAAGGTGCTGGGTTGATTGCGGACAGGGAGTTGTTTTTCGGTCTCTCGTTTTTTTGTGTGGGTTTTTTTTTGGGGTTGTTGGGTCTCGCGTCTGGAGAAGAGATGGCGGAAGAGCCACAGCGACAGGGAGTTCGAGGTGGAGGTAGCGAAGGGGAAGAGCCCGGTATTGTGCGGTAGCTAGAGAAAATAGTTAGGAGACATCACTGGAATTTGCGTAAGTACAAATCAGAGTATTCTGTGTGTTTTGTGTAGTCTGTGAGAGTGTGTGCAATTGCCGGAAGAGTGTGTGTGTGAGCTGGAGAAAAGACGTGATGGTGCTTTTGAGCACCGGTGGATCAGCAGTCGGTTATGAGTGACTAGGGAAAAAACTCGGATAGTCGGGCATAGCTCGGAGGCAAGATCGGAACCTGCCGAGAGAAGGACGAAGAACGACCAGAGGGAAAGCTCTGATAGCAAGACGGAATTCGAGCAGAAGTCGGAAGCTCCGATTGGGAGAGTAAGGCAGAATTCGGCGAAGGAGAAGAGCCCCAGGCTGAACGCGGCGTGCGGCTGTGGTTGTTCGCGAGAGTGGTTAGGAGAGAGCGCCAGAATCGTGTAGGTGTGAGTTGAAGTATCTTGTGTGTTTCCACGTAGTCTGTGAATGTACGTGTTGGAGGTTCGAGAGTTCTGCAGGCCGGAGGACGCGGATCCGGGAAGCCAGGGAATCGACGGTGAACGGGTAGAGTCCGCGGCCAGGTGTAACGCGAAGACGGCGGCGGAGTTCAGCTGCAAAGACTGCGAGCTCGAAGAGTGCAGGAGATTGCGGTGCCGAGTCTCAAGGAAGTGTGGAGAAGGGAAGCGCCCCACAAAGACAGAGCTGCTAGGTTCCGATCGGGAGTGCAGAAGCTGCAAGGATCAGGCCGCGGTGCGAGGAGAGCGTCGGAGGAGTGTGGGCACGATCGGAGGCAGGAAAAGCGAGACCATGGCGGAACCCTGACCATTCACCAGGGAGTTCCTTCTGTTTTTATTTATTTTTTCCTCCTTGATGTTCCCTCGTGAATCCATGCTTGTGATTTGAGCCATGAGATGTCGAATGTAATTCCGTGATGTTTTAAAGCTGTTTAAACCATTGCGGAAGTGCTGCCCGATTTTTGGCAGAATTAGGTTATAGTTAGAAGAAGGTGCCACCTGAAATCAATGGAACTAGGAGCCCTGTAAGTATGCTCAATATGTTGGACATGTGTGAATGGAGAATGCCACAATTGGTTAAAGGAACGAAATGAAGTTGCTGCCCTTGTCAAAATTCGAACTTGCATGAGCCGCCGCTGGCCGTCTGAATGCCGTGGGTAGTTGGGTCCTAAACTGAATTTTTGTTAGTTCATCATCAAAAGCACAGAAAATCAGTAAGGATAAGCTTTTAGAATGTCCAAATCGGAGTTAAACTCAAGAAGTTAGGATTAAGTGAAGTTTTGGAATGGAATTGGGGCTGTCTTCTGCTTGGCTGCCCGGGGGGGTCGTGTGTTGGTCCAGACTTGATTTCCCGGGGTTCAGTCAAGTTGGCAACGGGCTGCTGGTCATTTGGGGAAAAGAAAATCAGAAATTAAAGCCTCAGATCAAATTATATGGGCTGCTGAAGTTGGACCGTAAGGTAGGGCAGAATTCAGGCGAATCAGCCAAGACTAATCAAAGACTAGGAATTTTTTTTAAAAAAAAATAAAAAAATAAAAAATAAAATAATAATAATAATAATAAAATATGTATATATAAATATATATTAGGAAATTTAAAAAGAATTCAAAGTAAAAGAAAAGAAAACAAGGAGAAAATGAAAAAATATATATATATACATATAAAGAAAAGAAAAGGGAGAATGCAACAAGAGCGGTCAAAGTAAAGGGAAAACAGTCCTAAAAGGAACCACAATTAATAGCCAAGTGCCTAAAAAACCTTGTAATGCTTGTAAGTGTATGTTTTGAGTATTGATTATGCAAGGGATGAATCCCTAAAGTAGCGTCTTGTGTTCAAGATAAGTTTTCCACTAAGGGGGGTTTATTTGGCTCACACCCGTAGCATCCGCTTGGTTTGGAATTGGATTGTGGCTAAGGCCATCGGCATCTATATTCACTAATCCCACTCTGTGTACCACCTTGAAGTCGTATTCCATCAACATCAAGGCCCACCGTGCTAGTTTGTCGTTGAGTTTGTCAGACTCCATCAATCACTTTAAAGGTTGATGATCCGTGACTAACAAGAACTCGTTACCATAGAGGTAACATCGAAAATGAGCAATTGCCCATATGGCAGCCAAACACTCTCCTTCATACAAGCTATACTGGGCCTCTGTATTATTGTTGGACCGGCTGGCGTACACAATGACAAACTCCTTTCCATCGTCATCCATTTGCGTCAACACCGCACTAATTCCCAATGCGTTCCAATCTGTGTGTAGCTGGTACGTTCTTCTGGCTATTGGCCTTCGAAGTATAGGTGCCGATGCCAAGCGGTCCTTCAACCCTTGAAAGGCCACCTATTGCTCATCTACCCATATCCAAGGTTTATCATTCCTTGTTAACATGGTTAATGGCTTGGCAATAGCACTGAAAGTCTTCACAAACTTTCTATAGTAATTACACAACCCCAAGAATGCACGTAGCCTATTAATATCCCTTGGTCTAGAAATAGACATCACTACTTCAATTTTGCTAGCTATCACATCCAATCCACTTGGATATATCATGTGGCCTAAGTATTCGATTTGGTCGAAGTAGACTTTGTACTTACCAGGGTGCAACTTCAAACCGTGGAACCTCAATCTAGCAAACATTTTCATCAAGTGTAACCTATGGTGCCTTCGATTCGTGCTAAAGACAACAATGTTGTCGATGTAACATCTCACGAAATCCATGTCCGAGAATACCCGGTCCGTAACCCTCTGGAATTCGGCAGGCGCATTCTTCAATCCAAATGGTAAGAACTTCTATTGAAACAACCGGTCTTTCCCATCTTTGTCAATGCCCCAGAACGCGGTCTTCTCCTTGTCTTCCTCTCTCAGCCCAATTTGGTGGTATCCAGAGCACAAGTCCAACGTACTAAATACCTTGGCGTAAGCATTAGCCTCAAAGTTCTCTTCCGACGTTGGCATGGCATAATAATCCGACTTGGTGAATTTGTTAATCCTCCTATAGTCCTTGCACATCATTTTCTCGGTCCAATTACGGTTGATATCTTTTCTGGATGGCATAACTGTTGCCGATGCATAGTCACAATTCGGTAGAGCCAACTCCAGTAGCCCTGTAGCCACCAACTTCTCCGTGCGAGCGCGTATCATCCTCCGTTCAACGTCGCTATACTTGTACGGTTTCCGGTATATTGGTGCTTTGTCCGTCAAGTTGATATGTACTACTTGCCCCTTTAACACTCCAAGATCTTCAGGACTAAAGACAAAACAATCTAAGTACTCCTTGAGGAACTCATGTTCCTCTCTCTCAACTGCTCCATCCGCCAAGCCTACCATTGGTTTCCAAATATCCTTGGTCACCGCCTCCTTCGGTTCCTTTGGAGTAGGATTCTCCTTCCTTGGTTGTTATTGAATGCCAGATGGAGGAAGCTCTTCTTTCCCCATCCCCATCATGCTTCCAAGTCCTTTCCAATTGGCTTAGTTTGCCAATATCCTCCATTTGGTGAGTTGTGTGTTCTTCCATGAACATCTTCTCCATAACTTCCTCCAAATCTTTTGTTTGGTGGGACAATTTCCTACTTCGGCTCCAATCCTTCACTCCAACGAGAGGATCCTCACTCTTGGGTGTCGCAAAAAGATTCGCGGATCCCCACATGTTCCATGAGTGAGGTGCCAAGGCCTTCTCGCCCCCAACCACTTTGCTTGTCACCCTAACAAGGAAAAATGGTTCTCCCGCCGCCTGCAACTCATAAGACCCCATGTACTTGATTAACCTAGAAGTCAACCGCTTCTGATTTGCCACTAGCAATGAAACGATCCACGTCAAACAATTTAAGTCCATTGCTTGCCCAAGTAGAAATCGCCGATGTTGCTCCAATATCCCGGGGGCATTGGTAGTGCTCATTGGAAATCCCATGGCTCTCTCCCGTTCATCCGCATTTGGGCTCCACCATGTCTTGAGACAAGGAATCCCAAACAAGACCAGGGCCGTTATCCTTATAGGCATACAACCGAGCAAAACTAACCAACGTAGGCAATGCCCTTCGTGGTTCTCCTTTGCGGTTAACGACCGCCAAAGGTGCTTGGTTGTCATGGTAAGCGCGCCGCGGTGCCCCGTGAGGATCCAAAATATCACTCACATAGACGTCCGGCCGTTTAATTTGATCCACAGTGGACTGAAATAACTCTTGAGGTGCTAAATTCGTCCACCACAATCGCGGGCAATGTGCTCGCAATCCCACCGCAACCGCATCCAACAACACAAGCAAACCCAAAGTCTGGTGTATGCGGTGCATGCCCTTCAATGTCCTTGACCTCGAGCTACTCACCACTAGTACATTCTCCACAATATAACCTGGTGGTTGCCTTTGAGAGGTTTGAAGCAAATGCAATACGCAAATCATATCATGAAACCGCGAAGAACGAGCATCTTTCAACCCGTTCTGATGTCCAGCCATTGACAATCGTTGACACGGCCATCCCGCGATGACAAGGTCCACATGGCCAACACGGTGAATGTCCTCTGCTGAAAGTAAAGCAATATCACCAACAAGGGTGGAAAAAGAAGTCTTGATGGCACTAGTGGCCAACAAGTCTAGAAATTGGGTCCTTAATCACCGTGAATGCCACTTAGCCACGTGCCTTGCTGCCTCATCAACATCTACGTAGATGTAGCGTTTGACTATGATCCCTTGTTTGCAGCACTGCTGCCAAGCCACTTCTAATCCTACCAAATAACTCCAACAACACAATACCATCCTCTGGTGCTTCCTGTGAATGGTGGAAGTATCTAGAGGTGGGTCTAAGTCTTGGTGCCCTCTAGAATCATCTTTCGCTTGTGGGAGTATAGAATGATGCCAAGCATTTGCGATGACTTGTTCAACATCCTTTTAAAGCTGAGTCGTAGTCCTCCACGCTGCTTCGATGCCAGATTGATACATCTCCGTGTCTCCACCACTTGTGCTACCCCACATGGGCATCCATCTCATGAAGTGTAGGAGTGACCATCGAAAAATTATCAAAACCCTCGTGAAACCATGGTGGTCTCACAGTCACGCCTCCCAAAACGGCAAACACATTTGCAAGGTTGTCAGTCACAACTCAAATAAATCGAGCCTTCCGCCCATCTCCTGTGTGCCATCCTGGTCTATAACTTGCGGTTTCCTTCCAAAAATCCAAGGTAAATCCCATGGGGTATAGCACCGCTGAGTCCACCAAGACATCATATGACTTGGCCTCCGTTACTATAGCTTTCACCTTCACAAAGCTTGCATCCTCGACATCATCTTCGTTGAGCCGTAACATCAACTCTGCCTTCGTGATGCCCGTAGCATGCTTTGTACCCTCCATGGAGTGCAAATTGTCCATGGACACTTCTCCAAAGTGTCCCCAGTCAAACCCAACCCCTCAAGGGCAGATGCTCCCAACATCAATGGTTGAGCTCCTAAATCCAAAAATACTCATTGAGGTACAAAAACCCTTCCCTTGGATCCAACAAGTTGGAAAATCCCTTGGGAGTTGTCAACCATTACCACACTAGGTGTAATGGATGACCTCTCGATTGCAGGTCTGGCGGCCATGGTCTTGACACGTATGGCTGCTGAAAGCAACCCCTCCAGTCCTCTTGGCTCCTATCCACCTCTCCTTCAATCTTCCGTTTTCAACGCATAGACGCATGTGGAGTTACCCAACTCACACATTTGAGCCGCCATCTTGAAGATCGCTGCCGGAGTGAAGCCCTATAGTGACATCAATTTAGCAAAAAATAATGAAGCCTGACAAACCACGTTTGCCGCTTCTCTCACCACCGTATTTGATGGCTCTACAATCCCAACCGCGGGGCGAGTTGTTGGCACCCTCGACGCGTTGGAGGCACCATGGAAGATGTTTGCACCATCTCCTCCAACGTGAAAGAGTCTGGCAGCCGAGCTTGCCGGTTGTCCTTTCCATGTTGAGGGTCCAAAGTTGGACTTCCTCCACGTGGAACCTCCTTCATCTCTAGTGCTTGACTCTGCGTAAGGGCATAAACCTCCCGTGAGCCATCCGTGATAGCAAGTGCCATGACACTCAACATATAGTTCCGGAATTTGTCATCATCGGGCCTAAACACGCCCCCACCCTGAAAACTAGGAGTGACTTGTGGCTTCTCACTCACTGAAGCAGCATTCGCGCTCATGGCCGCCTTCTTGGCTCGCCTAAATCTGCGAATTTGGCCTTCCAACCTTTCTTCTCTCCTCCGGAAGACTTCGACTCCTTCTCCTTGTTGCTTGCCTTAGCTCCCTTGCCTTCGGAAGGCTTCAACTTGGGGTGAAGCTTCCAACACTTAGCCTCGGAATGCCTCTTGGCACCACAACCAGAGCAATAGCCACCAGTTTGGAGGGTAGAGGACCTGCTTTCCTTGCAATCATATTTCAAATGCCCCGGTTTGCCACAACTAAAGCATAATGCCTCAGTATCGGTGGCATAGGAGGCAACCGCGGCCTTGGCCACCTTGACCTTCTCAGGAACCTTCTCTTCACGTTTGAGAAATCCCGTGGCCGCTTCTCCTCCAATAAATTGATCTCAATTCTCTCGGAAGTCTCGAACACAAATCTCAAAGTCAATGGCTCGCCTAATTGCTATGCCTCATTACAAACTAAGGTCTTCAATTCCTTCTCTAGGATGTTGTACCAGTGCTGCACCGCTTGCTGCTCCGTGACTCCATGAGTAGCAGAAATCAGTCTCCGCAATCTCGCATGAGCTTCCCGCAAGGACTCATCTCCTCCTCGCGCAAAAGACCTCAATGCCTTCATCTTATCCGCCCGTTGACCTTGATAGTCTCTACAGATCTGTGTGAAGAATACGGTCGTTGGATTAAATGGAGGTGGAACAGTCACCGTTTCCATTAATTGGCTCAAGTTGTCGGCACTACTCGAACCCTCTTCCTACTTCCCCTTTCCCACAAGTGATGGCACACTCGGCGCTCCGCCGAATACGTCCGCGTAATTCGGTGCTTAGAAATCCCTCCATGCCAAAATCTTCGTGAGGTGAGCCGCCTCAAATTCTCCATAATCCGCCAACGGAGCTCCCTCTAGACATCCAAATAACGCCCTCCATACCATGTAAGGGTTCAAGTTGGGGTTGCAAGACTTCTGAAGTTCACACCACATGGTGAACTCTCTCTTGAAGTCATCCACTTCGATAGTGTCCGTAGCACCTAAAAACCGTCGCACCCCTTGTTCTCCTCCTCCACCATATGGTGAAGCCATCTCCTCCCAATCAAAATATGATTGCAAAGGCTTTCTTGGTGGGGAACTTGCATCACGTACCAAAGATTCTACCGGGTCTCGGTCGACTAAGCTAGTATGAAAAACCTGTCACAAATGGTGTCGGGACAAGTCACGAGCCTTCGTTTGCTACCTAGTGCCAATGTAGGATTGATTTTGGAATTCTTCTAGTGAAATGTAATTTCTTACTTCAATAGCAATATGAGAATCCTAAAAAATTAGAGTTCCAGCCCATGGTTTGGCCAATAGAAGTATATCTTTCATTACTACATACATGTCACAGGTATCTCAAATCAGACAAATATACTTTTTTTTAGAGTTTCAGGAGGTAAAATACTTCGAATTTTTTTGGAAGGCATTCATACCATAATGTGCTCCTACATTATGATTGAAAATTCTAGATCCAAAACTTAATTTGGCTTCTATTAATAAAAAATAAGCTATTTTTTCAAGAAGCCTAAATAAGAAATTAATGTTGATTTTTGCTCCAAATTCTTATCCAACCTTCATTAGTATACAAAAATCTATCTTGGTACATAAAAAAATTTCAAAAAAAATAATTTCTTCCATCATTTTCTTCAAAACCTAGTTTTTGGTGGCTTGATTCAACATATATACTGCGTAGTATATTTGGTATATTTTCAGTCTCTGCAGTATGCAATGTACTCATCTCGAGAAAGGGTTCGGCCACCTATAAATCGACATGTGTTATGACAACACAAAGTCCAAAAAATCAGCACTTTCTTCAAGATATTTTCTGTTCACCTAACATTTTATTGGCCATGATTTCTTTACACCTAATCAATGGACGGTTGGCATTCAACAACAATTTAACAAAGGGCTCCAAAACAAATATACTCTGCACTATATTTTTTTTGCCCAAATGTGAGTAACCTTAGTGGACTTCTACCCTACCACAAACTCGCTTTCTTCTACGAATGGTAGTGGAAGTGTGTCTTCTATTTATTGAGGTTGGCTCTCTACCTCTCTTGTAGACCAATCTCGCTCACCAACACCTACCGCGAAAGGGGTGTTCCTCCTAGTGAACCCCGGCCCCTTCCACCCCTCCTAGTTGTCAACTGGTACGGTCAATCAAAGAAGCGCCACGCGTGCGCTTCATCGTTGAAGCATAGATGGTCGCTGGAACCTCCCAATCCAATAACTCCATGGTGAGAATGTCCGACACGCTGCTAGCACGCTCTCTCCACGTACCCACTTCTCACTGGCACGTAGTGTGAAATAGGAAGCCCTCACTCTCAAACTTTGTATAGATGAGAGACAAAGTGGGCAATCGATTTCCCCGGCGGAAATCTTCCACTTCCACAGCGTACCTTGACCCAACGTTCCTCAAGACAATTGCCTTCTCTCCAATGACAAGGTCTCCAGCTTCTACTTGTCCTCGACAACGACAAAGAGGTGCAGTCACACTCTCTTTGGCCCGAAGTACCCGGACTTTGCGTACACCACCGAGTGAGGTCCAATACTTTACGGATTCCTCACTCAACACTTTGGTGTGTGGCTTGCGTAAGTCCTAGGACTGGGTGCGAGATTTGGCTATAGTGGATAACTCAAAATCCCTACTACTAGAGCTTGCTTGGGAAGGTGAAGATTTCACTTCCAGATCTTGGAGACAAGAAATCAACTGGTTAAGTGTCTCGGTGCTAATCTCTACCTTAGATGTACTAGACTCTTTCGATTCCTTTTTGTTACCACCACTATCCATGTTCCATATCCCTATTACACCCCACACTTCTTACGCGGATGTATCAAGTGGACTTACAATGGATGTTAATCCTAAATTAGGGAAATGCTAGAATTCTACTTCTTGTTCACTATCATATGCCACACTTAACTCAACGTGATGCAACACATCAATAATGTGCTCAAATTATTGATAAGGAACATCCCAAAGTCTAGCCACACATCCCCATAATCTAAATTCCTAGCCGAAGTGCAAGAGGAAAGCGACAAGGTCACTCACCATCCCATACCTCTACTAGTCACTCCCCGAAGGTGGTAAAGCGCAAGAAGAAGGTGACTATGGCACCCACAATCCCACAACTCTTCCAATCACTCTCACAAGAAAATTTGCAAGGATAAGAAGTGGGCAACAACGGTACCTACTATCCCACACCTTCACCCCTCACAATAATGACGAAGAGCAAGAAGAAGGTAAACATGGCACCCATTATCCCACACATTCACCATGCACTCTCACAAACACACGATGTATCATACACATAGATCACTCCCCAAGCAACCGACTATCCCCTCCCAACACACGTTCGGATACGTTACCTTGTTGAAGTAGTCTTGAGCCTCCGAATAGCTACCACTAGCTACTCCTAAAGGAAACCCTAAGTCCAATCAAAGCCTTATAATGCCACATAAACATAGCTAGCTTTTCTCAAACTCTACAAAGTTCTAGGATAAATGCACTGAAAGGTGCTCAAGCATGTATCATTCTCACATGGAGACAATTGAGCAACCTTCAAACAATTGCACTATGCAATTCTAACAAAATTTGGCAACACTTCCGCATCACCAAAACTCCAAAAATTCACACAACACTACAAGTGAATTCAATAAAGATTTAGGAAACCCACAATTGTCAACCACTCACCCGGTTGCAATGAAGACCTCCACGCTTCACTTGAATCACTTTACAATCACCGTCGATTCACCTTAAGCAAATCCTTAAAAACTACAACTACAGGATTGCCCTCCACCATCGAGCTTCTACCTTCCTCAAACCAAAGCTTTATCTTCACCACGTACTTCCCAATCTCCCACAGCGATGGGGCCCTTACATCGCATACACTCGTACTTCACGAGCGCATACTCAACCTTGGTACAAATTGCTACGCACGCACAAGGGCTCAACAAGTGACTGCGACGAGCGATGGCTAAGGTCGTCGAGGGTGGGGAGGTCAACAAGACTCTCGGACCCGCACTCACTACTCTCCACGTCCCGTGCTGGCACAAACGAGTCCTTCGTCGCTCACTCCACGACAAACTCAACGGCCTTGCCCTCGCGCAGCATCCGGAAGTCCTTGATGCGCCTAGGAGTGCCCACGACAATGTAAACGCCCCTCCTCCAACGTTCTCTTTGCTGTTGATGTAGATAAAGTATCACCACCCACCGAGACGTATCCGCCTTCAAACACTAAAGGGAGCACTCTCGTCCACGTACTTTCACAAGCAAACGACCCCCAAAGCAAGCTCATGCTCCACCTCTAGCCTTCTCCCTCTAGGGGATCCGGAGAGTTGAAAACCTCAAGCACACAATTCTGGCGTTTCTTACACAACCATGCAGACAACTCCTTTATATCGGACCTGCACGAGTCATGTTTGCTGAAGGTGTGGTTGCCGTCATAGCATCTCTGGCGTCACGCGCTAGAAAGTGAGTCGCTGTCGTCGAAGCTACTCAGCTGCCAGACAAAAACTGATCCAACTTGAGGAAAGCTAGGTCGGCTAACTTTCCCCAGTCGCCATGTCGGAGGCGACTATTACCTCGCTGCTGCTAATGCTCCGCAGGCACTCCTACGCTTCACCTTGGTCCGTAGGCACTTCGGTACTTCACCTTGAAACCCCTGCTCGCTGCGTCCACGTGAATCAGAATGTGCCACCCTCCTCATGCATAACACTCCAAATCCATATTGCAAGAACACCAAACCTTCAAATCACCGCTGCACGGGAGTTAGTCGGCAAACTCCTTCACCGACTCCTTTGATCCGACACTTCAATCTTGCGGTGCCAGGTGCGCCCTCAAAAATTGGGAAGAGCCATTACTGATCACACCTTGGTCGTTCTTATAACCGCATCAGGACTCCAAGGTGAATGGCTTCTAGTCGACAAAACAACGTAGGTGAGAGAAGTCTTCGCCATGGAATTGGAGGTCTTCGACACCAATCACCAACGTCTTCGCTTGATGTCACCTCTGTCGTGTGCGGTTGCCCATGGAACACGTCTCCAGCCCGTGTCTCGAGTACTGTGCGCTCTGTGATGGTGCCATGTGCCGCTTGCAGAAGAAAACCCTAAATCCAGCTCCGGACTCCGCCTTTACTCAAACGGCACTTCTCGGCGCCTGTTCACAAGTTTGTTGTGTGAACCGCACCATTGGCTGCACATCGATACTCAACCTCGATCCGGTTGACTTCCTCTATGGAAGCCGCCCGTTCCGCAAGGTATAACTGTCCGCCGCTGCAACCTACTCATTGGGTTCAAGGATAGAAGTTTCAAGCAACGCCAACAAAACCCCAATAGATGTACAATAATGTTGTGGTTACACCCATTTCCACAACATGATCTTTCTCAAGTAACAAACAAGTCATAAACACTCACAAATCACAATAAGTCGAGTCCATGCCACTCTTCAAGAGTGAAAACATGATCTTGATAAGGCTAATGATGTGCAAAACGCACACACCCTAACCTCATTACGTGGGAGACTCAATTTGAGAAAGATGAGTCTCCTTCAACCACACGTGGAGGTCATCTGGGTTCCAAGTCCCGAGATGAGGTGTCAAAAGACACCACCGTTGCCCTAGCTGCCTGGCGGCACCAACCCTAACCCTAATCTCCCATTAGCGCTAAGTCTTGGGCTCTCCGGTTACTCCACAACTCTCTAGGTGGTTTCTACCCGAATACCACCTACACAAACATCTCCATGTGCCGATCTTGACACCAAGCCCAAGCCCAAATTTTTGATAGCCGCTTAAAGCAATGAAGTCAAATTTCTCTGTAGACAATGACGTTTCCATCAGGAAATCTGTCATATGCAACTAATTATGTAATTAAATTTTCATTTTACATACTTATCTACTTCATGGCTTCATTGATTTTAGAATTCATAATATATTTGAGGCGTTTATATTCAATCAATAATAATTAATATAAATGCCTCAAATATAAATGCCTCAAATATAAACGCCTTTATTGAGTTTATATTTCTTGTGGAGGAGAAATATTTGAGGCGTTTACATTGAATTTCTCAAGAGCACACCCCAAGAGAATGACGCTAATAATACCTTTCCAAGGTGTATAGTTGTATAATCACTCTCCATTCAGCAATATCTCCATGTCTCTCATATCACCTAGATAGCAATGACTATCTTCTGCTACTGAAGCATTTCGCCATTCGCTTGGAAGTAATAACATATACCTCGAGCTTGTCAAGAAGTATTATTTGTCCATCCTACTCTCTGAAGTCTACCTCTATCACTTCTTTGTTATGGTGTACGCCATGGCCATGGAGGACTCGCAAGTTTATCTCTTCCACCTCTTGAACCATATGCGTGTACATCAAGAGCACCACATCTATTTGAACCTTGTGACACCTCTCCATCCTTTCAATATGTCATGCTTGCCAACGGGCTAGGAATATTATGTCTCAATATCTAAGGCAAGGGCGATGAGACGCGCCACACCTAGACCTCCATCTCAGGTTTGTAGACGAGCCTTGAGGGGGGGGGGGGCAAAATGGATGGCTACGAGATGATCTAAAAATTATCATTTGTAGTAGAAATGAGGTAAAGAGGACCTCAGATTGAGAAATTTCAAGTATAGATTAGTAAATAATGACATGTAACATTGCAAATGGTTTTATTTATTTTAGAATCTTATTTGCAATATACAAAATATAAATTTTTATTAAACAAAATATGATGAATGACACTGGAATTTAATTTTAAAAACTTCATGGATCTAAAGATAGGTTTGTAAAGGAACACTGCACTATATTGAGACAAACCTTAAGAGATGTATAATCCATATTTTTCTAACGAACTGGTATAAAAGTTTTTAATAGTGCAATGGTAATACTTTAAATTGTGAAAAAGTTGATTCTATTAAAGTTGTCAATCTTAGATAAATCTAAGTTTTTATATCTAATTTTTTGGAAATTCCTTCTAAATCCTAAATAAGCCTTTTGAAGGAATTCAGCAAACAACACCCTATAATTTCCATCCAATGTGTAGATAACTTACAAGAGTTTTTCAAATAACATCTTTAAATATGAATTATAATCTTATACATGATCAAAAGATAGAAAATTTGAGTTCGTAATTAGTGTTGCGAACATTGAATATCATCTTCAGTGTACTGTGAATGTGACTAGTATGCTCCCAAGAAGGAGCACAACATCCCTACAGATATCTAGGAATTACGTATATATTCCATATGGGAGGATGAATCTTTTTCGGGGTCACTCTGGATTTAGTCACGGTTTCGCACATTCTCACAATATGAACCCTTGAATGCCCTTGCATCGGTTACCGCTGTGGATAAGAGTGATCGAGTTCAGAGGAAGATCGACATGGTTTGGAATCAACCGCGGAGGAGGTTGGAGGGGTTAGTGTGTCGCGTTTCGGGGTTGGGATCCCTGGAGGAGGGATGAACTTCATGATTCTACAAGGGCGGTTAGGGAGCTGGGAATGAGTTTGCTGTTGGAAGAGATGGGGTGTAATGTGCGAGGTGGAAGATTCAAGAGGCTATGATGCGATGAAGGAAATTCGGTGATTGAATGGAGTAATGAGGAACTTTGTGGAGGCTAAGTGGAGCGGTGGTGCTGCGGTGGGATAATTCTTTCTGTATTAAAAATGCTGGTGTTATTGGAGATGGTCATGGAGTTGGAAGGAGGCGTATGACGATTTGATGTGTTAGGAATTGTGCTTGTAATTTTCATTCTGTAAATCTTCACATATTGGCGTCTGAGAAGAGAATCCGAAGCTGGCATTAGGACAAGTGATGCTGCCAATGTTCCCTGGCAACGGAACACCAATCCTAATGGTTCCCAGTGGCCCAGCGTACGGAGATTGGTGTTTTGAAGCCATGAAAGGAAGCCAATTTCGGAATGCCTCAGTGCGGCATTCAGTCGATAGATGCGTTTTGGATGTATACTGCCATCGCAACGTAATGAAGAGTTCGTCCAATTTCTATTGCTTAAAACCGAGGGTATCCGGACAAATCCCTTTTGATCTTCTGCAGTATCAGTCCCACTCAGTTCCCTTATCGAATTGGCGTAACAATGGTGCAAGAACATCAATTCAGGGATACAAGGAACAGGAGGCTATGCAGAGGAGCAAACCAGTGGAGTTTTCAGAGTCCACGATTGCTTCCCTTATCTCTGAGCATTCTGGTATGTGCTAAATGCAAATGTTTCATTATCTGTAATTTGTTTGCATCTTATGCTTAACAAGTGTTTATTAATATTTGATATTTGACTGAATGCTACGAGTGCGTTTGAAGATTACCAACATTGCGATTTCTTTTTCAAATCACTTGACCAGATGCAGAGTGAATGAATACTCTCGAGAAAGTTACAGATCATCACAGTTCACTACAGTCGTAAATTCATGTATGACGATCGGAAGATCGTATTTCCTTTTTAGGGAAGATACGAATACATATGACGGGTCTGTGTTAACTTCATCTTGATGATCAGTTCTTTTTAAGCTATATTCTAACAAGCATGAGGTTGATAAAGTAATGTTTTGGAACAGGAATGCCGCCTCGGCCGCGAAGAATAATACTTGTGCGTCATGGGGAAAGTTTAGGGAATGTTGATGAAAGTGCCTACACACGAATCCCTGACTCCAGAATCTGTCTGACAGAGAAGGGCTGGAATCAAGCAGTGAAGTGCGGAAAAGATATTCGCGATCTGATTGAGCGTGATCACAGCGACAACTGGAAGACCTACTTCTACGTGTCACCGTATAAGCGCACGCTGCAGACATTGCGCGGCATCGGGATGGCATTTGAGCGCGAGCGCATAGCAGGTGTTAGGGAAGAGCCTCGATTGCGGGAGCAGGATTTTGGTATGTGTCTCGGATTGTCGCTCTTTGGCCACTTCTCATGTCTACCATCCCATCTCAGGCATTTTGATATGCCAATTTTTCCAAATTTAATATTTTACGTTTGTTCGAAATGCATTATCCAGTAGGTAGTGCTTTTTCTGTAGGTAACTTCCAGGATAGGGAACGAATGAGGGTTGAGAAAGCCATTCGTCTTCGCTATGGTCGTTTTTTCTACCGTTTCCCGAACGGTGAATCAGCAGCAGATGTTTACGATCGCATCACAGGTAACAAGTAGCACCCTTCCAAACCACTTCAATTGTGACCTGCTATCCCACTATGACCAATCACTTTGTCGTAAATCTTTGACAGACCTAGAGCTGCTTCTTTTTTGTATTTTGTGTCGAACCCAGTGTCAGAGCTGTCCCCTTTCTGAAAGTTTACAAGGAATTTTGTAAGTTTGTTAATTTCAAGTGTATTCATGACAAGAAAACCGTGGAGTCAAATCTGGAGGACAGTTTGTTCATAATTAGTTCAGGTTTTAGTAGAGTTACTGATACTATGTTGTACTGAATGTTTCGAGAAAATCTACAGGCTTTAGAGAGACCTTGAGAGCAGATATTGACGTTGGTCGCTTTCAGCGGCCTGAGTCGCGGTCCAGGAACATGAATCTGGTTCTTGTGTCTCATGGTCTTACTCTTCGAGTATTTTTAATGCGTTGGTACAAGTGGACAGTCCAGCAATTCGAGGGCCTTCACAATTTTGGAAACACAGAGATGCTAGTTATGGAGCTCGGACCTGGAGGCAGGTGAGATAATTTAATAGACGCGGCTGTTACAACGTCTGTTCGCTTGTTCCATCCTTTCAGGAATACCACTGTATACACATGGTAGTCTTTTGCCAAGAAACTTCGAAAACGTTGCTGGTAGGATCACCGGAAAATTGTCTCACGTACAGCAGTGTTCAACTTTTGCACGTTAATATATTGGATTATTGGTGTTAATGACTGGATAGTTCTAATTGCATCCAGTGGAAGCAAGCTCATTTTTCTAGGCTTTTTGTTTTCTTCAAGTGCTATGATCGGCCAACTGTTGAAATAAATACTAAGAAATTTGTGAATCCAGGTATAGCTTGACAATGCATCATTCAGCAGATGAGCTGAGGGCTTTTGGCATGACAGACGACATGATTGAGGATCAAGAATGGTAAGGTCACTTCAGTGAGATTATGACAAACAATACTTTATCGTTATTATGTAGGTTTTGAATGCCTCCATAGGCTGGAATTCGTTATTCTGCCTATGCCAGAACCAAAATTCAAGCTCTTTATTGTTGCTGTTGTTTTCAATTGTGGGACAGGCAAAAGATTGCACGGCCAAGGGAGCTTAACAACAATTGGGATACTGTAGAGCGGCCGTTTTTCACTCATTTCGATGCTGCTGAGAAAGGTCTTGATTTGGGAGCTATTCCGGATGATATTGTCCGCTTCCCATTAGTAAATGGTGGCGGTCATTCAAATCCCCGTTATCTTGAGGAAGTAGGAGAGGAGTCACGTGAAAGCTGAAAATAAATTTTGTAGTTTTGCAGAGGATTGCAATCTGGAGGAGAGCAATGTGAAAGCAGAGAACTGCATCATGCACTTTTGATGTCGTGAATATATCTTCGATCTGATGTATAATTTAGTCGTATGAATGTAGTTGTACATTATGGGGATCAATGTATCATAGCACAACATAGATGAGATGGTTTCGCCCGCCCTAACCCTTGAACCCTTCAGAAGCATCACTTTGGATTCGCGGCAAGAACTTTGGATTCGCGGCAACGGTATCTGGAATGCGGCCACCTTTTCTACTTTCTATTCAAGACGTTTCAAAGGCGGCATGGGTATCACGGTCGCGCACATGGGTCCTAGTAGGGCTGGCAAACGGTGTTTGGAGGCAAACCCAACGTGCTCGTCGATTCAGTATTCAGTACGTTGGACAAGTTCAGCCCAACCCGCGTCCATTGGATGGGGTTCTAGACCAAACCGGGTTCATGTGCGCTGTTCTATTATTATTCAGTTGACATCTCTTGTAGCGGAATCGGCTATCCTGATAAAAGGCATGGTACAATATGTGGTTCTTGACGTCAGAGCTCCGAAGGAATGACATCTACCTATATAATAGGCCTATATAATATCTGTCTGTCCGACGCTCCAACAGACCAAGAAGACCATCACCACATAGCAGACCAAGAAGACCATCACCATATAGCAGACCAAGAGGACCATCACCAAGGACGACATCCTGCGCAACCAGGAGACCAACGAGTCTGAGAAGAAGATCAACCAATTGTCGAGGGCCACGAGATGGGTGAGATGTGGGAGCTGCGACCGGAAGCGGTGCCTTCCGAGGAATCTCTAGTTTGAGAGCGACTTTTGGAAAGTCTGAGCTTATTGTAACGTGTGGTATTGCAGGTGTGCTGCTTGAATTTCTTCCTCGGAGTAGGTAGTTGCTTAACTTGGAAGTTAATGTGAGAGATGAGCATCGAGCCTTTTCGGAGGTTAGTGAAGTTAGTGGCAAGGGCCTTCTATGATGAGGAGATTCCTGCCAAAGGACCGAACCGGAGCAAGTCTAACAAGTCGGATAACAAGGGAATTGCTGTTGTCATTCTGGACGCTCTCACCAGGTCGACCTTACACTGTAAAGTTTTGTAGCTTGCATTCGTTTCTTCGTTGTGATTTGCTTACTTCTGGATTTATCTCGGTGAGGTGTCAATGGGTGAAGGAAGAGGATTTGGCGAAAGTCTTGCGGCTTCACCCGAAGAAGCTCAGGCGCACGCTGCGAGTTTTAGAATGTTGTGGTTGCAGGTACTACAATTTGGTTGTGCCGTTGACAGGGTCGGTGATTGTCGCGGCGGTGTATTTTCATTGGTTGAGTATGAAGCTCTTCAAGCATGCTTGAGGTTAAGTGGTGAACGGAACAGCATGTACTATTGGAGCTCTGATCTATAGGTGAGGTGGTGATCTGTGAGTGTGATTAGGTTTATGTTGGTTTCCTAGGGTTTGGCATCTGGGATCATCTAGATAGTTATTTCGACATAATTGTGTTGAATCCGACCCTTGGGTACGGTATGTCTTCTTTGTTGCTTTTTGAAAATCCAAGGTCTTGGTCCCGAGGTGATCGAGTTGGTGACGAGCGAGGAGCTGCGGCAGGCGTGCATGAAGCAGTAGCTGTTGAACGTGTACCGAAGGTGTGTGCAATGTTTGAATTTTGCACCAGATGGATGTAGATGGATGTAGAGGGTGCGATTGGTGGGGTAGTTCAACTGAGGTTGTGGAATTCTTCATGGCAAGGTCTCGTTTGCAGTATGTCCCCTAGTTGTGTGATGAGTTTTAGGGTTTAGAGCTATAGTCGAGCTATTTGGAAAGTCACCCGATGTTTGAACCAAATAGTTTGATGTTTTTTTTCTTCATTTTGAGTCGAATTAAACTTAGCTCGAAATAGTTCTGATCTGTTAAAAATCAGCTCAAAGGAGGGAAAGGCCGGTAAAATTCATTCAATCTCTTTCTGCATTTTCAAACAGAGATGGATTAAACTGCTTTGAGTTGAGTCTAGAGACCACCAAGCTCTAATGTTTCCTTAATTGGAAGTCTCTTCAATTGATCTAATAATTTTGTTAGAGTGAGGAAAGAGTATTCAACTTTAACATGCCTAAAGTTCATGTCTAGCAATGTGTCCGGAGCTGAAACTAAGCTTTAGAGTTTAGGGCTCATGTCTGCGGTTGCCAGTAAAACATGTCTCAAAGTTCATGAAAACATGTCTCAAAGTCCATGAAAACATGTCTCAAAGTCTATGAAAACATGTCTCAAAGTTCATGAAAACATGTCTCAAAGCTCATGGTCGGTGAGGGGTTGAAACAACGGGTACTGATACTTTTAGGGGTTGAATTCTTGCATTTGATGGGAACCAGTGAAATCAGATCATGCGCGATTCATTTCGCTAGGGAGGGCTGCGAGCACAAGGTGGGACACACAATGTGCAGCCGGTTCGAGAAGCTGAAGGACAACATCATGCAGATTGCCTCCAATGTCTTGGACAGCCAGGATGAGGATCTCGATGCGCTCCAGGAGTACCACAATGGCGCGCCCGACGATGTTGAGGACGCATCGCCCCGCGAGGTAGCTCACTTGGATAATCCTCAGTTTTTAGGGACGGATTGCTTCTTCTGACCTAACATGTAGTGATTAGGGTTTTGATGGTTTTTTTCTGTGTTGAATTGCAGCTGGGGTACTACATTGGAGACACACGTGGACGCGACAACGATGAAGTACACAGGTCTTCTTGAGGAGAAAGAGGTGTGAATTTTTTAGCTCATGTTGGTTGTTTTTTGGGGTAGAATTTCATACTTACTGAGGTCAATTGTTGATGTTACGTTTGAGAGCAAGAAAATGTTATGTTGAAGCAAACATAAGCTCAGAAGTGGACCTGCAGTTTGCATATAGTTTAGTCTCTGTTTTGTGGAAGTTTCTAGAACCTATCCTAGAGCAAATATTCTATCACGTGACCAAGAGTTGTGTGGTGCCCAAGGTCCTCCGGCCAGATATCATTGCTTGCCTGCGCAAGGTGGTTCCCGCCTTGCCCGCGCCCCCCCACTCTACCCCCAAGATCGCACCCAGAACGTGGAATGATTCGGGTACCGATCGGGAGTCTTCTGTGAACCAGAGCTCTCAGAAGCTCATTCTCATCACTACTGCAACCGAGCCTCAGGGGGTGAAGAAGGGCGGAGAGAATCATGTTGGTGTAGGTGCTGGGACGCAATGACAGGGAGATCATCAAGGGTAGAGTGCAAGTCTCGGAAGAGGTCTGCAGGCTTTTGCTCATTTCCTTTCTGGTGGTTTTTTTCACGTTTTCGGTTTGATCAGAGCTCATGTGTTCGGTTCAAGCGGTGACCCGTATTGTTTCCCAGCTTCATCAGGTATGGCACTTTTACACATCTGCATTCATATAGTGGTAAATCTCATGCTAATCTTCGTTTCCATTCAGCAAAATGTCCCGATGAGCAAAACTTGGAAGCTCCTTATTCCCATAGGTTTGAAACCAATCTACGGTATTGAATACTTCGGGACTTCGATGTCTGAGGTGTTCAGTTTGCAGTGGAGACAAAGCCATCTATTCAAAGAAAAAGATCAAAGAAATATTTGTAAAGGTGTAGGTGTTTCGAAGTATGAAATACGGACAAGCTTTGATGCTAGAATTGGTTTCTTGAATAATTCTATAGGGTTGCTGAAGAGGTGGGCCAAGAGCACGTTGAGATTCAAAACCTCACCGAATATTATGATGATTACAAGTAGTGTAATGTGTGCCTTCATGCTCATCAAATAGACTTCATCAGCAACAGACACTTATTTTAAACTCACAATGAAAATGCCCGAAGCGTATCGTAAATATATTCCATGTCTCTTGGTTGAAACTCATTATGGGTTGGCTGTGTGATAGATTATACTAGGATTACCTTACTTTGACTTCGTTGCATATCTACTATTTCTGAAAGTTACCTATGAAGCTGAATGGCACTACAGGGTTGCTTTTGCCTCCATGCTCCAATGCAGCTTTAAAAATCTACTAGATCTGAAGGGCCAACCCATGGTCGATTCCTGAGGCAAACTTTCCATGGTTGCCACGGACGTATAAAGTAGGCCTCTCCTTCTCCATTAAATCGTTTCATCTATCTCTTCATTTTGGCATGCACTTATTTTGTGTCATCTAAATCGTCAGAAGTGCAAGTGAGACGCTTACGAATCTATCATATCTTCCACTGTCAGGTTCCATAACCCATGGTAATGTGCCCCAACTCCTGAAGATTTATTGCTAGGAAGAGAGAGACTGGATTTTGTGGCAATGGTGTCAAGGGAGCAGATTGTTCCCTAGGCTGTACCAACAAGGTTTAGGGTTTAGGGTTTAAGGTTTAGGGTTTAGGGTTTAGGGTTTTGTGAAGGATTTTCTCCTCCTATATTAGGTAGTACCCTAATGACTCTTGATTTTGACCTCTTGATGTGAAGGGTTTTCTCCTCTTATATTATGCAAGTGATACTTATGTGCACAAAGGGTCGATCAAAATGCAAATATAAAGCAAAAGTACTTTATTTTTTTGAGTGGATTTAAACTAGGGTAACGTTTACATGCACTCCAAAAATATAAGTACTTCTCCACTTAGATTCGATTCGAGCTTATAGGTTTTAAAATACAAAACATACAAACGTAAATTTAACACACCACCCTCCACTCTTCCCGTTGGGAAGGGTACCAACCCTAGTCCTCAATATTTACGTTTAAAACCATACGCCGGCAAGAGCATGGTTCTGTAATAGGTGATGGTCTTTTCAGCAGGTTCTGGATCGGGAACTACCGAGTGTACGCAAATAGCGCCGTTGGTGCCACGAGCTTGGGCATGGTGGTTATCGGCAAACGACCTGCCAAAAACCATTACCAGATACAGATCCCGGTCACTACAGTCAATCCGGGTTCGCGGTGTCGGGGCCCGGTTTTAGGCCTGACACCGCGAAGAGCGGCCCTTCTCCCCAAGCGCCTTTTCGCCTTTCTTCCTACGATAACATCCACTCTCGCCCACATTTTTTTCGCGTTGCCCGTATACCTCATCGGCATTCTAGCCGATAGCCCCTTCTCCCCCCGCCTTCTTCGGATCACCAAAAGCCCGTTCTCGCCCCGCCACGTGTACTCCAGAATGACCCGTCCTTCTCGGCGGCTAGCGGCGCGAAGTGCCATCCACATCGTTTGCGATCGGCGCCATCTTTCGCACCATCTATTGTGCCGTGTAGCACCCTCCCGAAAGGGGAGTGCTTGTATCCGCGTGAATGGAGTTCCTCGATCTCAATCTCCCCATCCAAGACATGCCGAATGGGAATTCTGGCCCAATAGCGGCACCAACCGTTGCCGATAACGGTTTAGCTAAGAGGAAATGGAGGCGTCAAGGGAGAAAGAAACCGGCTGGCGTGCGTGAGAAGGCGGTGGAGGACCTTGATGCCGCGTTCCGGGAAGGCCCGCATGCAGACTACCTGAAGAAATACGGTCACAAGGTTCTTCGGATGCGCGATTCATTACAGAACCCTCCTCCAGGAATTTTGACATGGAAATGTCTTAGGTGGAACATGGAGGCCGAGAATGATACGAGGTTTGTAGAGGATCCGCAATCATCTAAGAGGAAGCAATCCAAGCTTATCGCCTACATTCCCTGGGATAGGGTCTTGGATTTCGTAGAGGGTGAGCAGTCTGGCCGAAAGGACGTCGAGACTACCTTCGTCCGCGACAAGAACAATACCACAAACGTCGGCGAGAAGACGCACTATCGGTGGAACTGCCACATCGAGTACCAGCGGTAAGTGAATCTCGACCTCTGATATCAGGATATGCACGGTTTATCTGCTTATTGGCTGTGCCGTAATATCTCTTCAGTATTGTACGTATCTCTAATGGTCATTCCCAATAAGCAGATGGCGTTGTCAATACCGTCCCGAAGACAACATGGACAAGATCCAAGTTATCATGCCCGAATTGACACCAACGCCATCAAAATACAATCAAAAAGGGAAACAACTTACTTCCGGTGCTGGCCAGAAAGGCCCTCGTGCCACGGATGCGAAGGAAGGGGGGTCTATGAAAGTGGGTTGCCAATGTGGATTCTACGTAAAGAGGTACTATTTCCTCCCATATATCGCCGAGATAGGGTACTTTTGCTCGGAACATGTCGACACACAGGGCCTTATCGTCCACGATAAGGACAACGTGCAGAGGGGAAAGCTCCGCTTTTGGAAGTACATGTCGGAGATAGTAAGGCTTTGGGTTCTCAGGCAATTTGAGGAGCAAGTTCCGATGGCAGCTATAATACAGAAGCACTAGAAGCTGGTATTGAAGGCACGCGACGAGGGCACTCCTACGCCTTCTCGGGATTGTTTCCTTAGCATGGAGGACATCCGCAACATATGCGGCGTCCGTGCGTAGGAACTATACAAGAAACACGACAACGACGCTGAGAGTGTGAGAATGTGGGTCCGAGAAAACCGAGGTACGGTTTTTTACTACCAAGACCCGGGCAACAAGGTTGACGGAGTACTGAATGCCGATAACGTACCCTTCGTCATTGGGATTCAAACCCCATTTCAGACGCACATGATGCTAAACTACAATCACAAAAACATTATTGCTATAGATGGGACATTCGCAACGAACAACAAAAAAGAACACATATCTATACCGTGGTTCGCGTAAGGTCCTTCTAGAAATTAGGAGCACTCACTCCCATATCGCTTAATTTCTTGCTTGCGTGTCTAGTATTCGCTCTTCACGATGATGGTATTCGACGAGTGGAGAAACGGGGTTCCAATGGCTTTTGTGATCACTACGAAATCCATTCAAACAGATCTTGTGCCTTGGATGCACGCTGTGAAGCAGAAGTTGGTGCAAATAAGGCCGGACTGGAGATCCACTGCCTTTGTACTTGACGACGCCGATAATGAGATCAACTCTCTTCTGTAAGAGATTTAGCATTCTTACATTATCGGGTGACGAGCTTCAGCGAGTTGTACTTATCAGCTTGTCGGGTTATTGCAGGGAGGTTTGGCCACACTCACATCTTTTTCTATGTCTCTGGCATGTTCGTCAAGCGTGGCAGAAGAATGCATGTGCTTAGTTGAAAGACATGGAGACGAGGGCCGGAGCCTTGCAAATTGTGGGCTCACTTATGTATGTATCGGAGACACCTAGTGACTTCCAAGACCCTTTGACGAGAGCTCCCAGCGATAAGATGTGGAATTTGGTAGAGTGGATGCAACACGTCTACGGCGAAGCTAAGGCTCTCTTGCCAGAGGCTGATGCATACTAGAAGTACTTCGACAAGGAATGGGTCCCGAAAATCAAAATGTGGGTTGTGGAAGACCGGAAAATCCCCCATACTGGCCAGGACACCACTGCAGCTATCGAATCATACCATTCTAACATGAAAGCAGTGCTCCGGCAATCCAAAAGGAAGCTTATCGGCCGAAGGATGGACTGGCTTATTTATGAGCTCACAGGAAATGTCATCGAGAAGTATGATTACAGTCACTGGTGTAAGCTGAACGGTTTTATAAAGAACAAGAGGCAGCGGCAGATCATGGTCAATGCAATCAACCAAGCAAATACAATTCCCGATAATGTGGTCACCTTGCCCGAGTGGTCGGGAGGTCCTACATACGTTAAATCCTCGAATAGGAGACACCTTACGTATGCGGTATACAATCCGTGCACCGAATGGGCCGTCTGCCAATGTGTTCATTTCCAGAAAGGTAACATCTGTAAGCACCAGGTTAAGGTCCTGAAAATGACAAGATCGGACCTGGCGGAGGGAAAAATTGCTAGATATTTGGGCTCCCTTTGTGGCACAATCCAAGGTGGAATGACAAATCTCCTCCGCCAAGACAATGGTCGAGAGCCGAATACCGAGGGCTTCCCCGATAATGGTGTCCCCTCCGATACCGAAACCGGAGATGTAATCCCAGTGGCTTCCAACCTTTGAGAATTAGGGGAGACATGGATATGCGACTTTGATCGTATGCATCAGCTTGTCCTGAAGCTACTCGACAAGGCTTATCAGCAACCGTTGCTGGCAAGTCACTTGGATGCAGCTTTGCACAACACCGACGCCACCCTCTCAAGGTTGGAGGCTGAAATCAAAGCCGGAATGCTTCATCCAGTCCAGGAGATAGCTGCACCGCTCCCCACAAATGAAGACGGCCTGTGAATGAGGCTCCAAAGGTTGCATGACTTCTTGGATTCCAGAGGTTTTTGGGTGAGGTCCGTTCCAAGTTCCAACTAGCGAAAGACTAACTCAAGAAACAACTTAGGTTATCGGCGACGATAAGGTTGAGTATAAAGGGCAGAGGATTTTAGCTGCTAATGTGCGCCTATAACCATTAGTAATCTTATCGGTGGAATACTGCGGATAAGATGCTCTTAGATTAAGTTCCATGCATCTCCTGAAATTTCCAGTGAAGTGATATTTCTTTAGTTATGAAGGTAAGACTCAACATTCAATATATGCCGAGGCAAAGACTGGATCTTAAGTTCTGCTTACAGGCCTCAAGTGGGTCTCAAATTCCGTTTCTGTACGCTATCGAAAAATTTGTCATTTACAATGAATGAAATGTACAACATCGGCATCCTATTAATCTGTACAAATTTCTGGAATCTATCGGCTCTGTACAGCACCAAACCTCCCTTATCGCCTACTTTTTCGTCTTCGTGGTGACCTTCGATTTTGCCTTCTTCTTCGCCCCTTCTCGCGAAGTTGCCTTCTTCCGCCTTCCTCGAGTCATTGGTGGATTTGTGAGCACGTTGAGGCCCTGAAGATCACGATTCCCCACTGTCTCCAAAATACCGAGAATTGGGACTTCCTTCTTCTTCGCCGTCTTTGTACCGGCTTCCACGACAACTACGTCCGGACTTCCGCTTCCGAACTCCACCATATCCTGACCACATAGATTAAGGGCATTGTGGAGCGGAAGCGGTGCGACAATCTCCGTGTAGAGCGCTTGCATGAACCATCGGTACGCCTTCTTTCCGTCCCAGTCCAAATATTTTGTCCCCATTGTCACGGTCTTCTCTTCCGCCTCTTTGCGCCCACCACGTGCGATAAGGTACTGCTAGAAGGCCAAGCCTCCCATGAAACCACACTCCCAGTTTTTTTTCTGATTAGACAGTGGCAACCTTATTGGCAATCGACTCTGCCATTCAGCCCAACTTCGAGATCCGATCCATATGCCCATCCCATGTATACAAGGAAGATGAAGTTGTCCACTTCCCGACCCTTGTGCATGCCTTTCGTTGGGTCGAGGTGATACATTTGCCTTTGCTCCACGACGAATACGCTCCAGTGACCCTTATCGTGGTAAGGGACGATAAGGATATTCGGCGTCTTGGTGGTGGTACCAAACGAGCGGCTGAGAAAGCTCACAATATCATCCCAGTCCTTCCCTTCATCCGCCAGATAGCACTGCAACGTCGCCAATAACCAGTTGTGCGTGTGATGATACTGGATTCGAACATGCTCCTTCGCACGGTAGACGACATGCCTAAGGAGGAAATCCAAAAATGTGCCTTCCATTTCCCGCTTGTCCTTTAGCACACAATGCCAGTCCTGTAGTGCAAGCGAGACATCCATGGCTTGCCAAAGGTTTGGACCAAAAAACCTCATACCTCCAGTCAGGTCCTTCGGGTGAATAAAACGAGGCCTGCAATTCAGAAGAAAGCGGACATTAGACAACAGGTGCCGATAAATAGCAGGTGTCGGAGAACACAATAACATAGACGACGACACTCACCTGAGTTTTAGGACCTCTACAATAATACCGAGGTTCTTCTCTATCGTGGATGCGTCATGCTCTTCGGCTTCGTGGCAGAGCGAAGGCTCTTTCTCCCAGGACACACAGTCTAACGTACATACTCCGCGATTCTCCTCCAACATGCACGTATACGCCTCCTTCTGTCCTTCCTTTCCGTTCTGAATACGCTCTTTGAGTCTAGGATAAACCCAAATACTGGTCATCGCAGATTCTTGTGCTTCCTTGATAAAGCGCAATGCTAGTCTGATCTCCTCGGAGTCCATCTCCTTTGGAGCAAGGCTATCGGACTTTGGCGGAGGAGTAGGCTTAACAGAATCTGGTGGAGGAGCAGGGTTATCGGGCTCTGGCGGATGAGTAGGGTTGTCGGGCTTCGGCGGAGGAGCAAGGTTATCGGGATCAGGTGGCGGAGGAGCACTGGCGGAGCAGCAAGGTTATCGGGAGCAGGTGGCGGAGGAGCACTGGCGGGCTAGGAGGGTTATCGGGCCGTGGCGGAGAAGCGTAATCGGACTCTGAAGAGGGAGGATTATCGGGGATTGAATGAGTTTCCGAGGGTTCCACGCAAGGCTCCGCGGGAACAACCGGGGGACTGTCAGTAGAGTCCAGGTTTTCAATACCTTGACTCGACAGAGGGAACGATAGACGGTGGGGTTTAATGCCGGGTTCCGTCTCCCCTGTACCCCCAAACCCAACATGATGACTAGGGGTCTCGAATTGAGATAGCCCCACCGGAGACTGTGAAGACTCCGCAATGCCGAGGGTAGGATCATTCATTACTTGTGTCCACGAAAACTCCATGTGAGATGGGTTATCGGCGGGACGGCCCGGTGACTTCACCGATGTAGTAGCGGGCTCTTCCTGGAGGCTATCGGGAACACCTCCCTGACGTATTTCATCGCTAGGCCCCTCTTGTGCTTCCTCCGTAACTTCGTCCAGTCCCTTATCGGAGAGTCCTTCGTCATCGCTACTCCTCGGGTACCGATTCTGGAAGCGGAATTCATTTGAGGTTCCTTCGTCCATGTAAAGAAGGGTGGCTGCATCCTCAAGGTCCCTTGTTCGGGTAGATGTCTTCCGCCGAATTGCGTCATGTGAAGTCACTGGATACCCTTCTCGCCGATCCCACTCACTTTTCACCAGACGCGACACAACGTTCTTGCATCTGCCTCTGCAAGTTCCCTTTCGCGTGCTCCGGTAGGATCAATAGTGCCTGCAAAAAGCTTATCGTTTAGTCACAGGGAAATACCGGAGATACCAAGAGTGAGGAATAATACAGTTAGATGAATGACGGGGTTATCGGATAAATCTTACGTGGAACGAAGCCGGCATACATGAAGTCCAGATCCTCCCTTGCCAAGCAGTTCTCGTCCAGGGTATCCCAGTGTTTGTAGGTACCCTTATCGGCAGCACACCACTGTCGAACAAAATCCTCTGGATGACTCCTTGCTGTGTCCATGACAATGCAAGCATGGACCATTGCGATGAAGCGTAACACAGAATCTCGCCCGCCGTGCTTATTGTCGCGGAGCCACGAGAACACATGCGATATCGGAAGGTGTAGTTCGGATGCGTCTCTTCCGAAGTGGAAGGGACTCAGGACTTCGTACATTTGAGACGGCCCATCCCAATTTGTCTCTAGAGCGTCCACGTACATTGCAATGCTGGCAGGCTCGGGGATTACGCTAGGGTTGCACATATTCCGGCCCCTGAAAAACAACGGAGTCAAGTTAGCCGATAAAGGACTATAAGAGACGATAAGAGCCGATAAAGGACTATAAGAGACGATAAGAGACGACAAGAGACGATAAGGAACGAGAAGACACGATGAGGGACAAGACTGTGTCGAGAAGGAAAAACTTACACCCGATAGAGCCCGTTGCAAACGAAGTAACACTTCAACAGCATAGCTGGAGCCGGCGACGAGACACTCTCGATTCTGATCCGCTCTAGACAATGCACGACCTCTCGAGCCTCGTCAATGTTGTGCGTCTATGGCAGTGGGTGCAGCAATGGTCGAAGAAATTTGTTCGTCGTGCAATACCCAAAGAGGTTGAAGTCCCATCGAATAGCCTCTCTCTCCACCGCCCTTTCGGCATCAAATTTCTTCATCTTGACCTCGACTAGCTGTCCTTTAACCGCTTTGTGCTCTCCACATCGGTTGTCGCCCTAGCTACAAACTCAACGCACTCCTTCTTATGCGTCATGAATGCCCACGTTCCCATCAGTGCCTCTTTCCAAAGCTCTTGCGACGTACCGCCATCGTGATTCTTTGCCAGATTGCAAAGGGTTATTAGCTGTGAAAGCGTAACCTTGTTATCGGCGAAGCCGACCCCTTCGGAAATGCAGGCACCAAGAGCCTGGTAGAACGTGCCCTGGTGGCCTCCAGACTCCACCATACCCAAGACGTATTTCAACAGCTCATCTTCGTTCTTCAAACTGTCCATCGTGATACTGTCAAGCAGACCATGCTTGAAGAGTAGGTACAGCGGCGTTATCGGTACCTTCCTTTCAAAGGAGAGCACCATCCGAAGCGGGAAAATGCACTCAGGGTCCTCCTGCACTTGCCGTATCATTTCGGCCCTCTCCAACTCCAAATCTTGCTCTCTGCTACCTTTGACCGGCAGAATGAGGCGCTTATCGGGATTTGTACCTTCTTTTTTGCGTGCCTGAAGTATCGTGGCCATTGTTAGTGGTTGTCGAAATTCCATCTAGGCCGAGGTTATCGGCCCACCAATGTGAGAGTCGGAGGGTCTCTCGGCAGTACTGGTCTCTCTCAACCGTTGTAAAGCCTCCGGGGCTCGAGGCCTTCTCGCCGCAGCGGTCTCTTCAACAGACATTCCCGTAAGCCTTTTCGCCACTGCTGGGGGATTGAGAGCTTTTGTCTTCTTGTGGACTCTTCAAATCTTGCCTTCTTCGTGGCCTCTTCAACTTTTGCCACCTTCTTCTTCGGTACGGCCTACTTCGCAGGCTCAGACTTCCGGTGCCCGATGGGGGAATCGCTATTGTGCGTCGGCGTGAGTGCGGGCTTCCGGACCCTGGATATTGGGTTATCAGCACCGGAATTTCTGGAGGCATCATCTCCGGACCAAAGACCGTCCTTCTCGCCGAAAACAGCCACAGTGCCTACGTTATCGGCCTCATGATTTGTGTTGTGATCTCCTCCCGACTCTGCCGACAAAGAAGTATCGCCACTGGACTCCGCTTTCGGGGGCGGAGGTCTTTTCAGTGAAGGCTGCACGGTACGCTTCTGTAGACGGCCCTCCTCTGCCGCATGTGCCACCCTCTTGCCGGGCTTATTTGGGACTCGACTCTTCTCCTCCTTCTCATTATCGGCAGCCTTCTGAAGCCTCCTCTTCGTGGCTATCGGCTCTATGGTGCCGAAAACCTCAATGGCTTCTGCCTCCGACCCGCAATCCCGAAGTCGTGCCACAAAGTTTGCCACATCCCTGACTCCCAAATTGGGATACGACGGCATCTTCACGCCTTTCTTCCCCTTCCCTTTGCACAATGCATGGTTGCGGTGGAGGTTGAACATGTGCTTCTGGTGCGTTGTGTTGCAATGTATGCACAGTATCTGCTTGCGGCCGGTTTGTCCAGCTGGTACGATGGGCGAGTCCGGAAAATGCAGCTCCAGGATAAGGTCCCTCGCCTCCATCACCTCCCAACTATCGCGCCAAATGTGGTCCTTCTCAATGACAAATAGCTGCTCGATCCTCCCCGTTTCCTCGTTGTAGATGGGCGGAATCCCTTTCATGTTCTCCAGCGGGATCTCATCAAATAATGGCTTGCAAAAACACCCCGACCGCTTCGGCATTTTTACGGTCCTGCGAGGGAGGACATTACCAAACATGAAACCTTATCACCCGAAACGATTATCGGGAACCCTAAAACCCCGAAACCCTATAACCTGGACGGTTTGCAAAATATCCTACATCTTCACATTGCTTACTTTCCAATGCCCCACATTTGAAATGGAATGGAAGAAGGACCGTATGCATCACCGAAAAGAAATGGAAAGAAAGAATGACAGAGAACTTACCAAAATGGAATGAAATGAAAAGCATGAAAGGTAGGGAACTTACCGAAAAGTTCAGTCGACGATTTCAAGGTTTTGAAGCAGCGATCGCTGACGCAGAGCTTGGACTTCCTGGATATGTCGCTAGACGGCAAAAAACACAGTTCGAAAGTGTTGGAAATGGTGCCACCACACAAAACTTTGCCATGCCTGGTTTAGGGTTTCACATTGATGGTGATGGTGATGGTGATGATGATTATTGCCTACGCTACCTAAACCGAGTAGCCTGGACCTACAATCTCAGGGAATGTAGGCGATAAGCTTGGATTGCTTCCTCTTCGAATCGCGCATCCGAAGAACCTTGTGACCGTATTTCTTCAGGTAGTCTGCATGCGGGCCAAATCTAAACGCGACATCAAGGTCCTCCACCCCCTTCTCATGCACGCCAGGAGGTTTCTTTCTCCCTTGACGCCCCCATTTCCTCTCTGCTCCCCCGTTATCGGCAACGGTTGGTGGCGCCGTCTCGCTAGATTTTCCATCAGACCTGACATGTATGGGGAGATTGAGATCAAGAAACTCCATTCACGCACAGACAAGCATTCCCTTCTCGCACAATGATGGTGCAAAAGACGGCGCAGAACGAAACGATGTGGATGGCACTTCGCAGCCGCCGAGAAGGACGGGTCATTCTGGAGTACATGTGGCGGGGCGAGAAGGGGCTTTCGATGATCCGAAGAAGGCGGGGGGAGAAGGGGCTATCGGCGAGAATGCCGATAAGGTATACGGGCAGCGCGAAAAAAATGTGGGCGAGAGTAGACGTTATTGTGGGAAGAAAGGCGGAAAGGCGCTTGGGGAGAAGGGCCGCTCTTCGCGGTGTCAGGCCTAAAACTGGGCCCTGACACTGCGAACCCGGATTGACTGTAGTGACCGGGGACACAGATGGTTCGTAGCGTCCCTAATTACAAAAGCTCTCCGGAATTTGTGTGGACAACCTGCACAGTTCTGTGTCGTTTTGTCGTTTATGGAAGTCCTCGTCCAAAATTCTCGCGTCGTTTTGTCTTGATACGCATGCATTTTGGGAGTTGTATTTGAATTTTGAAGTTTAAACTTGATATTTGAAATTCATTTGCGGTTGTTTTTGAAGTTTTTCGCGGTTGTGAAGCGTGGTTGAAGCATTTTTTGAGTCAGACGCAAATTTTTGTGTTTCTGTGAGGTTCTAGGGTTGTGCGCCATCCATTGTTGCATAATTGCGATTTGTCAGGCTTAGGCTGTGTTTTCTTTGGTTTGCTTACGAAAAACGTTTCGTTTGTTGCGCTTTTGCGGAGGCGGCGCTTTGACAGTATGATCCAGTTTCTTGTTCTCTCGTCACTATCCAGAACTTGTCTTACCATTTTCTTTAGCCGCAATTCGCTGACCTTAAGTTGTGTCAACTTGTTTGTGAAGATTTTTTGCAAACTTTTTTTGGGAAGATTTACAGCTTTGGAGTTTGATTTGTGTTCGGATAGCCAATTGTTTGTTCACCTTAGAGTTTCACACGATGGTTTCAGAGCGCAGTAGTTTTTCTAGTCTTAGAGCATCTCCATGTCTGGCGGGGAAATTTCCACGCCAGGGCAAAAAACCTTCGTGGAGAGCGGAAATGGCAGTGCTCCTGCCTGGAATTACCTGCAGTGAGGTGGGACGCCAAACGACAAGCCGAGATGGGCGACTGCCGTGAAGAGCCATGAAGGTTGGCCACAGAGGGCTGGGATTGACTGCCTCGTGCCGCCTACAGACTTGTATGTAGTGATCTTAGAGGGATCTCGCTCCCGGATGCCTTCTTGAGAAAGGCCATGGAAAGTAGTTTACAATCCATATCCCCTTTTTCTTGATTATGGTTAATTGAATTAAAATTAAGCAAGACATAAACATTTTAGTTCAAAATTTCTCAACAAACTTCTTTCAATTCGAGGTCATTTCAATATCTAAAGCTTATCATGCTCAACTGCAACAATACACATACAAATTACATGATTGATGATTTCTATCAAGACTTTGTTCGGGAAATTGTACACATGCTTGCAAATCAAATGAAATGAAACTTTTCAAAGATCTGATCCACATTTACTGAGGGATCTTTAAATAGATAAGATTGCAATTGATATAAGATGATTTGTACTATGTGGGATTAAGATTGTAAAATAGAGAAGAAAAAATGAAGTCTATACCAACAATGGTGAACATTTAATTTATGAGTAAAACATTGTAAATGAAATCATAAAACTTCATTTACCATGGACAATCCGCAACTCTAGTCGACGGTGAATATTTACAAGTATGTACTGTATGATATATCCGTAAATGTAATTGATCACTAGCTGCCCCATGGTTGTTCTGGCGTTCGTCCATCTGGTAGTGTCTGTTTGTCCATCTGATAGAGGCTGCTATACGGCTGATAAATGTCAACGCTGATTTGACCACGGCAGTAGGTAAATCAATTTACTTAATGCTACGAAGGCAACTACGTGGCTGACGCGTAGACGAGAGGATTGTGCACGTGTGGACATGGGGTAGGTGCGTTAAGGGGGCGGGCGTATACTGTCCGGATTGTGCGCGTGTCAAGACGCAGAAGTTGGGCGCGCGCATGGCTTAGAAGTTAGGATCATTGTGGACATAAGCTTCACTTCATTTAACACCATTGAATGAATTAGGCACGTATCTAAATGGGTCAGGAACATACCAATATAGATAGGACGTGGACAAATATGAGTTGGACGTGTACCTAAATGAGTCGGGAACATACCAATAGCGATCGGGCACGCGCGCATAGAAGTTTGGCGCGCTTGCAGAGGGGTCCGCGCGCGCGCACAAGGGTCGAGGCGAGTACCAATAGAGATTGGGCGCGCACGCTTGCAATGTCGCGCGCATGTGTAGATTGGAAGTTGAGTTCTTTTTGGACATAAACTTCACACCACTAACACCACTAAATGAGTCGGGTGTGTACTTAAATGGGTTGGGCGCGCGCAGGGGGCTAAGCACAGGCGCGACTTGAAAGTTGGATTCATTGTGGGCATAAACGTTACTCCATTCAACACCACTAAATGGGTCAAGCTCGTATCGTAATAAATTGGGTGCGTACGAGTATGAGTCGAGCTCGTATCAATAAGGATTGGGCGCGCGCGCATAGGGGGAAAGGTGCACACGCTTGTAGAGTCGCCCGCGTGTATGTGTTGGAAGTTGGGTTCATTGTAGACATGAACTTCACACCACTAAAAGCATGTCCGCCCCTTATACGCCAACCCGACTCAACTAAAAATTTCTTGAAGAATTCAAGTCTACAAATTCCATCTTTTTGACTAATTTCATATATTATATATTTTATGGGACAATACACATGATATATAGAGTACTTATTAATTTGACGCAAGATCATTACAAAACAAAAATATAAGATTAATGGAAATTTTATACACATTTTTTCATTAGGGATTTCATCAAAATTGGTCTATTTTTTATTAATTTTTTGTAATTTTATGATCTACTTAGGGTCCCTAAGTGGCTTAATGGGGGCCCTAAGAGATCTACTTGGGGTCTCCAAGTGCCTCAACTTAGGCTCCAAGTGATCAAAGATTTGATGTTTAGGGTTTAAGATTACAAAGGCATCTTAGGGTTTGGAGTTTAAGATCCGGAGATCTTTAGTTCTAATCTTTTATCATTTTGAAATCATAGCGTTAGAGAATCTTGTAACCGGCACTTTGTTTATAAATGGCTTGAATTCTTTACAATCTTATATCTTATTTTGCTACCTAAATAGGAAAACTTATCAAGAAAGGAAATAAAACGGTCCAATGAAGTAAATTATAGAGTGTATTTTTCTTCTCTTTATTTTGTTCACTAAGCTCAAGACTTTGATCCTAATCAACTCAAGAGCTTTGATTATTGTTTGAATTCAAATGGTTGTATTTGATTTGATTCTTTAAAATTTAAATGCATTCCTAATCCATTTTCATGTTTTGCCATGAGAACGTACTTTCAATCTCCTACAAACACAATCACATGGTAACAATATGCTTTTCTTACTTACTTAGTTCATGCACGTAGAGAATGCTTAAATTCCAAAGTTTCCTATTTATTTCACGGTAAAATTATTGAAGAATTCTTTTTTTAGGAGAATAAAAGAGGAGAAAATTAAAAAAATTACATCATTGTTTGCCACAAGATGTTGATATAGACTATTAAATGTGATTGTTAATGGAATATTTGTTCTCTGTTTTATTATGTGAAATTCTAGTATTTGAAAATTGGAAATTTGTAATTTCATATCTATGACGTAAATCAAGTTCAAAGATTATATTTGAATTAACATCCATAAACTTCAACAAAGGTAGCAAATTATCACATTGCAATGCAATCTTGGTGATTGCCTACAATAAGACATTGAGATTGAACAATACCTTGTGTATGAAAGGAAATTTAATAAGAATTCTCATACATCATATATGATAGCATTGTACAATGCAATAACGTAAACTATTTGAATTAAAAACAATAATACTTCTCATGATTGTTTTATTTATTTTTTAATCAATTTTCCTATTTAAGTAGCAAAATAAGATATACGATTGTAAGGAACTGAAGCCATTCATAAACAAAGTGCCAGATATAAGATTCTCTAATGCTATGATTTCAAAATGCTAAAATGTTAGAACTAAAGATCTTTTTGGGACCTTAAACTCTAAACCCTAAGATGCCTTTATAACCCTAAACCCTAAACCTCAAATCCTTGATCACTTGGAGCCTAAATTGAGACACTTAGAGATCCCAAGTAGATTACTTGAGGATCCCAAGTAGATCACTTGGGGCCTCCATTGAGCCACTTCGGGACCCTAAGTAGATCATAAAATTACAAAAAATTAATAAAAAAATAGACCAATTTTGATGAAATCCCTAAAGAAAAAATGTGTATAAAATTTCCATTAATCTTATATTTTTGTTTTGTAATGATCTTGCGTCAAATTAATAAGTATGAAATTGAATATCACATTCAATTGTGTGTAATAGATGATAAAAAATGTACCAAAATATGGAGCATATTACCTAAGAAAAACTAATTCATCCAAAAAAATAAATCATTGCGAGAATCAAATTACTGCATGAAAATAGAAGCGGCATTAAATTTGATAAACCCACTAAGTAGGGTTCAAAATTGGACTAAAATACACATATACACTCATTTAAATTCCACCTAGAATGCATACCTTTTTCATTTGAAAGAGACATAAATACCATTTTGAGAAGATTATACTATTTCCAAACAACAAAGTCATTGAAATACCTAGCATTGAAAAATTAGCATATATTGTAGCAAACCATTCAATAACTACTATAAAAAGAAAGTATCGATGCATCAAGGATAAATGTACAATTAATGACACTCACAATGTGGACCGCCATTTATACATCAATGGGTAACAAAATTCCCGGCTCTGTTGTATAATATTCAAAGCAACACAATACATCACTATATGGAACTACAAATACTAATCTAATTCTATCTACAAATATGCTATGCGCACATTCAAAGTCTACAATTCCATCCTGTAGATACAAGTTCACTACATATTTAATAGGATATCCAGTACGGAAGAACAAAAAATCAAAAAATAACATGCAGCCCCCCTATTTTATATTGGTAAATTAACTCCAGTCTCCAAAAACCACAAACTCCGTTGAAATCTATAACTCAGCTAAAGATGCCTTGATTATGTCCACCCGTGATTTTGGAATTTTTAACCTAGAAGAGCTTGTGTTTCCACGCAACCTAGGCTTCCAAACTGTTAAAATACAATCTGTATACACCCAGATTGGTTCAGATTCAGTTTCTTCAACCCAATTATTCCCATGATAAGAATCCCACCCTTAATACGTTTCCAAGTCCACATGACGTTGTGATGCAGGTTTGAAGTATTGCACTAAAATCTCATGAGAATGTTCACGATCTGGATGTGGATTAGTCAATGCGAAGGCAATCCAAAATGGGCGCAAATCTCCATCAGCAGAACGCACCGCAAGTACATAGCCCTTGTACACATCTCTACCAACCCGAAACGATAGAGGGGGACAATGACGTCGTTGTCCAATGAATGGAGGGTCCTCTGTAGAGTCCTCCCTCAACGATCCATCAATCTCATATTCATCCACCGTGGATGGAGCATATCTAGATAGTGGCCAGAATCCCTCTCGTAGGAGAGGCGATTCTTCCAAAGGCACCTCAAAGGAAGCCTTAACACCTCTCCAATAGTACATAATATGCTCGTTCTTCCTCCTATATTCACCCGAAAGATCCTCGTTATCCATAGATTCCCAAAGACTTAGAAACCCAGAGATACCCTTCAGAACCACATCATAATTCTCATGACCTCACGGAATGAGAGGAATCGGTTGTCCACGAGGCAAAATTGGCCTACCATCTTCTGTCACTTTCCACAGCTGGATTCCTCCATCTTCCTCAGGCAACCAATCCCTATCTGTACAAAGGATTTTGTATTGCATCTTTGGCAATCCATCTGAGCCCTTGTAAAACTTGAATTGTTGGCCCTTCGTGTGACCCATAAGGGCCTCTTTGCCAATGCACAAATATCCTCTAAAAAGCCCTTGAAATCGGGCACCTCTTCAATGAGATGTGGAATAACTGGCATTTTCTCAGCATCCATGAATGATTTCATCAAGAGTGGAATCGTTGGATAGCTATTTGACTTGAGTTTGGAACTCCATCTCCCAAACATTGCGTCAATATTCTCGTGAGTATGACCAACAAGTAAGAAGTTGACATACACTTCACGAAAAGTACCCATATGAACGAGGAGAAAAAAAAACAAACACAAACCTATTTTTATTGTCCCCTGTGCCATTATTCAACTACACTTGGAGAACTGGTGGTAATTGTTTCGCAGGAACAGGTTAACCGGTGGAGCAGCAAGGGATCCAAGACACACGTTAGCATCCGCAAGCACAGCCTCAGAGAGAGGAGAAGCTTTTCCTCCCGTAAATAATTCACGAGAAGAATACACCGGTGGACTCTCTAAGTCCTGAAGTAAGTTCACAATGGATCCAACAGTGTGGTTTGAGTCGGTGGGGAAGATGTCAAGACTATAATGGGCATAACAAACATCTCCATGTCCATGCGCAATCATTCTAGTTACGGCCACAGGTAGTTTCATGAAGGACTCCGTTGCTTTATTTTTGTGAGAAAAATGAGGAGATGCGGTTTTCGCTATGATCCGTTTTATCATGGATGATGCACACAACCTCATTAGGTTTTTCTTCCGAGTTCTTCCGGTTTCCACAATATAAAATACGATGAGTCTGTTGAAAGGCCTGATGTAACTGCAATTTGACTTCCCACATTTTGTATGAGAAGGACCCACGTCTACAAGCCTTCTTTAATTGCTTGAGTTGGTCGCATCTTCCACAGCGAGCAAAGTTGTCACCAGGCTTCTTCGTAGAGTATTGTTCAAACTCAGAGCTCCAAATTTGACTAAGACCAGACAATGATATCGGTTTGAGGCCAATTCTTGAATTCACCTCATTCACTTTGGGCAACACTGCACTCCATTGAAACGAGGCAAGAAGGTGTTTGAAGACCACCTTCTCCCCAGTGCCAAGTGTAATAGACTTATTAGGATTGAGATCAGCAGCATCATCAAGTATATCATGCAGAGTAGCAATTGCCTGTAGTGTATGAGTCCGAGGCTTCTTTGAACTAGTATTGCCGTGTGCCCCTGCCCGCATCCCATCCTTTGCCTCTCGTTTGTATCGATAGAATGTGGCTCGGCTAACCCCCATGATTGTACACCATGCATTTTGGCATACATCAATTCCATCAAGCGTCACCACATGGTTGCCATTGGAATCCATGTCGATCTGCCTGTGTACATCAAGCCAAACATATTTTTGAAAGAAAACACCTCCAATGTCACGGTAAAATTGGGAGCAAAGTACAGAAATTGAACACCATGGAAATTGTTGAGTACAATTTCTTGGACAATCAGACGGTGCTCGCAATAGAGTTGATTGATTGCAAAGTAAGAAGTACTTCCTTCTTTGGTGGGAAAGGATACTCTACCCTCTAACAAGTGATTTTGTACTGTCGAATGTCTACTTTAGGTCCGCGGCGAAATACTTTAAGAGCTGCATTGTAAATGCTAGTTTGCTCTTGGTCATACAAACTCACATTACAAAGAAAGACCTGTCGAGTTGGCCATGCTCGGAGGGAAAATATACAATTCAATGGAATTTCATTCTCGTCTAAGCATTCAGCGATAAGAATAGCAACATGATCATCTCCAAGTGGCCGACCACCAGTTTCAGGAACAAATCTAGAATCAACACTCTAGCAAAGTCCAATTCCAACATCAGCCCTAGATGTGTTTCGAAGGATGACGCGCTTCGAGAACCACGATGCGCGAAGAATGCCTTCACATGTAGCAACACCTAGAGGCAAGGTAGGTGGAACTCGAACTTCACCATCAAATGAGCGTTCTTCCATCTTCAAGATATCACAATGAAAAGGACAAAGGGTTAGTTATCGAGTTAATCGGCATATTTGTAAAAGATGGCTCCAACGAGAGGACATAGATACAAATAAGACATGATTATCCTTGACACGAGGGATAATTGTAGATATAGAAGATTATATCACTGAATTTAGAAAACATTCATTAAAAACCCCAGTTACTCATAACATCACAGAGATGATTCAAACCCGGAGAGAACACACCAAATATTCAGATTACTTCAAACGAAGATCAGCATTCAAAAATTTATTCATCAATTCCGGATCAGTTAAAATATCTCCTAAAATATGAAATTGCAAGGAATCAATCTTTTTTTATGATAATAATACAAACATCATGAAGACTAAGTGTGTTATCCTCGACCCGAGGATAGACTTGCGAATGATATCTGAAACACATAAGTGCATGAATGACAAAGGCATTCACCACCTCAGAGACTATACTCAACATCATCTCAGATGACATTTAACTCGTAGTCTCTTATCCTCGACCCGAGAATAACCATCATAAATTAAGTGATCCAGTAATTATATATCATACTTTTGATATCCTCGACTCGAGGATAACACACTGGTAGGATATACCACCCATTTTGAGCAAAGTCTGACGTGACATAAAACCTTGATTCAACTGATGAATTCATGATTTATTCATTATTATTTCATTGATTTCCAACGTATCAACATCCGTTATCCTCGAGTCGAGGATAATTGCTATTTCAATGTCAATCGTCTTTTTCGTACAGTACTTTACACTTAGGAATTGGTTATTTCGAATGCACCAAGATTCAATAGTTCTATTCTCGAGTGGACGATAAACCTCATAAATTACGTCCCATAAATGATGAATTTGATTCAATCATGTGACTTCAAGTTATCCTTGACCCAAGGATAACAGTGCTACAATGATTCCGTAATATGCGGAGTGTCACAGATAGAGATTTAGTTTATAGGCGAACAAGAACCGCTGCAATGGTCAATAACACTCAATAACGTGCGATGGGGAGACCTCTACTCTTGCACAGAAAGCAGACGAGAAAACATTGAAATGACCTATGCGACACATGCAAATAGAAAATGAAAATTATTTCAACCAACGAGCAAGAAATACAACCACATAAGAAATACAGCCACACTTACACTCTTGCCCTAAAAAACTATCCAAGACATTTGTGTCCCAAAAAAGCACCTGGAACAATAAAAACCAGTTTAGTATCTTACTGTGCAGAGGCAAGAGCTGAAGCTCTGAAGTGGAAGTGGAGGCAAGGCACAGAGAGCTTTAGAGAGGGAAGAGTTCGAAATGAGTATTTCCAGGGAAATGTGAGAATGTCGTGATGGACTTCGGTGCACTAAAAACGGAGGTGGGCGGGAAACTTGAAAGACTTTTTCCAACAGCTGCATTTTTGGGCGGGAAAACAATGTATTTTTGTCACAACTTTTATGGTGACATTTTTAGGTTCTCGAGTCACTTCAATTTAGGAATGCGACCAACCTGAATAAGAGAAAATGAGATTCGTTTTGTCAAAATCGGATTTTCTAATGAATGAAAAACTGAAAGTCATATTTGGTTTCATATGTAAAAAAATAATAAAAATTAACAAAAATCTGTTAAATTAGTTTTAAAAAATTTGATTTAAAAAAAAATAAGCCTTATAAAATCAGAATCGACTTAAAGAAAATAACTCTTAGAATATTAAAAGTATTAACCTATATAATTTGTTTTAGTATTGTTTTCAAATAAGAATTGAAGAAATTTTAATTTTGTCTTAAAAAAAAAATTGTATATTCATTAAAGATTTCTTTGTTTCATTGATAAAAAATCAAATTCTTATCAGCTTTTGATTATATTTAAGTAAGTTGATAAATGTTTTATGTCACACACAAGAAGAAGAAGAACTCTAGTTCGAAGGGCAGCGTGAATAAAGTGTTTATTTGATCCACCGCTAAGTCCATGTCCACCGGACTTATGTCACACACATATTTGTTCTTCAAAGTTGACAAAGAAGGGGAAAAAAGATTAATTTTGTTCACAATCTTTAAAAATAAGTTGAACCTATTTTGAGCTAATTCATGCAATTTGATGACTTTCTAATTAAAGGTTATCCTTGATTCAAGGATAAATTTTCCAATTATAAATAGTAGTCAATTGCAATGTATTGAAAATTAGAAAATTGTGTAGAATTTTTATAATCACTAAATTGTATAGTATAATATGATGTGAATTTGAAAACTATTCATGGATCATGGTGTCTGTAATTCTTTATGTCTTTTTTATCTTGTGACTTAAATCTTATTGTGTTTCTTAAGATTGCTTATATAAAACTATAGTAAATCAAATACATGTAGTTTTCTTTAAAAACGACTAAAATAAAATTTCATTGGTTTGGTATGTTTGTATTGTGTATCATAAGTTGTAAGAATTTGTTAATTGACAATTGCAACTTTAACTTTGAAACGCAACTTGTGGACCACTTTGAAAAATCAAGTGCAATGTCAAGTTCAAGAAAAACATTTGTCGTATAATATGTACAATTTTAAAAAATTGTCTAGGTTAAGTATATTATAATTCAATTTATCGAGTCATACATGAGGTTTTTAAGTAGGATGATAAATGTTTTATGTCACACACAAGAAGAAGAAGAACTCCAGTTCGAAGGGCCGGTGGTGAATAAAGTGTTTATTTGATCCACCACTAAGTCCATGTCCACTGGACTTATGTCACACACATATTTGTTCTTCAAAGTTGACGAAGAAGAGGAAAAAATATTAGTTTTGTTCACAATCTTTAAAAATAAGTCGAACCTTAAATTAGGTAATAAGGAAATTTCAAAATAATATTTATTTATTTTTAAACAAAAAAATCTTGAATACAACTTAAAATATTTTTTAAACGTTCAAGGTTGAAATTGTTGTAGAGTCTAAACCAAGCCTCTACAATATATCTCCAAAAGAATGGTATAAAAGAACACCAAACAATTCGATACATCAAAATACCAATCAATGGAAAAATTAAATGTAAGACAAAGAGAAATTATAGAGAAGAAAAATATCACATGCAATTTTTTAAAGAAAATATAGTTTTAAACAAATAATTTTTATTTTTTTTTAAACACAAACTTTCATTGTACTCTTTTCTATACCAAGAAAGAAAACTATAAAATGATATCAATAATCCTAAATATCATATTGTTATAAACTTGATTTTAAAAACAAATAATTGTTGTTAAATCATTCCATGTTTTTAAAAATGTATATTTCATAATACTGTTATAAAAAATATAATGAAATGTTTTTATAAAATATTAGATGAAATTAAACGTTGTAGCTTGTTCTAGCTCTTGTAGGTAATCTATACTTAACCTCTAAAGTCCAAAATCTCCTTGGAGGAAATTTCTTGAGTTTGGCAAATACATGTGACTCAAAAAATCTATATTTATGTCTTAAACTTTTATACTCCATTTTCCTTGGTCAAAGGTTTGTGGAGGTGTTTTTATTATCTTTCTTGGATTTCTGGTCAAATGTTAGTACCACTCAAAGTAAAAAATATAGACTCCGCGTAGCTCCAAATTCTTCATAGAAGTTTCTATTGACATTTAGAATATTCACACATAATAAGGAACTAGAATCATGCAAAACATGATGGTAATGCATTTAGAATCCCATGAATAGTTCAAGTATTTAACAACAAGTGAAGTCAAAGAACTTTGTTGATCCACTGAATGCAGAAAAGAAATCTTTTAATCCATGCAGTCAATGTCAATAAAGTTGTAACTAGATTATTTGGTAATGATTTTTTAAAAACATAAGGTAAAATTTGGAAATACAAGTATTTGTTTCCTTTGTTACTCATTGCACTATAATCAAGAGTTTAGAAGCAATTTTGGTGTAAAATTGACGAGGAACTTTTATTGGGGTTAACTAATATTGAAGTATTTTGAACATGTTAAGTGGTTCTACAAAGGTAGATAAGCCAGGAGATAGTTGACATTAAAACTTACTTCAAGTAAGTGAGAGTCATCAAAGTACAGATGCTGAATGCTTAATCAATCTCAAACAATGGAGACGCTATAAAATCTTAACAAGTTTATGTTAAATAACAATTTTTGAAGAGACTATATGAAAATTATCTCGAAGTCTTTGAACTAAATTTATAATTCTTCAACTTTCCATTCATTTAAAATTTAAAGCATAGAATATTCATCTCAAAGAGGCCTAAAATAGAAAAAAATAAGGAAATGTAAACCTCTTTTAAAGTATATAACGCAAACAAACTTAACCTGGATTAAAAAGATTAGACTTAAATAAATATTCATAAATTTAAAATATGATGTGAATTTGAAAACTATTCATGGATCATGGTGTTTGTTATTCTTTATGTCTTTTTATCTTGTGACTTAAGTCTTACTGTGTTTCTTAGGATTGCTAATATAAAACTATAGTAAATCAAATACATGTAGTTTTCTTTAAGAACGACTGAAATAAAATTTCATTGGTTGGTATGTTTGTATTGTGTATCATAAGTTGTAAGAAATTGTTAATTGACAATTGCAACTTTAAATTTGAAATGCAACTTCTGGACCACTTTGAAAAATCAAGTGCAATGTCTTTATAATCATAACTGATTACAAACTTACAATTTACAACATGAAATTAACACATATTGAAACAAAGAAAGACATATAAATGTAGTTTTATGTAGATCCACTCAAAGAGTCCTAATTTGATGAACAATGACTCTAATAAATGTTTACAAAGTTACGATTTAAAATTATTTGAATTTGAAATTTACAATACAATAATAATGAAAAATTGATATTTTTAACATTGATTTCAAAAATTAAAAAATTCTAAATACATTTATATCAAGTAAAATTTTTATGAACTATCCAAAGGAGCTAATTTAGAAAACATTTTCATCATGCAAGAGTATGCCAAAGTTGGTAGTTTTCAAATCATTCTAGGTACAATCAAATTGACCGATGAAAACGTCCCATATTCATTCCAATTCACAAATATTCATCAACCAAAAAGTAAACTAAGGCAAAGTGCCATTTCTGTATAGTTTCTAAATTAAAAATGATTGGACATTCATCCATCGCATCGTTTTAAAATCAGGTTTGGTTTGGACTCGAAAGTAGGCGAAAAAGTTCAAGAGCCGCCAATCCCTTCACTTTTTCAAGAGTGAATAAGGGCGTGACACCTCTCTCTCTCTCCCTCTCTCCCTCTCTCTCCCTCTCTCTCCCTCTCTCTTCCACATTTAACTAATGTATTTTTTACAATACATCTACTTGACATTTATGACTTACGTTTACAAACATAGGTCGGCCTACTTGAACCTCACCATTGTTGCTCACTGACTATATACCAATGAATCTTGTTTAAAAGTACATTCGGTCTTTTAAAACGAGATCTTACATATTCTATCTCACACAACCCAGACGATTCTAAACCTGACAAAGCCTAAATAGGCTTAGTCATATAGTTAAAAAACATCCAGTTTGAAATTGTACAACTATGCTACAATTGAACTGAATATCTGAATAGCTGCATCCAATCTCTCTGAGATAGTGGTGGCCTACATCCTTTTATGAGTAAATCTACAGTACCACACAAAGATTGTCATCTGTTAATGACGCGATCTTTTAACATCAAAAGAATCGAAGTGGCCCATAACTGAATTGATACGCCACCATAAGCCATCCGCCGATTGCCTACTGCAACCATGCATTTGCAAATCGATAAATACCCTCTGTGAGCTGACAAGAAGCTACCCTTTAGAGCTCCCACGAAACGTCGCTCTGATCGTTGACACAACATCGACAGGTACTTTTTGCAACCTTCTGTGTCAATATTGCATACGAGATGGTTCAAAATGTTTTAGTTCTTGAAGTTTATAGTACTACCTAATTGCTATTGATTTAACTATTTTCGATGGTCTGAGCTCTAACCAATGGTACATGACCCATGTAGCCTCCAACTAGTGATGGTACATTTGCCCTCAAGTAACTAGTTTCTGCGATGTGATGACCGTTTCAGCTGATTATGATTTGCAAGCTTCCTACATAGTCGCTCTCAAGTCACCTTTCTCTGCAAATCTGACTTTTTTTGGAACTAATGCATGACTCATGTAGACGTGAAAATAAGTCACTATATGGTTTTTCTCTGGCCTCTAATGTCTGGTACCTGATGATTGTTGGTGCCTGATGATTGTTGTACTATTGCATGACCCATGTAGTCTCGAGCAACAACAATAACCTCCATACGAGCACTGACCGATTTTGTCTATACATGGTGATAATCACATCACCGACGTTACTAAAGCCGACTACCATGAGTTCTAACGAGGCTCGCAACAGTGCTGAACAAGTTCACAAATGTCATTTACTGAGAGAAATGGATGATCTGAGGTTTTACTAGACTTGTACGTGTGATTTTATTTTTCTTCTCTGTGACTACGATAACAAGTTGATACCACGCTTAAGACACCTTGTGCACGTCATTTTTCTAACACACTACTTGTATGTTGGGTGGCATGGGCACAGGTGAGCCGTGGCATCCTCAGACAAGGATTCTACAAATCCCACTACAATATCCTCTAGTTATTTTCTTACTTTTGTGCTACTTTGAAAGTTTTTATACTACAAAGCCTAGGATCTTTTAGCTGATATGAAAAACCATGGTCTTAATCGTTTATTTATGTTATTTCACATGATTGAGTCATCTAAAGTCATCGTTCACCAACTATATGTGATATGGATGCAATATGCTCCACATTTCAACAAATATATCACTAACGTGAACACAAAAAGTCTAATCTGACTTGACTGCATGGTGTCAATATATACACACACCTTGTCAGGAATTTTTTAGTTACTTCTTTTTGACTGATGCTCCATGATATTTCATTGTTCATAACTATTTGTTTAACAATATGGTTTTGACATGTTCAGTCTAAAATAGAACTTGCCCAAGTCTGGGATGATTTGAAAAGAAAAATATTGCTCTCTCTATCGTCTATCCATTTAGAAGTGGTGAACTCCTATTTTAACGATTGACATGTGAACACCACTATTCAAGTCAACCTGGAGGGTGTCGATCCATCAGCTCCCTTACCCAATGCTTGGCATCCTAACCTAGAGGAACTACACTACAACGCTCCTCTACCGTGTCCATCGCCGGCCGCCCAAGCAACGCTTGCAAGTTTGAAGCCTATCGTGTTACACGAGTTTATCATCAATTCGATCCATGCTGCACTGAAGGACGTTGACGAGGAAGGTGATCATGCACCACTTTTACTGTCAACCCTCGACATGTCCCAGTGGACCTTAATCCTGAATACCGCAATCATGCCCACTCCAGAGAAAGACTTGGAGCAGTTACGCTTGGTGCAAACTCAACTCCCAGAGATCCTCGAATGGGAAGCTGAGGAGCTTGTCACCTCGGAGAAGAATGCCATCCGCGTTGATGACATGCTGAAGCGAGCCAATCCTCAAGAAGTATCAAAAGCCCGACCTACCTCGCTGACCGGCGGCCTGTCTTCTGCATCGTCACACCCGTTTCTCAGCGGATTGAACATCGAACCGTCACAGACTGCTGCGTTGGAAGATTTGGCCGAAAATATCCGTATGTCTCAAATTGAGAAGGACCACGCTCTCTTACTAGCTTCAGAAAGACGTCCCGTAGCGCCCTTTACTCCTCCACGATCCGTGGAAGTGCAACTGAACGTGAAGGGCAATCGATGCTGGAGCATCCCCAACATCAATCTTCTGGCACCGATCTCCAACCCCATGTGGAGAACGTGGGTACATCTACCTCAAGAAGAGATGGACACTCTCAAAGCACACGCAATGGATGGCACAGGCCTTCTGCGTGAAGCTCTTTTTATCCCCAGCGCGTTTCCCTCAGCTTTTACGATGTCCAGAAATGCCCTACTCCTGAAGTGCGGCTCCACACGAAGCAAGACTTGAACACTGGTACAATGCAGGTTGACAAATACACCTCCGCCTTCTGGAATTGCCAACGCCCTTACCTCCGTTGCCTTTGCAAAGGCACAACGGAAGGAGGATGTCAGGGCAACATTATGTGGTTCGACCATGCTGTATGGTTCATGATTAACAATCTGGACGCATTTTTTGGAGAAGAACACCCCACTCTTGGAGCGAAGTTTGCTGCGTTCATTGTCTGGCTTGGTGACGTTGCCCGCTTTGTAGTGTGACATCAGATCATCTTCAACTTTATTCGTGAAGTGATGGTCGAAAGCGCATTGATGCTTGCCCAGGACAAGCATGCAAAGATAACTGAGACCTTCATAGACACTGCAGGCGTGCGAAAGATTGAACGGCTCCTCAAGCCCGCCAGTTTCTCGGCTGCCAACCCGGCATACCCTTCGACTGCCAAACGTCCGAGGCAGGCTATCAACGTCAATGTCTCTCCGGACACTAGGTCCGGAGCTGATTGTATGTATCTACAAGCAACCTGGTGTGCGGAGGAGAGTGGGAGGGGGGCATTCTTTACCATGCAACGACGAGCGGGGTCGGCGCCTCATCATCCTCGAATGCAACTTGCTGACCTCCAATCGTCCATCCACTTTCATTTTTGGGAGACGCAAACATACAACGAGGCCGAAGAGGAGTAGGTGGGCTTACGGAAGCAATACGAAACTTTGCTGGCGGGCTGTTCACCTCTTCATCGTTGAGTGGAGCTTTGGAGTAGTCCATCATTGAATGAGCTGTAGCAGCGGAAAAAAACAAATTTCCTTTGCTCTTGATAGAAAGTCCACAGTCTTCAGATTTGAGAATTGAATCCACGGAGGCAGTACAATAATCTCCTTGAGAAAATGATGAACTAATGCGTACAAAGAAATCCAAGAAACAAACCATCATCAAATGACAAGGACATGTTTTGAAAAAAGACATCAACCACTTTCATTACAAAAAATTTACACAATCTTTACAACATGGAGGTGTTGCTAATAAAAATTGTCCAACCAGCTACTGCCACGAGAGACCATTGGACTTCTCAATGGCGCTAATTAGCTCTACATACTCTACTCTATACGGGTGTGCACTAAGCAAAGCACGACCTAATTAATTCTCCACCCGAAACGTCAAGAGACCTAAGTCTGCACTCTTGTGCAGCTTGCGCAGCCAGGGGAGCAAGATATCGAGGAGGAAACTATCCTGCCGACCATACCCCTTGTATGACCACGCGTACGAAAGAAGCACATTATCGAGATCATTTAGAACATGCTAAACCGGACTGTTGTCCACAATAATTGTATTCTCCTTTGTGAAAAAAATCCCCATACTTCAAGAAGAAGCTCTTAGATAGTGTCTTCAAAAATACCTCCTTGTTTGTGCCCTTCACCTTCAGGAATTGATGTACCTTGTTCGTCAGAGACGTGGCGATTTGGGTACAATGTTCCTGCCCATGAATGACCTTCGGAGAGGTGACATTTTTGAAGAGTTATCTGGTCACGGCCATAGTGGTGCTCAATTTCATCGAACTCCACACAAATATTGTGGCAAACTCCAAAAGAGCTGTCAAAAATGCATTGCAACCCGGACGCACCCAAACAAGCTTTGGGCAAACATGGGCTGGAACAGTTGCAGACTGCGGCGCACTCGTCCTATTGAATTTTAGGCCAGCCGCTCTAGAAACTGAAATCCTCACACGCGCATAAGATACCATTTAGGTCGAATACAATGTTCAACCAAGGTTCCAAAACTCTAGAAGCCGTTTGAGGAACATTGGGTACAGGCCTACGGGCGCCCGATGAAGACTTGCCAACATGGAGGGGGAGCAGATAGGAAAGAAACGGACGTAACCTGTTACTAATTATTCAAACATTAGACACAAAAGCAGACAAGCTAGCAAGGGTTCTCACAAAACCAAGGGGGAGTTGGAGACATATTTGCATACCTCAAGTGTCTTGACCCCACGCAATGAAAGCGACTGGCTCCCAGACTGCACAAGATTCGGGGAAGGAGGAGTTGACCCCTGAACATTGCGAACCCTATGGGAAATTCAAAACTCCGTTGGGGTCTGATCCCTGAGTTCATCCACGTCCAAACTTAGAGCATCTGGATACCGTACAAGGGAGAATCATCATCAATATGAGGAAATTAGCACTAATCCACATGATTTGCGGCTCAAACAATAGATATCCAGTGAATATAAACATGCACAATAATGCATGTTCAACTCGAGACGAGTTGAACATGCACTCTTTCTATCTAATAGGTATCAAGTGAATCATCACATGAGGTCCTATACATGATCAGCTCGAACCGAGCTGATTATGTAATGGACAACCACCCAAACTTTGAACCAACAAGACACAATGGACCATGACGGTCCCAAAAATACTTGTTGTATTTCAAACAAGTAATCCACTATGGTTGGTATGTACATAAATGTCTGTGAACACTTATATTTACAACAGAATATATACTCAAAAATAATTACTACTAGTCATTAAGATGACCACCTCATGAGTACTCTGGCGTTCCTCGGGCGAGAGAAGCTTGTGACTGATAGTCGCCCACAACTTTGTAAGTGCTGGCTTCCATCATTTCAAGGTTTGGGATGGCAGCCTCGTCAACGGGCGAAGGAGGAGGCATGGGAGCAGCAGCATCGGGCAATGGGGGAGGCGCCGCCGGAGAAGCTTCAAGCTCATGGCCTTGGTCGCCCAGATCCATCATTGGCGTGACTGGAAGGGCGCTCGGGGCATTGGCCGATTCCATCTCCATCGCAGTATCCTGGAGATCGCGAGATGTTGCGGTCGGAGGCTCCGAAACGGCGATGTGAAGTGCATGCCCCTCAGCAACTCGAGTTGCTACGCCAACAGGCAGTTGGACTCTTGTGTTATACTGCGCAAACATTGACTCCATCTTAGCCAACATGAGCGCCTCCTGCCTCTTCAACTGAGCCTTATAATGCTAGGCTTGAATTGCCAGCAGCTCGCATTGGCGCTCCTCCGCTAACTAAGCCTGCTGAGCGATGAGTTCGTCCTGCCGCTTGATGGTAACTTCCGCCCTTCTAAGCACGACCGCCTGTGCCGCCGCATGCTTCTGCTCTTGCAGCTAGAGCCGATGCACTAAATCCTCTCTTAACCCGGGAGAGCCATCCGGAGGGGAACGCGACTGCGCATGAGATGCCAATGCCATCTGCTTCTTTGCTTTCTTCCGAGGTGGACTAGTGACACCTTTGAGACCTGCTGGGGCGAAACCAGGTCTGCCGCCATCATCCGTTGAGTCGTCCGATACGTTGACAACAGTTTTGTGGGATGGCCTAGCCTCATCTACTACGCGTTGAGGCCGTTGACGAAGAAGCGGAGTAATATCATCTTCCTCGCTATCGTCATCAGAATCAACGGGGTCGAAAGCGCCTCTAGGCAAAGTAGCTCAGGTAGAAATATCCCCATCCACCATAACCTGGTCTTCATTGTGCCCCTCTTCCGGTTCCGGTTCCAGTTCCGATTCAAGCAAAGCCTCTTTTTCATCGTCATCGACCATGGGCTCTTTACCCTTGGCACGAGGTTCGTAAGGGTACTTCTTAACGCCAACATGATACCCTCCCTCCACCAAGTCGGCCTTGTCGAGCGTCAAGGCCATGCGCGCCTTGGCAGCATATGCAACGCTGTCGTTGTTTTTGCAGATACTAAATATCTGCAAAGCGTTCAGCTGCAGACATTTCGGACAGATGTAAGAATTCAATGACAAGGCAACAACCAAGCAGGATCAGCTCAAGTCGAGCTAATCGTGCAACACTTGAATCCACGCTGCATGTTCAACTCGAGTCGAGCTAATCATGCAGCACTTGAATCCACGCTTCATGTTCAACTTCAATTGAGCTAATCATGCAACATGTGAAACCACGCCGCATGTTCAACTTGAGTCCAGCTGATTTGACAATTGAATGATACGGTAGACAACAACGACAAAATAAGAAAAATTCAGAAGCACTTACCACTGCTGCAATAAGGATTTTTGATCTGCCAACCACTAAAAAGACAACATTGCCAGGCTTGCACAACATTCCAAGTATCTGGAATTAGAACTCCATGGTGAACTATCCATTGATCACGCGTAAATCTAGCTCTCGGTACCTGCGAGTCTTATCATTGGCGGCATGATTCGGCGACTTGAACTCGTCGCAAACTCCAATGTACTCATTCCCAGCCTTCTGGGTGATCCAAATCATCCTGACAGGCTCCTTCGATGGCTTGCTGCCTACCGCCACCTTGCCTAAGCGCTCTTACTTGCCTGAACATAAGACGTCGCGCACTTCTCGTAATGTTTGACCCACAGAGAATTCGCAATCTCAGCAAACGCCTGGACCTCGGCCTCATGGTCACCGCATATCCAGATCCAGACCTCTAGTTGCGTGAGGCCCGGCATTCCTCCACTCTTCAACGTCTTCATGAAGTCTGTGAAGAAGGGGTTTAGCACCCTGGATGTTGCCCTCCGCGTATAACTTGGGAGGAAGCGGAAATCAATCACCCCCAGTTGAACAATTGAATCTGTCGTCGAGGAGTTTGCGGGCCACTACCCCAGCGTATTTGTCGCCACATTGTACTTCCGGGAAAATGGTGCCCCAACAAGCTTCATGAAGGTGGACCGCTTCTCCAGAAATTGTTTGAAGAAGGCCTTCGTGTAGGGAGAGAGCTTGTGGGACTCCGTTCCCACATGGTGCCGGAAGATAACCTTAAAATTCGGAAACAACAAAAAAATTAGCTAAGTAGTTACGATAGTTCATGCTAGAATACAACCTATAGTTAGCTTGTAAGAATAACGACGGATAGGCCCGGCTGCAAACCCTAAATGAGCCTAAAGCTGCTAAATGCAGAGCCGGAGTAGTTAACAGGATTCCGGGACAGACTGTCATCCGGAACCATTATCCGGAGCTGTCACCATCAACTGTCATCATGAGCCGTACTAACGGCCAGACTACAAAAGGCCGTGGCTTGCGGGAAAACTCTTTCTTTTCAATTCTTCTTTGCGTATTGAGGTTCCGCTCCAGCATGCTTTCTCTCTCTCTCTTCCTTTCTCGTTCACTCTTGCGGTTTTCTAACTGCTGGCCCTTAGGGTTTGGAGTTTAGACGGTTAGAACGGATGTGCATCCGTTAGGGAGAGTTTTGGTGAGGTTGGTGCGTGCAGGGACAACGTTGAGAGATTGTGAAGAAGTAGACAGGACTCATGAAGACGGTTTCTATGGCAAAGAAGAAGAGAACAGATAGAGATGGCGGCGGACGGAGAGACGAAGAGCCGGCCTCTGCGCTCCCTCCCATGACTCAAGTCATTCCGGACATCCTAGAAGACCTAGAGGAGTACAACCTTCTGAAGGAGGGCCTGAAGACGATGGGGTGCGAAGGCCTGCTCGAGATAGCCTGGGGTATCCGGGAGGAAGTTTACATCAAGGAGCTTGTAGGCACTCCGGACCCCAAGTACGAAGGGTTGCTACGTGCCCATCCGAAGCTCTAGGGAGTTCCGGAATGGTCCTAGGCGTACGACTTCCGAGCCGGCCGCACCAAGCTGGTGGAACGGCGAACAAATTCCTGGCGGGCGAGTTTGACGGACAAGCCGACTTGAAGGACGGCTACGACATGCAAGACCTTTTGCATCGGGATGCCCAGCTCGTGGTAGGGTTTTTAAACCCTATTTTCCATCCGGAGAAGCCAAGGCGAGTGGTGGCGAAGTGGGCCTGTACCTTCTTCAGAGTCCTCCGGGGAAAGATCGTCGTAGACTGGGGGACGCTCATGACGGAAATGATCAACCGGTTGGTGGCCAACCTCCAGAAGGTGAGGAAATTGGCGACCCCCTAAGCTTCCTACGTGGTGTATCTCTAGTGCCACCACCAACAGCTTACTCCGGCAGAGGTGAGGCTGTATGACGAAGTGCTCAACTTCCAGAAGTATGGAGGGGAAGAGTCGGAGGAAGAATCTGGAGGGAAGGAGCCCGTGCCGGAAGCGACAACCGCCGATACTCCGGAAGGCAGGAGGGCTCAGAAGAGACCTTGAGGGAAGGAGCCAGTGACGGAGAGTTCGAACATCCGCAATTCCTGCGCATCGTCCGGAGACGACGAGTCCGGACCCTCAGCGGAAACCAGCTGGAAGAAGAAGAAGGTTGACCGGGAGGACTCCAAGGGTCAACTTAAGCAGATGGATGAGCTCACACGCGAGATCGGTTGAAGAGTTGGCTTCCTTAAGGAGACCAACTACATCATCACCACCAGCGTGGAACGATCTTCTAGAGTCTAGAAGTCGACCGGCTGGAGGACGCCATCAACATGGTGGAGGAACTCCGGAGCAGGGAGACCAACACAAAGGCGCTACATCTCCAAATCTCCACCTTGTACAAAACCAACATGGAGATGGAGAGGAAGGTAAAGCATTACCTTCACGAGGCAGCACTGACGGTGACGGCTCGGAAATAGGCGTAGGCAAAGGCTAATGCCTCCGCACTTGCTCTGACGGAGGTCCGGAAGGCCTTGGAGGTGCCGATTGATGTGGTCAACCGGAGCCAACTCTTCACTGAACAGGTGGAGAAGGAGAAGAAGGCGACTTGGGCCAACATCATCCGGTTTCTCCTGGACCAAGCGGAGAAGATGGGTCGGACCTGGGCGCAGATGAAGCTATTGGTCGGCAACATCACCCAGGTGCTCCCGGAAGCCCCTGTAGCTACAGTACCGGAAGGAGCTAGGACCCCAGAACGGACCAAGGCCCCTCCGGAACCACCGCAGCCCAAGACAACTCCAGCTCTGCTTCTTTGGGCACCTCAACGAATCTGGAGTCTCTCGACACTCCGTTACCTTGAACACTGGCGAAGGGTATCGTACCTCCCAACCCAAGTACGAGTGAGATTCTGAAGAAGCTATCGGATCTGCTGTAGCCACCCAACATGCGCCTGCCAGATCCTCCGGCAGAAGACGACCTCCCGGCACCACCAATGTCCGTGTCCCGGAGGTTGGTGACCGGACCGAGGAGTCCTTCCGGAAGCTAAAGGGACTTGGTTTAGGAGACCAGATCAGCTTCCAAGATGGGACCACCAGCACCGACTGTTCCAGAAGGTTCACCGGAGGAGCCACCTCCACTACCGGACTGCAGGACCCCGGTGGCTAGGATTTCTCCAGCGACCGGACCGTTGACCCGGAAGACAAACCTTTCGCCAACAACATCGAAGAAAGAAAAGGGCAAGCAGCGAGCTCCGGTGGAGATCTCTCCCTCCCGCCGGAGTGGGAGAAATCGAGGACCACGTTCTCTGACTTAGGTTAGTTAGGTTTAGTATTTTTGCGGTTTAGATTCCGAATCAGCAGCGATTAACGATGGGGCCCCAAGTGCACCCGGCTGTTGACGGAATTAACTGCCAGTTTTGTAGTTAGAATAGGAATTCCGGAGCTCGAACTGTTCCGAGATTATAGGATCTGAGATCCGATCTAGGACCTTTCCGGATTTCTCGGATCTTTTAGATAAGATCTAGCGGATTTCCAGTAGATGTAGCTCGGAGGAAGTCCAAGTGTAGCAAGGACTTAGTTAGTACTTAGTAGTAAGGTTTTGTGGAAAAACCTTCATCTTGTCTTTCTCACTTGGAAATATATGTCACTCTTTTGTACTAGACTTGCTCCCTTGTACTTTCGGTGTGAAGTATACACTTTGTGAGTAGCGGATCCATTCTTTTGTGAGCAGTTGTGTCAATATCTTTCCGAAGAAGGGTAACAGCTAGTTCGTCAAGAGAGAAACTGGTCAAGTTCCGTGTTGGGAGATCGCCTGGGAGAGCTGGAGGGCTACTGCAGAGGTGTGCCTGGTAGACTCCAGGGTCCAAAAGTAGCCAAGAGGGGAGGGGACGAACTGCAGAGGTGTTCCTGGTAGTCTCTAGGAAACGGAGAAATCTGTGTTAACCTGGATTCCGGCCCACGATAGGAAAAAGCCCGATGCATAGGTCTAGACGGAATACTCTAGCATAGTGGTAACATCATCTCCAGAGGATCACAACTGCACTCACCGAAATGTCGTTGTAGTCCGGACTTAGCTCTTTGTGATCGCATCCGGAAGGCCTTCCGGATGTCGTGAGAGTTTAAGTCTAGCAACAACAATCAAATCATCAGTTAGCAGAGTAGGGAGAGTTGTGTTCGGTCACTATAAGTTTCGGGCAGTGGGTGCCTAGCCACTTTAAGTCACAGGGCTGTGGAAAATCCAGCCACTTACACAAAACATGATCAGTGGACTCCGGCCACTCGCTTAAAAACTCCAGGAGACTCTCTGAGGAGGAACAAAGACAAATCAAACTAGCCTCCGGACTTCCCGAAATTACTTTCCGGAAGCAGTTGTACAAAATCCGGACTCCAAAAGGATCCGGATTTACCCTACGTAAGTACAGAATATAGCTAACCTTGGAACGATTGTTGTGATAGATTAGTAATTGGAAGTAATTGGAAAAGCACATTAGGTCTCTTTGGGAACAAAACCGGAGCGGTTACTTTGGAAGCATTTAGTGACGATTGGATGCATTCCGGAGGAAGACTGTCTCTACGAACTGCAACAGAGCTCTTCAGCCTTCTTGTTCTTGCTCCTGAGCATCTTCCCTTCCATGAAGAAGATCTCCTCGGCTTGCTCAAGCGGGACGCGCATCGTCGCTGACGAGACGAAGTAATCTTTATTGAACTGCCTCCAGCGGTGCGGTCTGAAGATTCCTCCAACGTCAACGAAACCAAGGGAGGGTTTGATTTTGCACAACTCCCTCCTGACTAGCTGCTTTCTCTTGCGTCGCTCAACCCACTCTTTCACAATGTAACAGCTCTCCAGCACTGAAGTAGGCTGCTTGATGACCAGCTTTGGCCATCGCTGCGTCCGCTTTTCTCCGCTGCGATTCAGGATGTGGAAAAGCATTTTCGAGTGATCGGACTCCGACATGTTGCCGAGCCACTTGAAGAATTCCCGGTCGAGCACCCCATCCTTTGGAGCTTTCCAAGAAGACTTGTCTTTCATCTTGCGGAGGTTTGGTGAGTCGACATCAATCAGCTCGCCCTACGCGTATGTCGATATGAACTTGCTCCAGAGAGCATAAGTGTCGTCAGAACTAGTGATGATCTTGTATGAACTTGTAAAGGTTAAGAGCATCGCTCTTAGGGTGATAGTTGACTAAGGTGGTACGAATATACTGTCACAAACCGTTTTTTGCCATGTTACAACTGCTCTTTCGCGTCACATGCCCAATTTGCTTTTGATTTCAGATGTTGGTCTCCAAAATGTGAGTTCTAACTTCCATGCCATCGCACATATCATAAATTTTCACCAAAACCCTCTACAGTTCGATGAGAAGAAGTATTTTTGTAATTACTACATATTTGTCACAGTTTTAAAAAGTATACAAGTATACTTCTTGGGGGAGATTAGAAGTTCACAATTCTACAAAACTTTCAGATTACATGCAAAATATGTTCTTTTCAGTCATTCCAAATGAAAAATTATGATCAGAGACTTAAATTTACTTGTAATAGCAAAAAATGGGTTGATTGTCAAAAATGCTTAAAATGGGAGTTAAATGTTGATTTTTGCTCCAAATTCTTATCAAACCTTCTTTAGCATACAATAATCTATTTTAAAATATAAAGTGTTTTCAAAAATATTTTTATTTTCCATCATTTTCTTCAAAATCTAGTTTTTGGTTGAAAACCTAGCTTTGAAAAAATTGATATATTGCGTAGTATTTCTAGTATATTTTCAGACTCTGTAGTATGCAATATTTTCATCTCGGGAAAGGGTTCGGCCACTTATTGAGCAACATGTATTATGAAAACACAAAGTCCCAAAAATCAACACTTTGTTCAAGAGATTTTCAACTCACCTAACATTTTGTTGGCCATGATTTCTCCCCACCTAAAAAATGGATGGTTGGCATTCAACAACAATTTAACAAAGGGCTTCAAAACTAACATACTATGGAGTATATTATTTTTGCCCGTTTTGTACCCCCCCTAGCATACTTATGCCCCTTATTCTTCTTTCCACCCGACCTTATATTCAAGTTCACATCAATACAGGCAAACCGAAGCTGAATTGCTTCGATGAATTCCTGCTAGTTCATAACAACATGTTAGATTCCGGAAACTAAACAGCATGCACTTCGAAGCATGTTCCGCTCGAGTCGAGCTGAACATGTATGTCAACAATATGAACAAACCTATCTAACTAGCTACAATTTGCATCTGAAGAGTAAGCATTATATCAGTTCAATATGTAAACAAGAATGATGGAAACTAACATATTCATACTCAGCTCGACTCGAGCTGAATGTGGACAATTTACCTTGCACTTCTTATCGTTCATGGAATTGCGACCATGACCATCGGGAGTATTCTGTGGCTTGGGTGGTGTTGGACACCCTAGATTGAGCCTGATCGGTCGGGCGCTGAGGATGTTCGTGGCCCATGACGGCTTGAAAATTGAGAAGTGGTTGACGCGGTTGTACAACGCTGAAATTCTTCTCAGCTTCTCCTTGTCCAACGACCACACCACAAAGCAGTCCCACGTTTGGAAGTGGCAAAGGATTGTCTCCAGCACCTTCTTCTCAGCGATTGTTGCCTTGCTCGTAGCAACACTGTGTTGTCCGTTGATGATCTTGAAGTTCATCTTCCGGATATCTTCCCAATCACCTGTGGGATGTACAAGTGTGTCGGGCATCACGCACAGTGTTTGTTTCGCCGACTTGTCAGGCATGTTGATCAAGTAGTTCTTTATGGACTCCACGTCCTTCTGCTCCATAGCCCGGATAGTCCAATCAACGGGAGCATTTGACATCTGGTTGATGTCGATCTCACCCTTGGCTTGGTTTGGAAAGACCAAGCAGTCTTGGCATTCCACCTAGAACTTCTCGTAGACAACCGTGGTGTTCTCGTAATCGATGGTGTTGCCCGGCCTCAGCTCCGCTCGTATACTTGTCAGCGCAGAAGCAATGTTGACCTTTGTCGTAGTACGTGTTGGCAAGTATTCACATCTTAACACAAAAGATTTTCTAAGGTAATCGTTCCCTGTTAAGCGGAGAACCAGGATTAGCGGGCCCGGGGGGTGTTTTTTTCTTTTTTGAAGCCGGTTGAGTTTTTGGGCTCCCAAGTGGATGAACTTGGCCAGACGGATGATTTCCGTCCTAGACAGTGTTTCATCCACTGGGCTGGCCGGATGAAACCTGGCCAGGCGGATGATTTCCGTCCTGACCAGTTTCATCCGCCAGTTGGATGAACCTGGGCAGCTGGATGACTTCCATCCAGCCCAATGTTCATCCGCCGGATGACTTCCATTAGGGTTTGGTGCACATGGAGGGGGAGCTTGGGGCTCTCTCTCTCTCTCTCTCTCTCACTTGCAACTTGGAGTTAGAGCTTAGACACAATTAGGGTTTGAGGGTTTAGGAGGTGTTTTGAAGTCACATTGAGTTAGAAAGACTTTGCCATGTAAAAACTATGACCTAGCTAATAAAATCCGACGTGATTTGAAGTTTTATGAGGAGTTTTGAGCAAATCAGGGTTTTATTAGGGTTTTTAGGGTTTCTAGGGTTTATGTGAAAGTGAGTTTGTAGGTCAATCTCCCTTTATCATTGGTGACCATGCACAAGTTCGAATCATGTGGCTCTTGCTACAAGGCGGCAACTAGGATATGAAGCTTTGAGATCTAGATCTACGGATTGGAGGCTTGTTTTATGAAAATTTTGAAGGTTTTTGAGTTGCATCGTAGGATTAGAGTGCTTCTCTATATAATGCACCACTGGGGTTTCGTGGATTTTTGCAAAATCTCCAACATTTGTATTTTTTGAGAATTGCGAAATTAGGGTTTCTGGCATCTTGGAGCTGGCAGCCAGCAGTCCCGGAGCAGTCCAAGCAGCAGCCCATGACCAGTCCTAGCCAGCAGTCCAAGACCAGTCTCAGTTGCAGCCCAGGCCAAGTCCAGGCAGTAGTCCAACCCGCCTACTTTGACCAGGAGCTGAAGTCGGCCGGGCAGCAGCTAATCATGAGCCGGCAACACTCGACGACAAACAACACATCTCCAGGGAAGTTTTTCCCACTTCCCATTTCAAATTATTGATTTTTTTAAAAACTTTTTTTTGCTCCCGGTCACACCTTCGTAATTGGTGTAGACGTTTAGCGGAACTTTCTTGACGTTTAGCAGAACTTTCTAGACGTTCAGCGAACTTTTCTAGACATTTAGCGGCAGTTTTAGAAGTGTTTTAGAGGCACTTTTAGAGACATTTTTTAGAGGTCATTTTTGAGGTAGTTTTGGCTGAAGCCAACCCAGAGAGTCGGAACCAGGAGGCTTCCAACTGCAGCCAGCCCGGAGTCCCAACCCGGCCATCCGATTATTTCCGGTGACACCCGGAGACCCGGAGACCTTCCAGCTGCTGCTAGCCCGGAGTTCCAACCCGGCCATCCGATCATTTTGGCGACACCCGGAGACCAGGAGGCTTCCAGCTGAAGTCAAAACCAACGTACCACCTGGACCAGGGGACTGTTCTACTCTAGAAGGGGGATGGTGCTCCCGGACCAGGTAAGTTTCCGGAAACACATACTTCAAAGTAAAATTAAAGATTAAAAAAATAAATAAATAAAAATAAAAATAAAAAAATGGGAAATTTTGATGTTACGTTTAAAGATAAAAGTTGTAAAGGAAAATTCCAGCTACAGTATGCGGACACTACTTACTAGGCAACACCTAGACTAGAGGAATGCACTGCTAACCGGAAAGGAGGAAAGACAGTGGATGGCTGGCGGGATTGCATGACCAGGGCAGTATATCGGCACCAGGGAAGGGAGGACCACAGGAGGGACGGAGGACAAAGGAGATCCCCGATTACTACCCGGCACCCAGGGAAGACCGGATACTGAAGTAGCAGGCAAGACAACTCGACCAAACCAACACAGGAAGTCAGTCATCGGAAGCGGGAGACAATTCACTCTGCATGGATGGTGACCAGGGAGGAGGAGGTCTAGGAGATGTAGGGAGTCAATTCCAGCAACCGCGTACAACCCGGCTAGTATTGCGGCCGGACAAATTGGAGGTTAACACGGTCATGGGCGGACCACACATGAGCTCGGAGGCCAGCGTACAACAAGCCTAACATTCACCACACGAGAGAGACATGGAATTGGAGAGACCGGAATTAGCCCAGATCCAACCTTGGAGACCGGACTATCCAGAAGGGCAACCCGGCGGACAACAACTCCTAGGAGGGGGGGAATGACAACCAATTGGCGAGGATAGAAGACAACTGGAGATACAACGAAGGGACTTTCACATAGAGAAATCCCCAGCCGTGTACCATTGGCACGAGGACCCTAATGTGGTCAGCATGAGGGTACATTTTGATGAAGTGCCCAGTCTACCCCCAACACCGAAGGAGAACCGCACACCAGCCAACTTGCCGGATAGCCTGGAGTGGATGAGAAGGCGGCTAGAACAAGACCAGCCAAGGAGGTATGGACCGTTCATCGGGCTCCCAGCCCCCGAACACCGGGCTGCCGACCCAATTCACTTATCACAGACAGCACCTCTATTTCCAAAAAGTTTTTTCCGGAACCGGCCGAAGACACCCCGGAGGACTACCGGCGATATTAGGCCTGGAGAGCCCAGTCACAAGCCGAACAAGAGGCACGACACCGGAGGGCCAGAGAGGACCTATACTGTGCTCAGATGAGAGAGCTTCTGGACCCAACCGGACGTAGCGGTGGCGAGCCACTCGCGTTCAGGCCACTGCCTAACCTAGCCAATGTTATGGGCTCCTTAAAGGATCAAGAGCAAGCGATTCGCCGGCAGGAAGCGGAGAGGCAAAAGTTGGAGGACCAACGTCTTGCCCTCCTTCATGCCCAATACCAGGAGCTAGAAAGGAAGAAGGAGCAAGCCCGGGCTATGCAACAAGAGTCTTACCGACTTTGGCAAGAATCCAAGACAATGATGGAAGCAGCCCGTTCACACCGAACTACCACCACCAGACCCGTTGGCCAGGTGGCAGAATGTCTTTGGAGAGGAGTTTTATGGCGCACCCGGACTTCCACCAAGAATACCCGGCCCTAATGAGTGGCACACCACAGGCCCGGGTGGACGACCAGCTCTAACTCCAGCCTTAGTAAATAGGGCAGCGGATCAAGGTACATACCCGGGTCTGGCTATCGACCGGGGGAGTACTATTCCACCATATGGACCAAGCCGAAGACCGGCAATGCCGGTGGACTATATGGATCATCTCACGGGTGGGGTTTATCCACCGATGGACATCCCAAGAGCTCCTCCGCGGAAGTTGGGCACCCTCTTACCCGGGACGACGGTCGAGGTGGTCGGAGTCACTGGCTGCCCGGTGACCCTCCAGGACCACCAGCCTTGGCAACAGACCCAGGGAGGCCATCGGAACTAGCAGCCCGGAGTTTCCTGACTACAAGGGCATTGGGTCATCGAAAACCTTTACCTTATGTCCAGTACAAAGGAGGTAACCCGGATGTGCACATCCGGCAATTTGAGCGCACATTGTGGCATAATAGTGAGCGCGAGGAGCAAGTCATTATTAATTTGTTTGGCGCTACCTTGATCGATAAGGTGGGAGCCTGGTATGAAACATTTCAGGAGAACCACTTGGATTGTACTTGGGAGGAGGCCAAAGCGGCATTTCGGCGCCGATACCGGGAGCAGACCACAGATGAAGCGGTCTACCGGGAGCTGAAATCATTCAAGCAAGAGGACCGGGAGAAGATCCAGGACTACTACGATCAGTTTATGACTCTAATTAAGTGTTTACAGTCAGACTCCGGCGAGGGTTTCCGGCTTACAAATTTCCGGGCTGGACTACTGGACTACATCAAGGTGCCCACAAGTCTTGTAACGGTTAGGAATTTAACAGAGTTGGTTGATGCAACTCTCAGATGTGAAGAAAACTCTACAGACTCCACCAGAAAGGCAACCCGGGTAGAAGTCCGGAGAAGTGATGGAGGCGGCAAGGGGTCTGGCCCGGCCAACAAGGCACCAGCCCAGGAGGCATCCCGGAAGTATTGCAATGGCTGCAAGCGGTCGGGCCACACAGACACTGAATGTTGGTTCAACCCGGCAAGCTCCCAAGGTAGAGCGGAAAAGACCACTGATAGTAGCACTGTCGAGGTGAACGAGGTCGTCATCAAGCCGGCCGCTGGGAACCCCCAGCCCCAATCAAGTCAGGGAAGTTACTCGAGGCCTCAATATGTACGACCCGGAGGGAACTCCAACATGAGAAGTAACGAGCCAGAGATATGTTTTTTATGCAAGCAATCTGGTCATCGGCACTACAACTGCCCACATAGGCATGAATGGGAGGCATTTCTAGCCCCTTCAGCCAAGGCACAAGGAAAACCCGAACACCATGTGAGTAGCGTCACCATCCGGCTGCTGGAAGAAGAGGCGGCGGTGGAAAAAGCCAGCCTCACCCAGGCACAGCGAGTGAAGGCCGGCTTGCCTCCACCTGATCAGGAAGACAAGGTACCTGAAGCTCGAACCACCTCGACACCAGACCAGTGGGCTGCCGATAAGCGTCTCCAGGATGACATGATCAAGACAATCCAAGATATCCATCGAGAGGAGGCTGAAGACCGGGCTGGTTCATCGGCAGGCCTTCCGGCGATCCCAGAAGAAGAAGGTGAAGCACCACTGACAGCAGACTGGGCAGAATTCCCGGACGTAGATGTACTCCAGTCTCCTCGACCGGCATCATTGCCAGTCCTGAACACCAGCCCTGACAAAGTTCTTCAAACTGTGAGCCGGAAGATATAGGAGAGCCCGGTCACAGTGACGGTCGGGCAGCTCCTGCACATGGCACCCAACCTCACTGATTAAATGAAGGCTCACCTTTTCCCGGTCACGAACCTTCCGGCGACTACAACACCAGGCACAACCGGCTCGACCCCGGACTTATCAAGTCCAACCCCGGAGACCAACCCGGTGTTGACATCTTCAGTGGATGTTGACCGGAACTTGCCGGTGATGACAGTCAGGGTGGGCAATGGCACTTTGGCCAGTGTTCTCATCGACGGCGGATCAGGAGTCAACCTGATCACCGAGGAGGAACGGAAGAGGCTGGGTCTTGGAGCAACTCAGCCGGCCCCATACCGGCTGAAGATGGTTGATCAGACCACGGTGGAACCGGTCGGGCTGATTAAGAATGTAAAAATTTACATTCATGATATTCCTTACTTGATTACCCTGACGGTCATCAACAACAAAGAAGTGAATGAAGCATATAGCATGCTTCTCGGGCGACCTTGGTTGATTGATGCGAAGGCTACCCATGATTGGGATAACAACCTGGTGACCATTCGGGGTGCCGGGACAGTCAAGACCATCCGGGTGAACCAGAAGATCGGGCCTCGGCCGAAGCTTCCAACAGTATTGGTGTGTTACAACTTCGCACAAGGGTTGACAGAGGAAGAAGAAGCCCGATGGCTGGCAACTAAACCAGAGGTTCTGGCGGTGGGCACGGTGACTTTACCGCACTTCAGCCCGGCACTGGAACATGACCCATCGCCGGATCAGCAAGGCAGCCCGGCAATGACTGGCCCATTTTCGCAAGGCCGGTATGATTCTAAGGACTAGCAGGACACTCTAGCTTTAGCTCAGCCTGGAGAGTACCCGACCCATTTTTATACTTATACTGAGGGCGATATCCGGGTCGATGAGACACCTGCCCGGGTTAAGGTGCAGTCCATGAAGGTTTCCGGCTGGAGTCTAACGGAGGCTGAGCAGCTCCGGAAGATCAATGTGGGGACACCGGAAGAGCCCAAGTATCTCCAAGTCAATGTCGACTTGACCCCGGAACTTATAGCCCGGGCTGAAGCTTTATTCCATGCATACAAGGACGTGTTTGCATGGACATACAAGGACCTCAAAGGTATTCCACCCTCTCTGGCTGAACACCGGATTGAGCTGGAAAAAGACATCCCGCCGGCTCATCAAGCCCAGTACCGGATGAACCCGAATTACGCAAGTATTGTCAAGAATGACCTCGACAAACTTTTACAAGCCGGGTTTATCAGCCCGGTGGACGATGCAACCTGGTTGTCTCCAATAGTCGTGGTCCCAAAGAAGAACGGGAAGCTCCGGATTTGCATTGACTTCCGGAAGTTAAATGCTGCCACGAAGAAAGACCCGTACCCGCTACCATTCACTGAAGAGGTTCTGGACACCGTGGCCGGGCATGACATGTATTCTTTCTTGGAGGGGTATTCCGGGTACCATCAGATCAAGATAACACCGGAAGACCGGTACAAGACAGCCTTCGTGATGGACTGGGGTACCTTTGTGTGGATTGTCATGCCGTTTGGGTTGAAGAATGCACCCCCGACCTACCAGCGAGCGGTGAACAAAGCTTTCCGGGACTACATTGATGTATTTATGAAGTTATTCTTAGATGACTTTACCGTCTATAGTGACATAGCCACTCATCTTGAGAAGCTTCAAAAATGTTTTGAGAAATGCCGGGAGTACGGCATCAGTCTGAACCCGGAGAAGTGTGTCTTCATGGTCTTCTCTGGAATTATCCTGGGGCACATAGTGTCTAAGGCTGGGAAGTTTCCGGGTCCGAAGAAGTTGGAGGCAGTCCAACGAATGCCGAGGCCTGCCAAACCGGCGGACATCCAGGTTTTCAATGGGTTTGCCTAGTTCAACAGGATTTACATTAAATCCTATGCGCACATCATGGAGCCGATCACCCGGCTCATGCGGAAGACAGAAGAGTTTGTTTGGACTTACCAGTGCGAGGTAGCCTGGCTAGACATAAAACAACGTTACCAGGATGCCCCGATCTTGATCGCTCCCCATTGGGACCTGGAGTTCCAAATCCATACGGATGCCTCCAATATTGTCGTAGGGGCCATGCTAGCCCAGAACCCGACCGGCAAGGGTGACCAGCCTATCTCCTACGCCTCCAGATTGCTGAATTCAGCCAAAAAGAATTATACGACAACGGAGCGTGAGGCTCTAGCCATGGTGTATGCCTTAAACAAGTACCGGCATTATTTGTTGGGTAATAAAGTTGTGTTTCATGTTGATCACATGGCTTTGATTTATTTGGTTAACAAGCCTCAAGTGTCCGAGAGGATTGCCTGGTGGTTACTCTTGTTTCAGGAATACGACTTCACGGTGGTCTACAAGCTCGGGAAGTCTCACAGAGTCGCCGATGCTCTATCCCGACTATCCAATGGTGAGCCGGCCACCGGCATTGAAGACAAGACCGGCGACGCCGGGTTGTTTTATGTTCAGCCGGAGTGGCTGACGGATGTGGTGTCGTATCTTCGGACTGGCACTCTACGCTCGGAGTTGACCAAGGAGGAGCAACGCAAGCTAATTCTGAAGTCGCTGCCATCTCCGAGATTCTTCACAAACGTGGCCAGGACTTAGTCCTCCGGCGAGTATTGGACCCGGGACAAGCTGATCTGATCATGAAGGAGTTATACAACGGCATCGGCGGTGGGCACTTTTCCCAGGAGATTACCACCCGGAAGATCCTTGACGCCGACTACTGGTGGCCGAATATACACCGGGATGTTTCTGACTACTACCGGGCATGCGATAAGTGCCAGCGGGTCGGCAGGATGGCGAACACTAGGCTGGCTCAATTGGTGACCAGTATGCCCGCGGAGCCGTTTATGAAATGGGGGTTGGATTTCATTGGCCCCATCAAGCCCATGGCATCCCGGTCAGGCTGCCGATATATCCTGGTCGCCACCAACTACGCCACTAAGTGGGTGAAAGCGCGGGCATTGAAGATCAATTCCGCAGCGGTTACAGCCCGTTTCCTCTATGAGCAGATTCTGACTCGCTTTGGGTGTCCATTGACACTAGTCAGTGACCAGGGGACTCATTTCATTAATGAGGCAATTGCATATCTTGTGGAGCATTTTTTGCTCCAACACCGGACATCCACCACATATTATCCCTAGAGTAATGGCCAGGCTGAGAGCACGAACAAGGTGATTGGTCGGCTTTTGACCAAACTTGTAAATGACCAGCGAACTGACTGGGATGAGCACCTCCAGACGGTATTGTTTTCATACCGCACGGCGTATAAGGTTTCTACCGGACACACTCCGTTTGAATTGGTATACGGGCTGCACCCCCTTATGCCAACGGAGTACATCGTGCCTACAAAAACAGCGACCGGCGAGACGGACTACAACCCGACGAGTGTCTTGATAGCCCAGGTAGCAGACTTGGAGCAGATGGACAGTTACCGGTCGTCAGTCCAGGACCGGGTCGGATTGAAGCAATGGGACCGGGCGTTGTGGAGTCAGCAACACTACAAGCAAAAGGATTTCCAACTGGGAGATCACGTGCTTTGGTATCCTAAGAGCCACAAGGACCACGCCGGAAAATTTAAGAGCCGGTGGTTTGGGCCTTACCGGATACAATACCGGTTACCCAACAACACGGCACTCTTGGTCACAGTGGATCACTTTGAGCCCAATCCCATCCTTGTCAACATCAACAAGTTGAAGCCCTACCGGTTCTATGAGAAGGACGAGCTACTCACCGTCAGCCCGGATGAATCAACCCGGGGTTGGATTGAGCAGCAGAAGGGGGATAGTGGAGCGGCAAGTCTCGATTGCGCGAAGGAGACCGGGAGTGCCGGGAAGCAAGACCTCCAGGACGGCCGGACTTTGGAACCCGAACACCTCACGGCCGCTGGTGAGGTGAGTAACAACGTAAGAGAAGATCGGGAAGTTGAGGAATCAAGCTGGGGTTTTTCTTTGGGTTGCAGCGTTGTCGAGGTGGTTTGGGAACCGAAACCGGAGACCAGCCGGAGTTGGTTGGAGGCCCAGGCCACAGACCCGGGGGAGAAACCGAGCCCAGGACCAAACCCCGGTGAGGAGCATGACCAGGGAGCAAATCAAGAGCAAGAGTCGGCCAAGAGTGTCAAAGGCAGCTGCAGCCAACGACCAGCCTTGTACCCGAAACTGAACGCAAAAAGGAACCCAAGGGTCACTCGGGCACAACCCGACAGGATCCCGGAGAGCCGGGACTGATCCTGGAGACTTTAGATGGCCGAGAGCAAAAAGAAAAGGGGAGGGAAAGGTTAGTGGGAAAAATGGAAGGTAGAGTGGATAGGAGGCTGGCGGGAAAAGAGCAGTAGGGTAGCCATCAAAAGAAAAAGAAAAAGAAATAGTGGTGGAAGAAAAGAAAGAGAAAAGAAAAGAAGTGGCTAAGGGAAAAGCTGCGGAAAAAGTAGTAAAAAAAACAAAAGTTGTAGAAAAAGAAGAAGAAAATGAAAAGGTTGTAAAAAAAAAAAAAAAAAGGATAAAGTAGCTGAAAAAAAAAAGTTGCAGAAAAAGCAGCAGAAAAAGAAAAAGCTGCAGGAAAGGAAAAGAAGTTGGAATTGCAAAAGAAAGGAACAAGGGATGAAAGATTCGGGTTTTCATCCACTGGAGACGAATGTCATCCTGCTAGGATGAAACCCCAAGTAGACTTTCACGAAGATTGTCGATTTCACTTGGGCAATGTTCCTGGAGGTGTTTTTGGGGAAGAGGAAGAGCGTTGCAAGGAGGAGGTTGGCTGTGGGGAGTGTATACTAAATTTAGAAGGTTTAGGGTTTTGTAAATTAGGTGTTGGAGAGGTGGTTTGTAGAGTAGAGGACGGAGAGTCGGCCGAAGAGCTCTCACCGAAGCCTGTAGCCGGGTAGTTCGAGACGCGAGAATTGAAGAAGGCCGTGGCAGAGGAGCTGAGCACCACAAGCACGGCTCAGGAGACTCCGGAAGGGGTGATACAACAGCCGTCAAGACCGTAGGAGCTCGCGGCTGAGGCGAGGCCGATGCCGCCTACGCAGGAGGAAGACCTCGGAGTTTTGAGGGCGTTATAGGTGCTGTCGGGGGAGCACGAGCCCACAGTAGCGAGACGCAAAGACGGAGCCGCCTCGGTGACACGGCGCAAGGCCACCCCACAGGTGGAAATAGTTACGGTGGAGACGCTGCACGGGGGTGAATCCAGCGATGCCTCCGCATGGTGAGTCGGCGGAGAACGCCTTCGACAAAGCACAGGCGCATGGGGACGTAGGCGCCACAGGGGTGCTGGGTAGGTGGGAAGCGGAGAAGATCGCCGCCGTGACTGCGAAGGTCAAGACCACGACGCTAGTGAGGAAGACGACGGAGGCGGGCAGAGCCCCGACTGAGGAGGTGCGGAAGGAGGACGGAACGGAAACCGCGCGGCCACGAAAGCATACAAGAAACATGGAGGCAGTGTCAACTCAGGCGGCAGCAACAAACGACGCCGAAGACTGGCGGGGACGGAAGCACACCGGAGGCACTACAGACACAAGGGAGCTGGGGAAGACGGACAGGAACTTGACAAAGACGAGAGGAGACGCACCGACCAAGGAGTCAATGAAGGCGCGCATCGCAGCAGAGCCGAACCGACTGAAGGCGGTGAACAACACCAACACAGAGCAGGAGCCCTCGTTTTCTCCACCAACTAGAGTGAGGGCAGAGATCAACGCCAAAACAGCAGACGACCCGGACGAGATACTAGCGGAACTTTACTGACAGCGGACCAAAGGGGAGCACCACCAGTGGCAGCACAGCGGCCCCTTCTACAGTGACTTCGGATGGCGGTTACATGTCTGCCTATCCCCCACAGACCTGGAAGGGATTCCGCAGCCACTACACCCCGACCGTGCCACCCAGACCACCCCCAGTGTCTGACCCTGGGAGCTCCGGTGTTCAGACTCTGAGTGATGGGCCACTAAGCAACCTCGACAATAGTCACCAGCACACTCTGGGCCCGTTGCAGACTGGCGATCAGGCTCTGCCGACTGACCTGTCTCCTCAGGGTCGGGGCCCGGCATGGGTTTCAGTTGAGGTATGCCCTCCTCCCGGAGCAGTGACACCCCGTGGCTTCTCCAGGGCAGCAGACAGAGGTACCCGGAGTCCAACTGCGACACCAGGCATTGGTGCCTTTGGCGACATCCCTGGTGTTGTTGTCTTTCCCAGTGGCTAGGAGTACACTAGTGACATTTTTTTGAAGGGTGTTAGGTGGGAGTCCCTTCCTCCCGAATTTTCGTTTGTGAATACTTAGACTTTTTTCCGGCGACACTTACTTTCACTAGGAGCCCCGAACTCTTGAACATCGGAGGGCCGATGTAGTGTAGAAGGGGGATAATGTTAAGCGGAGAACCAGGATTAGCGGACCCGGGGGGTGTTTTTTTCTTTTTTGAAGCCGGTTGAGTTTTTGGGCTCCCAGGGGATGAACCTGGCCAGACAAATTATTTCCGTCCTAGACAGTGTTTCATCCACTGGGCTAGCCAGATGAAACCTGGCTAGGCGGATGATTTCCGTCCTGACCAGTTTCATCCGCCAGTTGGATGAACCTGGGCAGCTGGATGACTTCCATCCAGCCCAGTGTTCATCCGCCGGATGACTTCTATTAGGGTTTGGTGCACATGGAGGGGGAGCTTGGGGCTCTCTCTCTCTCTCTCTCTCTCTCTCTCACTTGCAACTTGGAGTTAGAGCTTAGACACAATTAGGGTTTGAGGGTTTAGGAGATGTTTTGAAGTCACATTGAGTTAGAAAGACTTTGCCATGTAAAAACTATGACCTAGCTAATAAAATCCGACGTGATTTGAGGTTTTATGAGGAGTTTTGAGCAAATCAGGGTTTCATTAGGGTTTTAAGGGTTTCTAGGGTTTATGTGAAAGTGAGTTTGTAGGTCAATCTCCCTTTAACATTCCCACAGAAAGTCATCAAGAACTACAACGACTAACAACAAGCCTAGATCTGTACAATGTCAAGTATACCACAATAGATACATCAAAAGAAAGGAAAGAAAGGTTTAGACCAGAAGGTGTGAGCGTTAATTACACCAATTGCCTCGCTCCAGTGCTTTCCTCGGGTAGGAACTAACCTGGCCCGGATCCGACTTGGCCCGGATCCGACTTGGCCCGGATCCTACTTGGCCCGGATCCTACTTGGCCCGGATCCTACTTGGTCCAGTCTTAGGTAGTCTAATCTTATAGCTTTTTACATATGTAAACTATAGACATTTGGCGTACATTAGTACCCGGATAGGATTTATCACCACGACCGATGGTCCGTGAACTCACAGAGATTTTAGTGTAGACACAAGTAACGACTATCCTTCCTCACATTCTCTCCCTCTATCTCTACTCACTCACTTGGATGTTTATGGTGTCACTAAGATCCCCTCTAAAGGGGAGTTTGACTCGAGATACCGAAACTAAGAGGGACGTAATGTAAGTGAGAAGGGGGCCTACCCGCCCACTATCCAAAACTCTCTAAGTCTCCCTCCACATCCGATGCGGCTGGAGGTAGGATGCTTCCAAGAACGACACTAGCCTTCACAACTAACGCCAATCTAACGCAGGAAGGTCACTCAAGACTCGCTATGACCCTTTCACGTCCGTCACTCCCCCCTTGTCCTTCCCTAAACACTTACAATCTTACATGTTATTCCCATCCACACGAGCTAACTCTACATGATGGAACAAGGAAACAATGACTTTGACGGTTAGTACGGACTTGAGGAGTAGACTACTTGAAATGGCACTCATAGTCATTGTAGAGTAAAAATTTAGATTTGTCTATCTAACCCCAAGCTACATAATAAAATTGGTTCGGGAAAAGGTCTTTTCGTTTAGCATTTTTTGTGTAATTAATGGTCACTTGTATATTACAAAGAAGATATTTCTTAAATTAATGTATCAAGGTATTCTCTCAAACAAAACCCAAGTATAAATCACTCGTATTACCATTTATCTTTATAAGGAATAAGGGTGATTCAATTTGACAGTAACCGAGGCATGACATCCTCAGGCGGTTATAGCCTTGTTCAAATTGACAGTGCCTGAGTCAATTCGACACTAACGTTGTTCAAATAGACCGTAACCATCATCTATATGCCATTCATTTATTAATCTTAAGTTTATATAAATGAAATCCTACCTACTTGCACAAAATTCAACTAAGAAATTTACTTATCTCAAGCAACTCCCGCATGTCTTTTCCAAGACATCTCCATCACTCCATCATGAGTGCCTATTTTAACTTATTATTATTCCTTCCTTTTCATACAACTTATTCTCAATTATAGATACCATTTATGGACTTACAAGAAAGGTCTAAATTAAAACACTACAATGACATACTATTCATCTCCGGTTGTTAAAATAAATATTAATGTTCAATGTTACTAAAAAGGGTGATCAATCCTAAAGAAACATCTCTCACTTCATACTCCTAATCTTTAATAATTCATAATCTATCTAAATCATTGTCATCACAATATTTTTAATTTAGAATTAATATATTTATCCAAAGCCTTGTAATAAAGAATCACAAATGAATTAGATAGCTAAGCTAATTCACAGCTTCTATTACTACATGTATCTCATAATTCAACTAATAAGTCCGCTCATCATTGTGTTTTTCTTTCTCAGAATTACACTACAATTCTCAATAAATATCACATATTCAGGATACCATAATATTTCTATTGATAATAGAAAAAAATATATATTTATTAACCGGTTATTTAATATGCGCAATTCACTCTCCTTTCCAGGACACCAAACAGTGACTGTCAATCAAGTACGTCAAATTGACTAATACCACTGCTTGCACACTCTCCTCCCTCTGGATAGTGGTTCTTCAATTAGACATAAGACTCCTTCGTCTGATACTGCTCTCTGGCTTACTCCATGTCCATTAGACTGTTACTCATTTCCTCATGACTCAACCTATGCATGATGGCTAGAGACAGTACTTTGCAACGAAGTCAATTTGACTCGCCATAACTCATTCTCATACAAACCATGACATACTGATGTAAAAACCACACTTTGTAAAATTCAAACAATAAACTGGAGACATTCTACATTCTATTGAAAGCAAAATTGAAATCACTATTGTTGAATTGACATAATGTATTCCTTTAAGTAGTTACAACAAGTGAACATCAACTTGAAATTGAACATGAGCCATAATTCATAACATTTCTACACTTTAAATCAAACTATTCACTCAAGCTCTCTTCAATGACATACACACTCAAGATATTCTATTTTCTAATGTGTTGTAGTGTTTCCTTCTTTTTCCATCTTTACTTATGTCCTCAAAGTCAAATTGACACCTCTTCATATCTGGATTTCAAAGAGTATAGCCGCCATGTCTATTTGAATCACATTCTAAAGAGTGGCGGCTAGGAGTCTACTAAAATCTCCTTTCTAATTTCTAAGGCTTAATAATAACTATCTTTAACTAATTTTCCAAAATTCTTGGAAAAATAAGCTCATTTCACACTGCCAATTAAAAAAAAGATTCAAAGTAAAGATTTTATGCTCACATAGCCCCCTCCTTAGTGAACTTGACTCCCGGCAAGTTCAGTAAAACTTTAAGCGATTCTTAAAATTTGTCTGCCTTCGATCGTCCCCAACCTCGACATCACTCCTGAGCTACTCCAATCCTACGTGAATCAATATAACCACCGGCACAGCTCCACTCCGTCATCATTCAACACAAAAACCACACTCCTCCTCAGCTCACAACATTGTTCCAGCTAGCTCAATATTCCGACCGGTATGAGTATCGATCAGTCAATCGTAGGAATGATAGCTGGACGTCCTCCTAGCGCTGCTAAAACCATCGATGGGAAGCACCAGCTGCTACTGCTGCGTGAGCATCGATCGACTGCTCACTTCCCATCCTTCGTCGCCAAATTTCCAGTAGTCAGGTTCGTGGTATTTCACCCCTTCTGTGCCAGAACAGGCCCTGATTTCATACATCCAATGTACATATGCGGCTTGTTGCGGTGTCTGGCGAGCGTGATCCCGAGCATGGCCACGTTCACGTGCACATCGTCATCAACTTTCACGTAAAAATCCGCATCCCACTTCTTCACTGCCGTTGCAAAGTAGATCTTGGTCTTCATAGAAAGCTCATGGTAGCCCTCGATGTGATCCAACCGCAGGAAATCGCCATGCTGGGCGTCTTCCGCCTCAATGGCCCTGTCAAGGATCCCACCAGGAATCGCACTGTGGCCAATCACAAACCGCATCAGTGCATCACAATCCCCTTCTTCATCCAGGTCGTCGCCAACCTCGCCCTCCTTCTATGTGTACTCCTGCACGCCCTTGCGCACCTCCTCCGGGTCCAGCCGGTCCAGCGGCACCGCCTCGATCGCCACGATGTCCGCCACCGAGTTGGCGTACACGAACGCGAACCCGCTGCTCACGAAGTATTGCTTCACCTCCGCGCCTCCAGAGTTACCCGTGCTTCATCCTCGTTCGCGAACACAAAGTCGACTTTCCCAGCAACCTCATGAGCGTCGGGCGGAAGTCCTCACGTACAAGTCCTCGTAGCTCACGTCCGCCTGCATGGGACTGTAGATGATCTGGAAGCAGTTAGGGTTTACGGCGGTCAGGCTGGCCGTCATGTTCATGGTGAGTAACGCGTGGACGCGCAATCTGTCACGCTTCAGAAAGACCTTCATATTCTCCACTGCAGCGTTACTAATGACGCTGCAAATATGATATAACCTTGTGCTCCCGCTTGGCCTTCTCCTCATAATTGATCATGGCAAGAGCACGCTTATCCTTAACGTCGGCTTCCAAAGCGGGAATGTCATCAGTCTCGGCGGTCGAGTCGTCATCAATGCTCAACCCCAGCTTCAACATGCGGTGGATCCTGTTTCCGAACGTGTTCGGCTCCTCCAAGCTGAACCCAGATGTCAACAGAGCCGTCTCGAACAGCAGCAACACCTAGTCCTTCACACTCTTGTCGTTCTTGTCCACCTCTGCCCTCTTCCAGAGTTCCTCCATGATCTGATTGTCCGGATTGATCTCCATCGTCTTCTTCGACGCCATGTACCCAGACATGCTGCTGTCGCCAAACGAGGCATGCACTTGGCGTAGATTGCATGACGGTCCACCACTTCAGAAGTAAAAGATATAGACTCCACCTCAACCAAGTTGTGCACAATGCGGTGCTCCGTGCCTTCCTCCACTGCCACCCAGTTCATATGCTTGCTTGATAGCTTGTGGCGCAGCGCCATCTCTAGGATCTGCGCTTTTGTGATCCTCTCCATGTTCGCAGTCCATCCGTACTCGCCAGTCACCAGCACGCACGGAGAGTCCACGATCCTGGCCGACACCACCACTTTCTCCACTCTGTCTCCCAGGATGTCCTTCACGGTTTTGCACAGAGGTTCGAACTGGGCCTTCTTCTCTTCCTTCTTCTTCTTCTCCTCCTCTGTCTCCTCCAGCACCAGTCCCTCCTTCATTCTCGTCACATAGTCTTTCAGGCTCGTCATCTCGTCACTGCTCTTCATCGAGTGGTACCTCAACAAGTCAGCCAGCTTCGTCCTGTTCTGGGTGTCATCGTGGATGCCCAACTTCAAGTTCTTCGAAAACGCCTCGTAGAACTTGAGGTAGTCCTCTTTGTTTTCGGCGACCTCCTGGAACATGTCCATGCACTTTAAAAATTTTGTCGCTTGTTTCGGTGGTTGTCGTGGTACTTGGTAGTATTGGAGATGCGCTGGGCCGTGAACTTGGTCACCTCTCGTCGAATGTCATCGTCAAACTGGAGTAAGGAGGTGTCGTTGTTGCCTTGGTACGACAACCAGTTGTCGATCGCCACCTTCCGCGTTCCTCTAAATTCATTGATGAAGCAACCATTCGGGCCGTAGAGGAAATGAGTCATCGCCATGATCTCCAACATGCGCACCCACCTGGTACCGTGGTATCGTAGTTTGACCGACAACAAGAACTCCGGCTTCCAGTCGTCAAACTTGTTAACGTTGATCATCAGCTTGAAGTTTCTGCACATGAATGCCAAAAACCTACAGAATACAACTGCTCGGAAACAGACTGGATCAGTATGCTTGTTATGGACTCGCCAGAAATCCATGTACGCATTGGCACAATTCTCTTCAGTATCAAATTGACCCGGAACAACCGGCCAGTTATACTCCACCGAATCAATAGTGGCTTGTGGAGACCACTTAAATCTTCTCTTTGTCAGGTTACAGAAATGAGCATTTGTGTGCACAGCAACTGGAGGTTCCGTTGTCCACGTTTGGTCAACAATTTCATTGTACACCAAATCCCACGCTCTCTCCTCCGTACGAGACAAGCCGTAATCTTCCAACAACCAATTCATGGCCCTCCACGTAGGTACGGGAACTTCATGCTCATCGTCAAATAGACGCTCATACTGTCCCAAGTAATATTGTTTCTCATGAGAACCGGTTACAGGGGTTCTTAGCTGCAGCCAGAGTGGCGAAGCGAATCGGACAGGTGGAGCGTTCAACTAGACCTGGACTTTATGCGGTACTATGTCGACGTGACGAGACTCCAATTTCTTCAAGAGTTCCTTCAAACCTCTACAAGCTTGATAGATCCCGTACATGTACTATCCAGTAGACATCTCGCCCCTTTGTGCACTACCTTCTCGATGCAACACCAAACTCAACTTGACGAGGATATTTTCCTGGTTACTGATCGATCGCTCAATTCCTTCCAATGTTTTTTTCCATGAGCTGAGGGTCTCTACTGTAGCACTGCTGATTATTGACTTGACTTCCTCAGCAAAATTCGACACTTGTATGGGTCGATGACTCTCCACTACAGAGTCAATTTGACGCCTATGATGAAGTTGTACTTCCAGTTTCATATAGTACATCACCACTCTTGCTCCCAAATATCCAATCGGGGACAACAGTGGTTTCGGATCCGTCAACCTGACATCGCCTCGAGCCATCATCTCGCACAACAAGTTATGGGCGTTCTCCATACCATTTGTAATCTCCCAAGCTCGAGTAAATTCAAGTGCGTCAAGTTGACAATATCGCTCCCTGTTGAGGATGATCAGGAGTGTATCTCGCTGGAGCTCATACGCATGAAACAAGGAATAACTTGGTGGTGCTACTAAACCGGTCTTCCACAAAGCTAGTCGAACCGTTCCGGTTCCTCTTGACCTAGCTCCACTTGCTTCTTGGATTCTTGTAAAAGTACCTTCAAGGAATCCACCTGGTTCTTCAACTGGATACCTTCAATAAGTTGTGGAGAGTTCAGTTTTGCCCTCAACTCCATGACTTCCGAACAATGTGCAGCAACTGCGGCTTTAAGTTGCTCTTGTAAACACTCCTTCGCCTTCCTTTCCGTGGTACAAAGCTCAACCTCATTCGATCTTCGTTCCACTAACTGGTCAAGTTGACATTGTACCACATTCCGCTCTCGCTTTTCTTGCTCATACAACTGTTGGAACTTGATCACTTGAGCACTAGTTCGCTCGTTGTTCGTTGTCAGCTCCTCATTGAACTCAGTCAAATTTGTCAACTCGACATTCAGTACACGAATGGCTTCCGTCTGCTCGCTGGTCTCCATCTGAAGTTTTGTGTTCAACTCTTCAATCTCCTTTACTTCTAGTCGAAGTTGGACCTCCCTCAGAGCAGTTGACTGCATCGTTTGAGGAGTCACTTGTGCCAATGCGCTCTTCTTTGTCCTTCGACCAGATGGTGGAGTCAAATTGACTGGTGTCGCAGGTTGTGTCGTTGGAGATTTCTTGGTTCTTGACAGCCTCCTTTTCTTCTCCAGTGGAGGAGGTTCCACAATTGGTGTTCGATGTCTGATTTCAAATCCATCCGCTTCAATCGGTGCACTTTGTCTTGTTTTTCGGGCAGGAGTAGACGTTGATGGAGATGATCGAGCTCCCTCCATCCTTGCAGTCAACTTGACTTGTTCTTCACGAACTAAGTTCCCCAAGTTAGGAACAGTAACTGGAGGTGTTGTTGTTTGAAAATCTTCCAACTAGCTCACCGGTTTCACCAAGTTTGTCAAATAGACAACACTAAACAATATTATGGGACGTTGGGTGTGTGGCTTACTCAGTTCTCTCCTTATTTGTTCAAACACACTAGTTCCCCAGCTCAATTGGACACCATTCCAACCCATTACTGCTGCAGCTACTCCTTCTTTGGACATACTCGCTACTCCCCGCTCTGCCATCATGATCCGTTCGTTGAAGAACTGCAGCCATTCCTTCCATACACCCTTGGCATGATCCAACTTGTAACCCGTGGACGTAACAGCTCCATCATCAAATAGACCTTTCAAATCTTCTTCATTAACAGCTCCAACTTCATATTCCAATAGACTAGAACCAGCAGGTAACTTCAACAGCTCCGATAGGGTCTTGGGATTAAAGGAATATACCATTCCTCCCACCTTCGCCACATTGCTCGCTCCAAACTTCGAGGAATGTAAAAATTCTGTAACTCTCCCGTTGTCTTGCGGCTCCAGAGTAAGCAGAATGAACTCCCACAATCCTGCCAGTTTCAGTTTGTCTTGATTTACCGCAAACTGGTTCCATCTTGATGGCGTCACACGTCGCAGGTGCAATTCCTTGATGTTCTTGACTTCAGGTTGCATGCCGCGCTCTATTTGTTGTTCTATCGTCAAACGAGGCGCAGCCAGCATCAAGTTCTTGTCCTTCGCTCCTTTCATCGCTTTCTGTTTCGGCCGTGCTTGAGGTCTTGGTCGTTTTGACAGTGACTCCACTGGTACGTTTCCGAGTTCAATGTCAATTAGATCAGCTTGTAACTTTTTCCTTCCAGTATTCAAATCCATTTGACAACAGCTATTCTCTCGGCAATGTTTTTAAAACTATATGCATGACTCAAGTCAATTCGACTCACTAATTAGTATACCTCCTCATGACACTCATCAGCATGCGTCTATAAGTACAGTTAACTCCTAATCATTCAATTGAAATTGTAACCTCTCATTTTCTTATATAACTATTTTTCAAACTGAGATACTCTCTTTTGACAATGCAAAGACACTTTATCTGAGACTTGGCAAAGTAAGTGGTTAGTATGTTAATTGTTAATTCCTGGATCTTTTTTTTTTTTTTTTTTTTTTTTTTAGTTTTGTTCTAATTGTTATTAAATTTTCTCCCGATTGCCTTACTGATTCCTTAATATTCACTGTCGTGGAATACTCTCGGCACGTTACAACTCCAATTAAGCTCAAAACACAGTTCGCAAGTCACAATTACACACAATATACTAACTGGAACTCTCAAAGATTTATTATTTCATGTCAACTCGACTCGTGTTAACCCAATCTTGAAGTCCATTTGACACACTCGGCATACTTTCCCACTACTTCTCTGCACGCCTTAGTTACTGTATGCTTTGATTTGACTCCATTTTGTTTCATGATACGCTTCAAATAGACATACAACTTTTCTGCAGCGATAATGACACTTTTCTTTGGGACTAGGCAGAGTTAGTCATCAGTAAATTAGTAATTAGTTCCTTATATCCTTATTTTCTTGCTCTCAATTCTCTTGCAGTTCTTTCACCATTTTGTTCTGGCAATTTTTTTAATGTTCAATTCAAGTTGAAGTCTTCTTCTCATTGTTACTCTGGGTAATGACCGTCAATTAGACACAGACACAAACCGTATTCAAATCAAAGTTTGTTCACTCTCTCTTCGTCTTGACTGCCTGACATACAAGGGTTTCACAGAGTTCAAAGACCAAACTGTTTCAACTGGACAGACACCTGCTAACCCAATTCAAAGAAACTCAGGCGGTTCCAGTTTCTCACCTGTCGATTTGACTCACCAACCGAATTCTCACTGGTTTGTCCCAACAACACTTAGGGTTTCTTCTACACAACATGCGACTGTAAATAAATAAACAAAAACCACACAATGGTAACAATAACTCTTACACGACTAATTTTCAATCACATCAACTCCACCCTAAGAGCAGTACAATATCAACACAGAATTGAGATCCAACTTTGCAAACAATTTCAAATTGACAGTATCGAACATACCAACCTTCTGCTCGCTCTTCTTCAACTGGACTCCGTCACTTGCTTTCGTGTGCACTCATTCTTCCACTTCAACACCCTCAGCGTTCCGTCTACTTGACCTTGCTACAGTTCCTCTCTCCTCTCTCCTCTCTCAACACAAGAAAAAATGACTCAATACTCTCTTGGTTTGCAACTGCTCTCAAACTGCAACCACCGTTTCTTGGTTGTTTTCTTTACTCATACTACAACCGTTGATTTGACAATTAAGCCCTTTAATGTCCACCCTCCATCACTTCCACGTGTCATTATGAACTCGAGTAAAGTATGAGTGAGTGGTGTGGCTCTTTACTTTACTGTTTAGTCTAACCCCTAAAGTCGAAATCAACCAGAATGTGGTCGATCTGACTCTGGTCAGGCTCTCAGTTACTAAATTTAGATCTTATGAAGTTAGAGTTGTAGAGTTTTCCCATACCTTTAAAATGACACCATTCATGCTTCAAAATTCCTCATACTTTAGGAGATATTCACGGTCAAAGTTTGAAAACACTGTTAGGGCATACTGAAATCTGCCCAAAATCAATTAGATCGCAGTAACTTAAAAAATTCACCAAAAATTGAGATTTTACCTTTTTTCGAATTTTGTTTTTTGTACATGTAAAAGAGGTAGTAAAGCATAATCTCACCGTTTGGATTTTCAATACGATAATTTTTTACATGCCTTTTTAATTGTTGAAAATGGGCATTTGGATTTGTATTTCAGCATACCACCATGTGAAAAATTAAGCATTTCTTTAGGATTTATAGGTCCTATGAGGGTAAAAATTATATACACATATTCCTTACTCACATAGGAACAAGAATTTAAAGAGCCTCATGTCAAATTTCCTTTCAAAATTGGGTTTTTTTTTTTTTTTTAATTTTTTTTTTTTTTTTTTATAAATTTTTTTAACATTGAACATTACGATCTCACAAATGGAGAGGAATTTGAATCTAAGATGTGGTATGCATGTACATGTACAAGTTAGGTACTAAATCTTACGATTACATACTCGAAAATTTGTCAAAAGTTAAAAATTTTCACCTTGCATTGAAAGAGGGCAGTTTTGAGGGTTTTTGACTTTAGGGGCTAATCGACAGTCTTTTCACTCACTTTTTACATATTACTTTCTTTACATGTCCTCAGTCCATTTGAAATGTTTTAATTTGTTGCAATTTTTCCTATTTTTCATATTATTTTTTTTTCTAATTATTTATTTATTTATTTATTTATTTTTTAAATTTACTTTTTAATTTTATTTTATTTTTATATTTTTATAAAAAATTAAGTAAAATTAATAAAGTGGCATATCCTGAAATTTATAAGTATTGCCCCCTCCTTAATTTCATAACTTGTCCTCAAGTTATATAAGGTTTAACACGGTATCCATTATAGCGTGTTAAATGAGTACGACCCTCAAAATCTTGCAACTCTATTGATCCATTAGGATATGAATTAAGTATCCTATAAGGGCCAAACCATCGCATTCTAAATTTTCCCGGAAACTTTTGAAAACGACTATCATATAGCAAAACCAAGTCATTAGGATTTAAAGTTTTTGAGACTAATTTACTATCATAATAAGACTTTCGTTGTTTTTGAATTGCTACATTATTTAAATAAGCTTGAGCTCTTATTTCATCTAATTTCTCTAACATATGTAATCTTTGTTTTAATGATTCTTCATCTCCTAATCTTTCAGCAAGTGCTATACGCAAAGTAGGGATTTCCATTTCAATAGGTAAGATGGCTTCTAAGCCATAAACTAATTGAAATGGTGTAAATTTGGTAGATACTTTATAGGCACATCGGTATGCCCATAAAGCATCATTAACTCTAGCGTCCCAGTCTACATTTGAACCTTGGACCGTCTTTGTGATTATGCCACATAAAATGCCATTTGTTTTCTCAGTTTGTCCATTAGCCCTTGGGTGATAAGGGGTAGTTTTTCTATGCTTAATTAAATATTTTGTAGTTAATTGTTCAATTGTGTCATTTAGAAAATGGGTACCACGATCACTGACAAGTTCTCGAGGGCAACCAAATCGAGTAATTATGTTTTCATACAAAAATTTTGTAACTACTTTTGCATCATCAGTTTTAGTTGCTAAAGCTTCCGCCCATTTTGTGACATACTCAGTTGCCACTAAAATATACCGTTTTTGACCATGTCTACTCGGTGGTTTAATAGGTCCTACAAAATCTATACCCCATTTTTCAAAAGGTATTTGGGCTAATATTGGATTTAAGGGCATAGCTGTAGAAGGGGTTGGTTTTCCTACCCTTTGACATGGATCACACTTTTTTGCATAATTATGTGCATCCTTAAATATGGTGGGCCACCAATAACCAGATTGCAATGCTTTATTGGCAGTTACTAATCCAGCAAAATGGCCTCCACATACGTCATCATGGCAACCTTTTAAAATTAAAGTCACTTCACTAGGATTAATGCAACGTCTTAATACTCCATCTCTTCCTTGTTTATAGAGTACATTTGAAATTAATGTGTATGGTTGGGCTTTGAAAATTAATTTTTGTTTTTGTTTATCATTATATTCTGGAAGAAAAGAATTGGTTGTTAAGAAATGAATCACATCAACATATTCTATAGGAATAATTTCCACTTGAAAGATATGAGCATCTGGAAGACTATCATCAATAGATGTGGGATTTACTTCCTCACTTATGCGTGACAAAAAATCTGCATTAGCATGTTTTCGTCCAGGTCTCACATCCACAGTGAAATTAAATTCTTGGAGTAATAATACCCATCTCGCAATCCTCCCACTAAGTTGTGGTTTATTAACCATGTACTTTAAAGCATCATGGTCAACATGAAAAGTAAACTTGTATCCCAACAAATAGTGTCGGTACTTTTGAACTGAAAATATCATTCCTAATCCTTCTCTTTCAGTTACTGAATAGTTTTTTTCAGCTGCACTCAATTGTCTACTTGCAAAGTAAATTGGGCGATCATGGCCTTTAGCATCCTTTTGACTAAGAACACTTCCAATTGCAAAATTGGAAGCGTCAACATATACTTCAAAAGGCTTATCCCAATTAGGAGGAATAAGGATTGGGGCTTTACTAAGACGTCTTTTTAATTTTTCAAATGCTTTAGTACATTCCTCAGTCCATATTCCCAGGGTGTCATTTTGCTTTGTTAAATGCGTTAAGGGAGCTGCAATTTCTGCATACAGGTAAACAAACCGTCGATAATACCTTGTAGCTCCCAAAAAGCCTTTAAGTCCAGTAATATGAATAGGTATTTCATAAGCCAAAATGGCTGCAACTTTGTCAGGATCTACTCCAATTCCTTGTAAAGATACAATATGTCCAACTAATCACCCACATGGTACTGCAAATTTGGACTTAGCTGCGTTAATGGAAATACCATATTCATAACACTGTTCAAAGCACTTTTTTAAACATTCTGGATGTGTGGTCTTCGTACTAAAGACACAGAAATCATCTAAAAAAATTTCAATAAACTTCCGTAAGTATTTTTGGAATGCAATAGTCATTGCTCTTTAGAAAGTAGCGGGTGCGTTACATAATCCAAAAGGCATGACATTATAAGCAAAAGTACCCCAATCAGTGGTAAAGGTAGTTAAAGGTCGATCTTTTGGTGCTATCTTTACTTAATTATATCCCAAAAATCCATCTAAAAAAGAATAACATTCATGGCTTGCGACCCCGTCAAGAATCGCATCCGTAAATGGTAGAGGAAAATAATCTTTTTTTTGTTACACTATTTAACTTACGGAAGTCTTGGCAAATTCTCAATTTACCATTCTTCTTTGGTACTACAACAATAGGGGATACCCATTCACTATAAGGTACTTGATAAATAAACCCACATTCTAACAGTTTATCAATTTCTTCTTTAACCATAAGTGAATATTTAGGGTTCATTCGGTATTGTCTCTGTCTTACTGGGTGGGTATTTGGTTCCAAAATAATGCTATGTTGACATACTTCTGGGGGAATACCCTTAAGATCTTTATAAGTCCAAGCAAAAGTATCTTTGCACTTTTGAAAAAATTGTTTCCACTCCTCGAATTCACAAGGACTTAATCCATTAAAAACTTTAATAGTTTTAGGATCAACTGATGTTCCTAAATTCAAATCAATACATGAACTCTTAGGAGGTGGTTGTTTTTTAAATTTTGTATGAAACATATTATCTGCAAGTTCTTCGGAACCACTTGTATAAGGCGGTTCTAATTCAGAATCAAGTTCTGTTGTTATGTTAAATGTAGGACTATTCTCCCATGCTAAAATAGCATCATCTGAGTCTAAATCAGATTCTTTCATACAAGTATACTCCCCTAAACCTATACACTTTATTTTTGGCATTTCTTGGACTACTTGTTGTGTCGTTTCTGTATTTGTCTCATAAGAATTCTCAGAAGTGACATCAGTCGTGTCATCTTGAGTCTCACCATGATATTGGATTGGAAACATTGGTAAAACAACTTTATTCCTTTTATCTCTTATAGTGATGGTACCCTTATCCCAATCATCCTTGGCTTTTCCCATCTTAAGCCATGGTCTGCCCAATAATATTGGGTAGGTGGAAATAGATTCACTTACTTTTAAAACTACATAATTAACCTTAAAAGGTAGATCACTTATAATAGTTTCAACATTCCTGAGTATTCCCAAAGGTAATACTCGGCTTTGATCTGCCATTCTTAAAACTATAGGTGTAGAAGTCATAGTTTTAAGACCCAATTCTTCCATAGTATCTACATTCATCAAATTTACACTTGACCCACTATCAATTTGGACACCTTCAACTAAGGTACCATCAATCATAACATCAACAATAGGAGCTCCAGGGTCTAAAGTTACATCATTCACATCAACAACTTTAGTTCTTTTCCTTACTAATGATGAACTTAATTCACCTCGACATTTTGGTGCAATTGCTAATAGTTGTCTAAGAGAAATGTCGGGTTGAATCTTATCCAAGTTGGTCAATATATTATAAGGAATCATTCCTTCGACTAACCTCATACTTCTATGATACTTTCTTTTCCTTACACTGGTTATTTCTGGTGATTTCTTTTTAGCATTTTTATAAAAAGAAGGTAAAGTAGAAGTACTTGGTTCAAAAATTGTAGGTGTTGGTGTTTCTTTATCACCGTTTAGAATTGGCAACGTATTTTGACTAGTCTCTTCATTAGAAGGTATTGGAGGAGCAATAGATGTACTTTTATCAACTATAGGGACATCAGGATGTAGAATTGGAATTTGAGTCACCGCGTCCGGTATTACTTTTTGAAGATTAGATTGTTTTTTATCCTGTGGTTGACCCTTCCTTACCTTCGTAGTCCTAAAATCACTGTCAGAACTACTATCTTGTTCACTCTCAATTAATGTTAATTTAGCTTTGTTTGTTGCTCTTGTAGCGAAAACATTATACGATGGATCACTAATTTCCCTTATTATTTGATTGACATTCCTATTATTATTTGTATTATCAAAGTGAACTTGTTTAATAGGATTTGGTGCATGGCATTCATTAGCTGTATGTCCGGATGCATTACACCTTCCACATAGAGGTATATATCTCACCTCTTTCCTACGGTTAGGGCAGTCTCGGGCCATATGGCCTAATTCTTGACATTTATAACAAACTATAATTTTCCCTTTCCCTGGAGGTCCATATGGTTGCGTATTTGGGTTAGACGGTGGTCCATTCCAATTAGGCGCAGAATTATAATAAGTTCCCCGTCGTGGTCTATTATCCCCTACTTGATAAGATTCTCCCGTGTTAGGACGAGTGAAAGGTCTTTTAGAGGTATAACTATATGGCTCTTTTTCTTTATTAGAAGGTTGCATATTGGCACTAACAGCTGCAACTACTTTTCCCAAATTCTAGCAATGGGAAACATCATGAGATCCTCCACAAAAAGTACATTTAGGTTGAACACTATAATGATTCTCAATTGGAGTGGGACATTCGGTTGATAAATGTCCATGTCCTTTACAATTGGTACACCATATGTTTGTTCTAACATTTGTAGGTTTAGCTCTTTTGTCTCTTCCTGCTGATACTTGTACAGATAACTCACTCAATTTCTTTTCAAGTTTAGATATATTTTCCATCATAGCATCATCTTTTGGTCCTTTAATGGCCAAAAGCTGCGTATTTGGATTGGTTATTTGTAAAGGAATTGGTGCTACTGGCAGTTGAAGTCTATTAGAGGGATAAGGATAATGATCTTTTCCATAAATGTCCATTCCAGGGATATGGTCATATCCTTCCCTTCGTGGAGGATAACCATCAGCATACTGTGCGAAATCTGTATTGACCCTTGCTTCTTCCCAAGTTTTGGCTAAGGCATAGGCCGTAGCAATATCTTCAGGGTTATGTTCTTTTAAATATATTCTTAACTCCTCTGGCCAAACTCCCCCTACAAAGGTACATGACAACATTTGATTTCCCAATGCGTGTCCTGACCATCTTTTTAGAAGGGTATTGAATCTTGTGTAATAAGAGTCAATTCCTTCATTTACTCCGATCCATATAGTACGGAATCGATCAATCAATCCAGGAATAAATGACCTAGGACAAAATCTAGCAAGGAAAGTGGTTTTAAGTGCTTCCCAGTTTTCCGGAGGTTCAAGTTGAACATACCATTGATGGGCATCATCCAACAAGGTACTAGGAAAAGTAGATAAATATAAATTTTCAGGTAGCTGATTTGCATTTTGCAACCACTTTAAATCTATCTAAATGTCGATCTGGGTCCGATCCAGGATATCCATGAAAGATAGGATAAGGTGCTATATTCAGGATTCGTGGTGGAGCTGCCATATTAACAGAATGTGCTGGTCTGTTTGGAAATGGAGGTGAAGGTGGAGCAGGATTTTTATCAGGTAATGGAGGACTTGGTATGCTTCCAAAATCAAGTACCAAGTCATTTTCTTTACCCTCCCCAACATCTCCGTCGTCTACCTTTCCCGAATCATTACTAGAGAATTGGTTTGATTTAACATCCTCAACAATATTTTGAAACTTTAAAGAATCTTTTATACTTTTAATTCTATCTTTTAATTTGGAAAATCCACTTGTGATATTAGGTATATTTAGTTCTACATTTTGAGTAGGAGATTGAAAGTCCAATTGTTTAATAGTTGAATCTTCAGAAGTACTTCCTATAAACTCATCTTTGATTTTAACTTCAATAGTTAATTCAGTTTTTGGTTCCTTTCCGGTGGAAAGAGATCCCTTTGGACTTCTTATTTCATCATTTGGTTCATTATCACATGTATAATAAGAAAAACTTTTCCTTCCAGTCTCTACAGTCTCTCTTAGTTGTTCATTTTTAATTAACACAACATCTGGTTTATAATCCTCAGGTGTCTTAGGTGAATTTAACAATTTTCCATATTCTTCATTATATTGATCTGGTAATGGGTAGCCAAAAACAAATCCAGGCCCGAAATGATAGTTTGAAGGACTAGGTGAAGGAGTGGTATTATATATTGGATTATTGGTACCTACTAATATAGATTTCAAGGATCTATCATCCACTTCAGCCCGTTTCCTTTGCCGTTCATCTCTGGCTTTATCTTCAGCTTCCTTATTTCTTTTTGACATTTATAATTGCCATAAGTACAAATTTCCTCTTCATAATCCCCAATTTTTCATTTATAACTATCCTCTAAATTAGATTTAATGTTTCAATTGTTTTATACCAATTCCATATACCACATTGTTAATCAGAACTCAAACATAAGAAAAGTGTTTCATTTGATAAGTTAATTTCTTTTATTTCTTCTTCAATATGTCTAGGGTATGGAATACGGGTTAATATTTCATTCATCATATCCGCACTCATCCAAGCACTAGCTAGTCCCAATAAATTATCAATTTCCTTTTCGGCTATTTCCATAAGTTCTTTATCATTGGGTCCCAAATCTTGATAAAGAGCTAATTTACAAAATAATTTGTTGTATACCCTTTCTTTAGGAGTTTCATATCTATCACACTTAACACTATTCCCAATGTTAGGAGAGGACAATATACAACACCACCATGTCCACATGAAAAAGAGCTCTGACCGGGTGAGGTCAGCTCTTATATACTTAAGAGGTGGTTAGGTGGCATTAATAGCCAATCAGCCACCTAATTCAGTAGTGGGCGATGTAATCAAGACTGCCATAATTAGGTAGGTAAGTTTACTTACCTACCCTAATTAGGTAGGTAAGTCTCATAAATACCGCCTAACTACAGTGGACCCGGGAGTTTAAGTAAGAGTAGCTAGGCTATTTTAGGCTATCTCAACACTCCTCCTCGAATAAATGATTTTCTCGTTAAAAAACTGCGGTAAAAATGCAGAAGAAGAGTAAAATCTTTATTCGCTTGCTAACTCCGTGAGGGTCTGCATGCCAGCTGCTTTGATCAGCTTGCGGTGTTGATGTGCGGGTAGAGCCTTCGTAAGTACGTCCGCAATATTTTCTGCTGAAGCAATCTTCTTTGCTTGAATTTGCCGTGTTTCGATTAGATCTTGTGTGTAACTGAATAGATGAGGGCTGATATGCTTGACACGGTCGGCCTTAATAAATCCAGAAGAAACCTGTTCAATACAAGCTGCATTGTCTTCAAATAAAGTGATCGGCTCCTCCTGGTGTGAAATACCGCTCATCTTGAAGATGGTGTAGTGCATTGTGCGGATCCAAACCGCTTCGCGGGATGCTTCGTGAAATGCGACTAACTCCGCGTGGTTGGTTGATGTGGCCGTGATCGTCTGTTTGGTTGATCGCCAGGATATCGGCGCTCCGTTCTTGATGAATACGTAGCCTGTCTGAGATTTGCCCGTGGCTGGATCCGTCTTGAATCCGGCGTCGGCATAGCCGGTGATGGCGCTGGACTTGGTTTTGTGGAAGTGGAGGCCGAGGTCTGTCGTCCCTCGCAGATACCGTAGGAGATGCTTAACTCCTCGCCAGTGTCTATCGGTTGGCTTTTGATTGTGGCGAGCAAGCACGCTGACGGCGAAGGAGATATCGGGTCTGGTGTTGGTCGCCAAATAGAGTAGCGCTCCAACAACTGCTAAATACTTGGGCCGATCCACTTCCTCTTCCTCCTCTTCTGCTGACCGATAAGGGTCCTCGTCGGTGCGACTTTTCCCGATCATTGGGGCGGACAGCGCGTTGGCGTCGGCCATGTTGAAGAGCAGCAAAAGCTTCTTCACGTAGGTCTGCTGATGTAGAAGGATGCTTCCATCTGGATAGTGTTGAATTTGCAGGCCAAGACAAAATGAAGTACGGCCTAGCACTTTCATCTCAAATTTGTCTGTGAGTAACTTTTCAACTCGTGCGCTAAGCGCTACGGTGCCTATTGAATTTAAATCATCCACATAAACTGCAAGAATTACAAAACCCGTCGTGTCTCTGATTTTGGGTTGATCGGCCCACATATGTCACCGTGGAGCCGATGCAGCGGGGCGGGCATTTCTGTCGGGAGCGTCCATCGCGACGGCTGGCGGATGAGCTTGCCTTGTATACACGCCGCGCACTCTTCTACGCGCTCCGCGTCCCGTGTGCAGAGGTCGTGACTGACTAAGGTCGGGACCATTTTTCTCATCATGGTCGTCCCAGGGTGCCCCAGCCGGCGATGCCAAACATCAGCCTTCGTGCTGGTTGTCAAAAAGGACATCGGCACCCCTTTCAGGGGTAGGCATGGGGATCTACGTCCGCCATCCTCTTCCTCACTCTTACGAGCGGGGCTAGGTACAGCGCCAACAAGGGGCAGCTCGTACAGGCCGGTGGCTCCCGCGTGTGCGGTGGCAAGGAGTCTCTCGCCTTGCCGTAGCTCGAGGACCTCATCATCAATTCCTACCGCGGTAGAAACGTGGATTTGATTGGCCCGTAAATCCCGGTAGCTGATCAGACTCCGGGGGGCATCCGGGACATACATTGCCCTCTTGCAGGTGAGGGGGGCTCCCCCGGGCAAGACTATGTTTGCCCGGCCCTCGCGGAATTTAAAGGTCCGCTTGCCTGCGATGGTGATTATATCACAAGTTTGCCACGGCTCGTTCCTAGTTCTGAACTCAAAGAACGCCGGGTCTTGGAGAATGGTGTGAGTGGACGCACTGTCTAACAAAGCAACTCTCGCTTTGCTAGGTTGTGACCCAAACTGTACCATATAGTTTTCTGGGTCGACATCGTTTAGCGTAAGGGAGGGGGCATCGAGAGTATGGGTTTCTCTCTTTCCTTCCCTTAAGGACTTTAACTCTCTATACATGTCGACGATATATTGTGACGCTCGACAATCCTTAAGAAAGTGCCCTGGACGACCACACTTGTGACATGAGCCTCGCGATCCACTCCCTGATGTACTTGTCGACTTATCGGGTCGATGTGTGTACCTCGGGTTCTTGTCTGATTGCTGTTGATCACGACGTGGGGGGCGCCAATCGCCTCGGGATCGTCGCCTGGGAGCCTCCGCGCTGTGGGTTTCTCGCCTGGGGTTTGTCGACTTCGACGGCGTCGTCGAGTTGGGCTGCTTGCGGCTCTCCTTTACTTCGCTTGTGTGAACCTCCTTCGCAGGTCGCGCCTCGGCGTTTTTAAGGAGCATCTGCTGCTGCTTTTCAGCTAAAAGCAAATATGACATAAGCTCCGAATGTTGTGTAAATCGCATGTTACGGTACTGCTGAGCTAGAATAGCACATGCGGGGGGAAAAGTTGAGAGGGTCTTATCGATTAAGTCGACGTCGGTAACCGTGTCGCCGCAGAGGCGAAGCTGCGCGACGATGCGGTGTAGTTCGGAGTTGAACGCGATGAAATTCGGAAAATCCAGTACGCGCAGACTGAGCCAGTCGCTGCGGGCTTGGGGGAGGAAAATCGTTTCCTCATGCTTGAAGCGCGCTTCCAATGCTGACCAGAGTACCGCCGGATCTTCAACCTGTATGTATTGTTGACGCAGGGACGCATCGATGTGTCGCCGGATGATGAGAAGCGTCTGCCACTTGTAGGTGGCTGGTATCTCCGCCTCGGGCTCTCCCTCCAGCGTGACGATCAGCTCCTTCGCGATCAAGTAGGTCTTCATATCGACGTACCAATTAAGGTAATTCGAGCCGTCTGCCTCAAGTGGGTCGAAGAAAAGTGGGGTGGTTCGTGTCTCTCTTGGTTTTATCACCGTCGCCATCGCGAGGTGGTGTGTGCCTATGGCTCTAGTGGGGGATTCCTAAAAAGCTGACGTCACTCCGGCCGCTCAATCTCTTGGTAATAAAGTCTTCCGTCTAAACAACTGTAGTGCAGATTCGGAGTGTGTCAGAAAAATGAACAGTGAAACGAATTGTGCTTTCTAGGAATATGAGCTATACAGTGCTGATAACGTGTTAGGAGACGACAATATACAACACCACCATGTCCACATGAAAAAGAGCTCTGACCGGGTGAGGTCAGCTCTTATATACTTAAGAGGTGGTTAGGTGGCATTAATAGCCAATCAGCCACCTAATTCAGTAGTGGGCGATGTAATCAAGACTGCCATAATTAGGTAGGTAAGTTTACTTACCTACCCTAATTAGGTAGGTAAGTCTCATAAATACCGCCTAACTACAGTGGACCCGGGAGTTTAAGTAAGAGTAGCTAGGCTATTTTAGGCTATCTCAACACCCAATATTCATTTGAAGAAGAAACGATACCGACACCAATTGGTGATTGAGAATCTTTCAACTTCTTTATTTGGGTATAGTCTTTCCACTAACATTTCTCGCGGGTATTTAAATCCTCTTATAAGTCTTTTAATTATTTTTCTTTTTTCTACATTATTTTGATTTTCTATTCTAATTTTTTCGATTTCTTTTGCTATAAGATTGAATAATCTAGTTTCGTTGTATTTAATATTTGAATAGATTATTAACAATCTTCTCAATCTTATTTTTAAGTCTTCCGTAGTTTCAATTGAATTTAACATGTTTTAAATACATAACAAATCAAAAGCTATGGAATCTGGGCAATTAGGATCGTTTGAAAGAAAATCCGGAAAAAATATTTTACTCCGGGGATTAAATCTACCATAAATGAAAACAAAGGTTTCTCTATCAAATTTAAATCCGTTCCATATTCCACAACTTTTAGAAATCAATGGTTGTGTCTGGTATTTTATTCTACCATATTGAGCAAACAAAAATTGTAATTGAAATTTCAAATACAATGTTTTTCTCTTCACAACTATTTCATTGAATTCTTTTCCTTGATTCCAAATTTTAGATAATATTATTTGTTTTATCTCTAATGGTAACTCATCAAATCTTTTTTGAAAGTCTTTATCAATTTTAGGATTCTTTCCATAAAATTGAAATCCTTGTCCATAATAGGATCCCTTATAAACTCTATACAACGAAGCAAACAAATAAGGTCCTTTAAAAAACTCACACACCGCCTCCTTACTTATTTCCCATGGGAATTGAGGCATGGTTGCACCACATGACTTATTGAGTTACAATAAGTACAATTTTTAGATTCTTTAACAATGGGTCTAAGTGGAAATTTAATACCTTGTGAATGTTTGATTTTTGGAATGGATTTATTCTCCTTATTCATTCTTAAGATCTTCTAATTTTTAAAAACATAACATCATTTTTAATAAGTGATATTCTTATGAAAAAGATATGTATTCAATTCTTTTAAATAGAGATCTTCTAAAACAAACACTCACTTAAAAGACTATCTAAGGTCTTTGTAAATACTACATCATTAGCTACCGCTTAACCGGAACCTAATTCCCCGGCAGCGGCGCCAAAAATGTAGAGTAAAAATTTAGATTTGTCTATCTAACCCCAAGCTACATAATAAAATTGGTTCGGGAAAAGGTCTTTTCGTTTAGCGTTTTTTGTGTAATTAATGGTCACTTGTATATTACAAAGAAGATATTTCTTAAATTAATGTATCAAGGTATTCTCTCAAACAAAATCCAAGTATAAATCACTCGTATTACCATTTATCTTTATAAGGAATAAGGGTGATTCAATTTGACAGTAACCAAGGCATGACATCCTCAGGCGGTTATAGCCTTGTTCAAATCGATAGTGCCTGAGTCAATTCGACACTAACGTTGTTCAAATAGACCGTAACCATCATCTATATGCCATTCATTTATTAATCTTAAGTTTATATAAATGAAATCCTACCTACTTGCACAAAATTCAACTAAGAAATTTACTTATCTCAAGCAACTCCCGCATGTCTTTTCCAAGACATCTCCATCACTCCATCATGAGTGCCTATTTTAACTTATTATTATTCCTTCCTTTTCATACAACTTATTCTCAATTATAGATACCATTTATGGACTTACAAGAAAGGTCTAAATTAAAACACTACAATGACATACTATTCATCTCCGGTTGTTAAAATAAATATTAATGTTCAATGTTACTAAAAAGGGTGATCAATCCTAAAGAAACATCTCTCACTTCATACTCCTAATCTTTAATAATTCATAATCTATCTAAATCATTGTCATCACAATATTTTTAATTTAGAATTAATATATTTATCCAAAGCCTTGTAATAAAGAATCACAAATGAATTAGATAGCTAAGCTAATTCACAGCTTCTATTACTACATGTATCTCATAATTCAACTAATAAGTCCGCTCATCATTGTGTTTTTCTTTCTCAGAATTACACTACAATTCTCAATAAGTATCACATATTCAGGATACCATAATATTTCTATTGATAATAGAAAAAAATATATATTTATTAACCGGTTATTTAATATGCGCAATTCACTCTCCTTTCCAGGACACCAAACAGTGACTGTCAATCAAGTACGTCAAATTGACTAATACCACTGCTTGCACACTCTCCTCCCTCTGGATAGTGGTTCTTCAATTAGACATAAGACTCCTTCGTCTGATACTGCTCTCTGGCTTACTCCATGTCCATTAGACTGTTACTCATTTCCTCATGACTCAACCTATGCATGATGGCTAGAGACAGTACTTTGCAACGAAGTCAATTTGACTCGCCATAACTCATTCTCATACAAACCATGACATACTGATGTAAAAACCACACTTTGTAAAATTCAAACAATAAACTGGAGACATTCTACATTCTATTGAAAGCAAAATTGAAATCACTATTGTTGAATTGACATAATGTATTCCTTTAAGTAGTTACAACAAGTGAACATCAACTTGAAATTGAACATGAGCCATAATTCATAACATTTCTACACTTTAAATCAAACTATTCACTCAAGCTCTCTTCAATGACATACACACTCAAGATATTCTATTTTCTAATGTGTTGTAGTGTTTCCTTCTTTTTCCATCTTTACTTATGTCCTCAAAGTCAAATTGACACCTCTTCATATCTGGATTTCAAAGAGTATAGCCGCCATGTCTATTTGAATCAGATTCTAAAGAGTGGCGGCTAGGAGTCTACTAAAATCTCCTTTCTAATTTCTAAGGCTTAATAATAACTATCTTTAACTAATTTTCCAAAATTCTTGGAAAAATAAGCTCATTTCACACTGCCAATTAAAAAAAAGATTCAAAGTAAAGATTTTATGCTCACAGTCATGTATAGAATCCGACCTCTCCAACTATAGAAGGTTTTCTGAGAGCGTAGGTTTAGAATTAAACTGAAAGCAAATACACATATCAAGTAGTGAAGAGAGGTGCCAAGAGGCTCCTCACTTATACTGCCAAGAACTCACACAAACGTCAAAAGCAAACGATACCTTCTAACTAAAAACGGCGGCATTAACTACCTTTGGCGGCGGTGGCTGCCACTCCTCACTACGTGCACTGTCAGCAGATAACTTATTACACAACTCCCAAGGCAAAACCAAGTCAAAACCAAAGTCAAACGGGCGGCCAATTCCCGGAATGAACAGTGACCTACGAACCAAGATCCTAACCCTACAGACGTAGGGTTCTACCTATCCTGAGCCAACTCCTCGAGTCTCTTCTTCTCCTCCCTCCTTCTACGCTTCTTAGAGCTCCAACTTGAAGAAGGGGTGGGTGCCACCGTGGCAAGTGTCATCAAGGGTGCCAAGGTGGCGACCGCGGGCTGAGTCGGAGTGGCGAACGAATGGGACACGGTTGCCCTTGCAGATAAAGTGGTACCCGTTCCGGTGGAGGTAAACGGTAGGGAAATAGGGACTAGATGAAGCTCGGACTGAGCTGGAATAACAGGTACCTCGTTCGGAGTTGTCATGATGATATCTGGTCCGGATGTAAGGACCGGGAGGTGCCTGTGAGAAGAACTCTCCCTTGCGGTCTTCCCGAGAGGAAAGATGCCTGATAATGGAGCCATAACTGGTGCAGAACGAACGGTGTCGCTGCGGGGTGGCTGGCCATGACGAACCAAGGGTGGGGATGCCACCATTACATCTGAGCTCTCCTTCCAACCACTCTGTGTCTAGGTGGTGATTTCTGAAGGAGATGGTTTCGCAAAAGCACTCGGAGGTCGTACGAGAGGATTTGGACAGTTAAGGTCCACCACAACTTTCCCCTTGTTGTCGCCTGTGCGGCGATCTTCCGTGTTGGTGTTGGAGTCCAAATCTCCTTCCTTGCTTGAGCTGTCGGAGTCATCCACGAACTTGGGTAGGATGTGTGTACAGGGTGAGGTTGCTCACCAACAACCTCATGCTGGCATAAGCCGCCTCAATCTTCACGGTTTGCTCCATCCTGAACGCAATCACCCTCTTGCTCGAAATGTGGTCATCTCTCTCCAACCAAGCATCAAACATCCGGGCCTTAAGCACAACATCCGTAGGTAGGTGCTTATTACTACACCGGTAGCATACCACAATTCACCAAGAGGTCCCACTCAAGGCGGACGTGGCGGATACAATAGGAAGTTTTGCCCGCCGTCACACTCATCTCCACCTACCATGACATCCAGGGCACCATGCCTCCTTGCCATGACCTAGCTCCAAACAATAATGTGGCTTTTGTGTTTTATGGCTCCTCTCGGAGCGGCCAATCTGCACAGCGTAATGGCCCCCCGAATCTTGCAGTTTGTAGAGACAGTATCCCTTCGGAAAACACCCAATCGTCACTAAGTGCTTCCAAAGTAACCGCTCCGGTTTCGTTCCCACAGAGACCTGATGTTCTTTTCCAAATACTCCCATTAACTTAACTTATCACAACAATCGTTTACAAGTTAGCTATCTTCTTAACTTACATATGGTAGATCCGGATCCTTCTGGAGTCCGGATTATGTACAATGATTTCCGGAAAGTAATTTCTGGAAGTCGGGAGGGTAGTTTGATTTGTCTCTGTTCCTCCTCAGAGAGTCTCCTGGAGTTTTTAAGCGAGTGGCTGGAGTCCATTGATCCTGTTTTGTGTAAGTGGCTGGATTTTCCACTGCCCTGTGACTTTAAGTGGCTAGGCACCCACTGTCCGGAACTTATAGTGACCGAACACCACTCTCCTACTTTGCTAACTTGATGAGTTGATTGTTGTTGCTAGACTTAGACTCTCACGACATCCGGAAGGCCTTCCGGATGCGGTCACATAGAGCTAAGTCCAGACTACAACGACATTTTGGTGAGCACAATTGTGATCTTCCGGGGGTGATGGTACTACCTCGACAGAGTGTTCCATCTAGACCTACGCATCGGGCTTTTTCCTATCTTGGGGGAAAACTCCGGCTTTGACCAAAAACCAGGTTAACACGGATTTCTCCGTTTCCTAGAGACTACCAAGAACACCTCTACAGTTCATCCCCTCCCTTCCTGGCTACTTCCGGACGCTAGAGTCTACCAGGCACACCTCTACAATAGCCCTCCAGCTCTCCCAGGCAATCTACCGACACAAACCTTGACCGGTTTTTCTCTGAACAAACTAACTATCACCACACTCCGGAAAGATACTGACACAACCTCTCCCACAGGAATGGATCGGCTACTCACAAAGTATACACCTCACACCAAGAGTACAAGAGAGCAAGTCTAATACGAAGGCGTGTTGTATATTTACCAAGTGCGAAAGACAACATGAAAGGTTTTTGCCCGAAACCTCACTACTAAGTACTAACTAAGTTCCTTCTAAACTTAGCTTTCCTCCTAGCTATTCTACGGGAAGTTCGCTAGATCTTATCTAAAAGATCCGAGAAATCCGGGAAAGGTCCAGATCGGATCTAAGATCCCATAATCACGGAACAGTTCCGTCTCCGGACTTCCTACATCAACTATAAAATTGGCAGTCAATTCTGTCAGCAACCAGGTGCACTTAGGGCCCCATCGTTAATCGCTGCTGATCCGGAATCTAAACCCAAAAAAACATACTAAACCTAACTAACCTAAGTCGCAGCACCTGGTCCCCGCTTTCTTCCACTCCGGCGGAAGGGGGAGATCTCCACTAGAGCGTGCTGCTTGCCCTTCGCCTTCTTCGACGTTGCAGGCGAAAGGTTGGTCTTCCGGGTCGATGATCCGGTCGCTAGAGAAACACCAGCCACCGGAGTCCTGGAGTCCGGCGGTGGAGGCGGCTGTTACGGTGATCCTTCCGGGACCGGAGGTACTAGTGGTTCCATCTCGGAAATTGACCTGGTCTCCCGGACCAAGTCTTTGTAGCTTCCGGAAGGACTCCTTGGCCCACGCGCCAATCTCCGGGACACGGATTTTGGTGGTGTCGGAAGGTCGCCTTCCGCTGGAGGATCTGGCAGACGCATGTTGGGTGGCGACAGTAGATCCGGAAGCTTCTGTAGGATCTCACTCGTACTCGGATTGGGAGGTAAGATACCCTCCGTTAGTATCTGAGGTGACGGAGTGTCGAGAGACTCCGGATTCGCTGAGATGCTCGGAGCTGGAGTTGTCTTGGTCGGTGGTTCCGGAGAGGCCGTAGTTTGTGTTGGGGTCGTGGTGCCTTCCGATCCACGTGCTGCTGGGTCTTCCGGAAGCACCTGGGTGATGTTGTCGACCAGCAGCTTCATCTGCTCCCAGGTCCGCCCCATCTTCTCCGCTTGATCTAGGAGCAACCGGATGATGTTGGTGACCTTCTCCTTCTTCTCCACCAGTTCGGTGAAGAGCCGGCTTCGGTTGATCACGTCAACCGGGAATTCCAAGGCCGTTTGGACCTCTATCAAGGCAGCTACGGAAGCATTGGCCTTTGCCTCAGCCAGTTTTCGGGCCGTCAATGCCAGAGCTGCCTCTTGAAGGTAGTGCTTTACCTTCTTCTCCATCTCCGTGGTGGCCTTGTACATGGAGGAGATTTGGATATGCAGCACCTTCGTGTCCGTCTCCCTGCTCCGGAGTTCCTCCACCCTGTTGATAGCATCCTCCAGCTGGTCGACGTCCTGACTCCGGAAGATCTGGTCTACACTGGTGGTGATGACGTAGTTGGTCTCCTTAAGGAGACCAACTCTCCACCCAATCTTGTGGGTGAGCTCGTCCATTTGTTTGAGCTGACCCTTGGAGTCCTTCTTGTCGACCTTCCTCCTCTTCGGGCTGGTCTCCGCTGAGGGTCCGGACTCGTCTTCTCCGGACGACGCGGAGGAGCTGCGGATGTCCGGACTCTCCGGCTCGGGCCCCTTCCCTCGAGGTCTCTTTGGAGCCCTCTGGCCTTCCGGAGTGCCTGTGGTTGTTGCTTCCGGCACAGGCTCTTTCCCTTCCGATTCTTCCTCCTCCGACTCGTCCCCTCCATATTTCTGGAAGTTGAGAATCTCGTCGTACTACCTAACCTCCGCCGGAGTTAGCTGCTGGTGGTGACAGTAGAGGTGCATCACATATGAGGCAAGGATGTTGCCGATTTCTTCACCTTCTGGAGATTGGCCACGAGACGGTTGATCATCTCGGTCATGAGCGTCCCCCAGTCTACGACTATCTTCTCCCGGAGCGCTCCGAGGAAAGTGCAGGCCCACTTTGCCACCACTCGTCTCGGGTTTTCCCGATGGAAAATAGGGTTTAAAAACCCTAACACCAGCTTGGCGTCTTGGTGTCGAAGGTCTTGCAGGTTGTAGCCATCCTTTGGGTCCGTTGGTCCCTCGAATTCGTCCGTCAGGAACTCGTCCCGCCGTTCCACCACCTTGGTGCGGCCGGCCCGGAAGTCGTACACCTAAGACCATTCCATAACTCCCCAGAGTTCCGGATGGGCTCTCATCAACCCCTTGAACTTCTTGTCCGGGGTGCCTACAAGTTCCCGGACGTAGACCTCCTCCCGGATGCCCTAGGCAACTTTGAGCAAACTCTCGCACCCCATTGTCTTCAGGCTCGCCTTCAGCAGGTTATACTCAATTTGGTCGTCTCGGATGTCCGGAATAACGCGGGTCAAGGGGGGGAGCACAATTGCCGGCTCTTCGTCTCTCCAGCCGCGCCCATCTCTATCCGTCTTCTTCTTCTTCGCCATCGGTACCGACTTCATGAGGCCTCCCTATTACCTCACAGTCTCTCAAGGTTGTCCCTGCACGCACCAACCTCACAAAAACCCTCCCTAACGGACGCACGTCCATTCTAACCGTCTAAGCTTCAAACCCTAACGGCATGCGGTTCGGAAAATCGTAACAGTGAGAGAAAAAGAGAGAGAAAGAAAGAGAGAGAGCTGGAGCAAAAACCTCGACACGCAAAGGCGAAGTGAAAAGAAAGAGTCTCCCACCGAACCCCAGCCATTTGTAGTCTAGCCGTTAGTACGGCTCATGATGACAGTTGATGGTGACATCTCCGGCTGACGGTTCCTGATAACTGACTGACCCGGAATTCCGGTAACTACTCCGGCTCCGCTTATAGCAACTTTAGGCTCAATTAGGGTTTGAAGTCAGGTCCATCCAACTTTATTCTTACATGAAAACTATAGGCTGTATTTCAGCACGAACTATCGTAACCAGTTAACTAATTTTTTTGTTTTGGCCGGAATTTAAGGTTAACTTCCGGCACCATGTGGGAACGGAGTCCCACACCAAACCATGCTCACAGCTCCGTAATCCATTGCCTGCTCACCAGCGCTTCACTGAAACCTCAACGTCTCGCCTTGGTTCTCGTCCCAACCGTGCACCTCTCAAAGGATGTTTCTTGGACTGGGACAACGTTGGCTTCTAAATCAATCCCCGTACGTGCACAGATCCTCCTATTTGGATACTGACTAAGGACCCTTATGGCCGCATTCTCCTCCACCGACTCATAGATACTGAACACATTCAGTACCGTCCAGTGTTGTACTGCAGCCGTGCACTGGAGTGGCTCAACCTCCGGCAAATTTTCGAGGACATTCTCTTCAACTTTGGACTCGAAGAGCAGGTTTCCCTTGATCTCATTGCTTTTTCGTGGTCATACAAAAGCAATTTGAGCTATAGGATGTACAGTACAAGCCATCGGATGTCTTCAAGCATTTTTCGTTTATATTTTTTTTGGATCCAGAAGCTTCTTGCATGTGTTCATCTATAGCTCGGTTTCGTAATTTTATTGATCCTCTTACCACATACGAATAATCAGATTTCATGAAATCTGCCCCCCATGTTCGAACAATGGATCTGAATATTATTCAGCATCCCAAACTACGTGCTGCTGTGAAAATGGGCTTGAACCATATTCCTCTTGCATTCACGGATTGCCGACAAGCCGTCGATATAACAACCAACGCGTTTGTGAGGTTATACCATATACTTAAACTACAAGCTTTTGGCTTAGACCTGGAGGTGGCAATACAATATTTTTGAAGCGTGTGCTTTGAAAAACTCAGATCAACCTCCAGATCTAATCGTTTTGGATTCAAGTGCTCCAACCTACCACTATTTGATATAAAAGCTGTGTCTAAAGAGCTAAATTGGCTGTTATCACACTTTTTCATTTCCGGGCTTTACAAAGCCTGTAGCAATCCTTGTTTTATTTGTATGAAGCACATCTGCCTCCAGGCGCTCCAGAGACTCATGAGTGCGGATTTCACTCCGTGCATGAGCAATAAACTATCGGTATTAAACACCGCAGTCTTTGACAGTGTTAAAAGCTGACATCCTCCAGCTCTTGCCTAAGGCTCCTCCTCAGTTTGCAAAACTTTCATTTCTAATGGCATCATTCAAACAGCACAAGCATACGTATCGATGGATAACAAGCGCTTTCCAAATTGTGTATACAAATATTGCCACTCTCTTAACTCTAGCTACCATGGCAGTTCTAGATCAGTTTCGAGCATAGGCAAAAAAGAAAGTCTCCAGCTTTCAATCTTTTCTCAAAACCAAAACATCGTTGTTTTGGATGGTGGACTCAATTTTACACGTATCGCTAAACCTTCCTGAGCACGTCAATGACGTCTTCGTTGCAGACGTTACTAAATGCTTCAAATCCATCCGGCTCGAAGGACCTCACAACCTTCTTGACGCTATTACCTCCATTATCTGTATCGGCTTCAAAGAAGCCAACTCATCACACCCTAAGGCTGTGAACTCACTTTGGATCAAAATTGCATCAGACGAGACCCCAATAATGGTTAGATGGGCTACCACCAAACCGTGATCTGGTATATGGATTCACATGCCACAAGCCAGACTTTTGAAACTCCACAAACGGCTTGTGCTTAATTGCTTCGTCAGCCTTGGTGACAAAGTATGGAGGCAAACAAAAGGTATACCTATGGGCTTCAGTTGTCCATCGTTATGGTGAAACGTCTACCTCATACATTATGAGGTTGCTTTTATCCAACGACTTGCCTCTCTAGGACGTCCAGATCTCATGCAGAAATTTCAGCATGCATTCCGTTACATTGATGACATATGTTGGTTTAACGTTTCCAACCCCATGGATTTCTTATGTCCCGAACAACCAAGAATCCCTTCCAACCCGTTTTGGATATACCCCCTCCATATCTTGGAGATTAAAACTGAGGTGCAAACATATGCTCCCGGTGAACCATCACGTGGTATTGGAGCTCACTTCATGAACAATGTGATAATCTCACAAGTCCTGCCAATTATATATATTTCAAGCTGGTTAGAGTCTTGCTTGATCATTTCGGTGAGCAGTGGAATATTAATCCGACATGCAGGGAAGTTTCCTTTTGTGAGCCATTCTGTCACCTTTGTGACGAGTCTAGTTGGTTGGAAGCCATTGTGACGTAGAGTGCTAATCAACAACTGAATTTCCTTGCAGGCGGATGAAACGTCGTTGGAAATATATATAATTGGCAGGACTTGTGAGATTATCACATTGTATGCACCTATGTCTCAGAGTGCCGATATACCAGGTCTCACTCTCCAAACATGACAAAGCTCTACTACCCAAGGGTGGCGGCGGGTCTCTCTCTCTCTTTCTCTCTCCCACATTTAACTGATGTATTTTTTACAATACATCTACTTGACATTTATGACTTACGTTTACATAGGTCGGCCCACTTGAACCTCACCATTGTTGCTCACTGACCATATACCAATGAATCTTGTCTAAAAGTACATTCCTTCTTTTTAAGCGAGGTTTTACATATTCTATCTCACACAATCCAGACAATTCTACACCTGACGGAGCCTAAATAGGCTTAGTCATACAGTTAAAAAACATCCAGTTTGAAACTGTACAACTATGCTACAATTGAACTGAATATCTGAATAGCTGCATCCAATCTCTCTGAGATAGTGGCGGCCTACGTCTTTTTATGAGTAAATCTACAGTACCACACAAAGATCGTCATCTGTTAATGACACGATGTTTTAACATCAAAAGAATCGAAGTGGCCCACAATTGAATTGATACGCCACCATAAACCATCCGCCAATTGCCTACTGCAACCATGCATTTGCAAATTGATAAATACCCTCTGTGAGCCGACAAGAAGCTACCCTTTAGAGCTTCCATGAAACGTTGCTCAGATCGTCGACACAACATCGACAGGTACTTTTTGCAACCTTTTGTGTCAATATTGCATATGAGATGGTTCAAAACGTTTAAGTTCTTGAAGTTTATAGTACTACCTAATCGCTATTGATTTAGCTATTTTCGATGGTCTGAGCTCTCACCAATGGTACATGACCTATGCAGCCTCCAACTAGTGATGGTACATTTGCCTTCAAGTAACTAGTTTCTGCGATGTGATGACTGTTTCAACTGATAACGATTAGACTTGCAAGCTTCCTACATAGTCGCTCTCATGTCACCTTTCTCTGCAAACCTGACTTTTTTGGAACTAATGCATGACTCATGCAGATGTGAAAAAAGTCATTGTATGGTTCAAAACGTTTTAGTTCTTGAAGTTTACAGTACTATCTAATCGGATTTTCAAAACATCCCAGGTTTGGGCAAGTTCTATTTTAGACTGAACATGTCAAAACCATATTGTTTAACAAATAGTTATGAACAATGAAATATCATGGAGCATCAGTCAAAAAGAAGTAACTAAAACATTTTTGACAATGTGTGTGTATATATTGACACCATGCAGTCAAGTCAGATTAGACTTTTTGTGTTCACGTTAGTGATATATTTGTTGAAATGTGGAGCATATTGCATTCATATCACATATAGTTCGTGAACGATGACTTTAGATGACTCAATCATGTGAAATAACATAAATGAACGATTAAGACCATGGTTTTTCATATCAGCTAAAAGATCCTAGGCTTTGTAGTACAAAAACTTTCAAAGTAGCACAAAAGTAAGAGAATACTAGAGGGTATTGTAGTGGGATTTGTAGAATCCTCGTCTGAGGATGCCACGCCTCACCTGTGCCCATGCCACCCAACATACAAGTACTGTGTTAGAAAAATGACGTGCACAAGGTGTCTTAAGCGTGGTATCAACATTTCTATCGTAGTCACAAAGAAGAAAAATAAAATCACACGTACAAGTCTAGTAAAACCTCAGATCATCCATTTCTCTCAGTAAATGACATTTGTGAACCAGTTTTGCATTGTTGCGAGCCTCGTTAGAACTCATGGTAGTGGGCTTTAGTAACGTCGGTGATGTGATTATCACCATGTATAGACAAAATCGGTCAGTGCTCGTATGGAGGTTATTGTTGTTGCTGGAGACTACATGGGTCATGCAACAGTACAACAATCATCAGGCACCAGCAATCATCAGGCACCAACAATCATCAGGCACCAGCAATCATCAGGTACCAGACATTAGAGGCCAGAGAAAAACCATATAGTGACTTATTTTCACGTCTGCATGAGTCATGCATTAGTTCCAAAAAAAGTCAGATTTGTAGAGAAAGGTGACTTGAGAGCGACTATGTAGGAAGCTTGCAAATCGTAATCAGTTGGAACGGTCATCACATTGCAGAAACTAGTAACTTGAAGGCATATATACCATCACTAGTTGGAGGCTACATGGGTCATGTACTATTGGTGAGAGCTCAGACCATCCAAAGTAGCTAATTCAGTAGCAATTAGGTATTATTCTCTCTCTCTCTCTCTCTCTCTCTCGCGGTCTTTTCTAGGATCCTCTTTTCTCTCCCTCTATCTTCGCTCGCTACCCCTGTGCATGTTAGGGTCTGTCATTGTAGTGTGTGCGAGAGTGTGTGAGTTGTGTCTGCGAGTGTGTGCGGTGTATTTACGCGTGTGTGTGTAAGTGTGTGTGAGATGTGTGTGCGCTTGTGTGTGCGGTGTGTGAGAGCGTGTGGGTGCGAGTGCGTGCGAGTGTGTGTGAGGTGTGTGAGTGAGATGAGGTGAGGTGTGTGTGTGAGCACGTGTGTGTGTGAGGGTTTGTATGAGGTGCTTGAGGTGCGTGTATGTGAGTATAGGTGAGTGTGTGAGCATTAGGTGTGTGTCTATGTGGGCATGGGTTTGTGATTGTCAGTGCTTAGGGTTTGAAAGTTTTTGGATTAAGTTTCACTTAAGCGAGGATTTTGGTAGTGTTTTGCAAAGATTTTCAACTGTTTAGGTTTTGGAGGTTTAGACTGTCTCAGCTAGGATTTCTGTCTCAGCTAGGGTTTCTATTGTCGATGTGCAAGGGTTTTCTGAGGCTTTGTCGTGAACAAAACCCTAAATTAATTAAGCTTCCCCACACATCAATTGTACACGACGACTTCAATCAGATTCAGAGCTTAATGTTGGTTTTATTTGCAGATAGTCCAAGTAAGTTAATGATAACTTTCTCAATTCTACATTCCGCATTTCAAGCTGCATCTGATTTTGTGTTTATAACATTGTATATGTGCGTGAGTGGAGAAGTGCATGAAACCACTGTTTATGAGTTTGTATTGATAATTTGTTTGTTTGCTGGTTTGTCTACTTCTTTTGGTGCAATGAACTGTAAATGGTAAAAAGAACAGCCATACCTGGGAACCGTTTATTCTTGAGCCGAGGATAAACTTAATGTCATGGTTCAGTAGTCATGTAAACAACGTCTGATTCCCTAATAATTGTTTGAATTTCAACCAATTTATCATCGACCTGAGAATATATACAAGAATAACCATGACAAGAAGTGAAGTATCCTTGAGCCGAGGATAAACTGGTTGAAATTCAATGATAAAAAGCACTAAGGACCCGAAATCATGCTTGTTGTTAAGCAGTCAATGAAATTTTATGTAAAAATATATTTCACCGTTAAACGTCCATACCAGGCATCATGTATAAAACCGTAATTGTAAAAAATGATTCCTTGTTTATCTTCGAGTCGAGGATAACCGGCTTCCTATTCACGATACAATCAATGACGGTGGAAATATTTATCTTCAACTCGAGGATAAAAAATTCATGAATCCATTACTTTTGAGCATTTATATGTTTAGTTATCCTCGACTCGAGGATACCAGGACACAAAATCGAATGTGGTTTGTCATGAAAAAGTATATCTATCCTCGACTCGAGGATAGGCCTCAGATTGATTTCTAATTACTGCGCGGTCATGCATTCTGCAGATGGCAAATGACCCAATGGATATTGTGGACGACTACGACTATTCAACGGAGGAGTTCTTTATCGAGAGGTTCGAAAATTCGTTCAATTCGTTCGATCCGTCCCCCTTCATCGACAACGTGGTAGAAAACTATGGAACACTGTGGGCGTTTTGGAATACAGTGCGGACATGGTCGTTATCAAAATCCGGGAAGTTTGTGCAGATAATGATGAAAGTGAGTGACGAAGTCCCGTATGTGCTTCTGAACCGAAAGGAGAGAGTGACTTTTGTCAAATAGCAACAAAAGGAGTATGTTGTGCTCGGAGTTCAAGCTTTCAATCATGCAGGAGCTCCATTGTCGTCAAAGTGGGTTTATATCACGGGCAATTCGGCTTCTTGGAGTTGCTCGAATGTGTTGTTCGAAACGGCCAAGGATCGCTAAAAGAGGCGTTCGAGAAGTACTTGCCCTGGACAAACGATGATGCTGTGAAGGTGAATAGGCGATTAGTTCGAATCCATTTACTCCTTTCAGCATTTGAAGCTCGGCCGGTTCCAGTCAAAGCGACTGCAAGTCGTCGACCTCGCCAACTTGGTGCTGATCGAACCAATCCATCAGGTTCATCTGCACCTAGAACTTCCAACCGTGCTGCGCCAAGAAGGCCGTCGACAACGACTCCAACCGCTAGAGAGCCCTCCTTAAAGAAGAAGAAGTCCACTACAGGTGGAAGCTCCACCTCGACTGTATGCGGGCTGCAACTCCGAGCAAAGCCCGAAACGATCCGCACGTGGATTTTGAGGCGGTCACCGAATCGCAACGCCTATTTTGGAAGGAATGCAAGGGCTGCTTCCCGCTCGATTTATCAACATATTCGGTTGGAATCGAGTAGTGCGTCGTAGCAAAAGCCCAGTATGTCATTTGGGGAATGGAGGAGGGCATCGTGTTAAGCACCATGGACTTCCTCGTGCAACTTGGAAAAATTGGTCAACGCTAGAACATCTGCGTTTGCCTAGTCGATGCGGATGGTGAGCCTCTTCAACGGAAGCCAACATCTTGGGACGATATTAGAATGGGCAAGTTCATGCTAATCAATGGACAACTTAGCATGGAGGCCTCCAGGCGTCTTCAAAACATCGAAAAGTACGGGGAGAATCGGAAGAATGTTTTGCAGCATTGGGCTGCGTATGTAGTTTGGTCAACAGATCCTCTGAAGTTGCAGAGGATTACCAAATTCTACAACGGTACCAACTACTTGGAACATGCTCAACTGACATGGGGGATATAGATCTTAAGTTGCCGAAGAATTTGGCTCAACTCAGCTCGACCGAGTTACCAGCAAGGAGAAGGCGCAACTCGCGGCAATGCCGCACTTTTCGACTAGGAGAAATACTCGGTAAGCTTCCGTCTCTGGAAGTATCCTCGAGTCGAGGATAATACTTGAGAAGAAACATCGTCCATTATTCCCCTCATACATGTCTTCTTCATTTTGATTGTTGATGGTAAGACATTTGACAAGTGTGGGTTTCCTAAATTGCAGTTGTTCTCCAAACTTATCGTGAACCGCTTCCAGAACATCGACCCCACGAAGGAAGAGAAGCAGGTAAACAAGTCATCAGATATCACAAACGAGATCAAGGTGATATCATTGCCTGATGACTAGGGTTGTCAAGACGCTCGACGTCTCTGACGTCCGGACGGAGGACGTCCTCGGGCCTACGAGGACGTCCGGTGACATAACGAGTTTCGTCAGTTTACCCAGGGGTAAATAGCCGTCCGCAGCCCCGGCCGACCGCCCATTCCGTCCGCTTCGGCCGACCGCAAGGCCGTCCGTTGTCCGCGGAGGCCGACCTCACGGCCATCCGCTTTGAGCAACCGGCGTCCATCGTCCGTCGTCCGCCGTCCGCCTGGCCGACCGCCGCGGCGGACGGCCCTCTCACGACAGCTCCCCCGTCCACTATTAGATTGACATTCTATCGTCTCCCACTGGTCAGAATCACCGTAAGTATAAAAAATACAGCACATGGAGCCTCACTTCACTTCTGAACTTTTGTTTCCCAAGAGCTTTGAGCTGCATTATGTATCCATTGCTTGATAATCATCGAGTTCGGAAGTCTTGAATATTAGAGTTTCTTTTGGAACTCTTGATATTTCTTCCACATACTACCTATCACGTTTGTTCATTTCTTGATACTATATCCATCAGAATGGCCACCAAACCTTGGTCTCCTTGGTATATCAAAATCACTATGGTGCAAGGCAAGAAGACCGACTCCCTCCAATGCAATCTTTGTCACCGCATTTTTGCAAGAAGGCTAGAACGACAGCTAAGTCATCTTGGGTACGAAGAACTCCCTGGCAAGCGCAACAGCGGTGTTGGCCTATGCACCAAATTGACAACCTGCATACAGACTTTATTTAAAAATGGTCGTGGCCACTATCCAAAACACAATGGAGAACTTTTCTCCGAACATTGCCCCACCCCACCATTGAAATCTGTGCCTGCCTCAGAAATATAGCACGCCCAAGTCCACTGGTGCAGACTCTTGTGTAGGGTCTACTTCAATCCCCCCCGTGATTTTACCATCAACCATGGTTGAACCGACCTCCACCTTCCACGACTTCACCGAACAAGGGAGTGTAGGTGCCACCTTCCCCAGATTGGTGAGGCAATTCGTGCTCAAAGAGGGCTTTCAAGAAGTGGAGCGGCGGGAGCTAGACAAAGTGTGGGCGAAGTTTTTCTACAAAGCAAACGTGCCGTTTGCTTAAGCATGGAATGCTGCGTTCAAGGAAGCCGTGATGAAGACTGCCTCTTTCAAAGAACCATATGTCCTACCTTCTTACCATGACATTCGGACAAGGTTGTTGGGACAAGCGAAGGCTGATTTGGAAGCACAACTTAATAAAAGACTGTTCGAGAGTGTTCGGAAGTTCGGAGGAAGTCTAGCCATAGATGGGTGGACATCTGTGACTAGTCGCCCTTTGTGCAATACAATGCTCGTGTCTCCTGCTCGAGAGCTCTATTTGGGAGCTGAAGATACTACGGGCAAAAAAAAGAACGTTGCGTACCTGACATCCATCATGTTCAAATTCATTGAACAAGTTGGCCCCCACAACATTGTTCAGGTGTGTACTGACAATGCTCTAATCATGCTCAATGCCTCAGAATTAGTACTCAAGAAATATCCACATATATACAATCAAGGATCTGCCGTGCATGCCCTGGACTTATTGTTGGAAGACTGGGAGAAGGCTACATGGATAAAAAAAACTCTCGACAAGGCCAAGTTCTTGGTTAAGTTTGTCAAGAATCGTCAAATGCCCCTCGCCGTGATTCGTAAACATGAGGCGAAGTTCAACCTATTGTTGCCCGGGCAAACAAGATTTGCATGTAATTTTATAATGATAGATTGCATGTTGAAGGTCAAGGAATCATTGGAGCAAACCGTCATTGATCCTGAATAGCGGGCATATGCCTCAAAGAAGTCACTCTCGGCTAGAGATAAAGTAGTCATCTCTCGAGCCATCGAAAGAGTGGTTCTAGATGAGCGTTTCTGGGAGCGGTACACGAACTTCCAGAAGATGGTAGCCCCCGTAGTGTATGCGCTTCGGGAATTCGATGCCAAAGAACCTTGCATGCCCAAGGTTTTGCACATCCTTTGCGACCTTGAGAAGCATGTCCTAGCGTTGCTTAACGAACCATTTTGTCTCGATAGAGATTTAGCGGTCATTGTTGAGGACGAGTTCTATGCACGGAAACAGATGATGACAACGGATTTTCATTCCGCCGGTGCACTTCTCAATCCTTATTTACTCCATGACGAAGAGTTGGCCAATGATCCGGATGTCATCACGGCATGCAAACGAGTACTACAAAAGCTATGTATTTCTAAGACTTACCCGGACGTGGTGAACGAGTTCCTAGCATTTCGAAACAAGGATGTACCATTCCATGACATGTTGGATCCTAAGGACCAAAAATGTTCTCCGTATGTTTGGTGGGATTTTGAAGGTGCTTGTGGAAAACTCCTTGCACCAATTACAAAGAATATACTAGCGCAGACAATATCATCTTCTTCTTGCGAACGCAATTGGAGTAGCTACCCTTTTGTCCATGACAAGAAACGGAACCGGTTACTACCGGGAAGGGCTGATGACTTGGTCTTTGTGTATACGAACTCGAAGTTGCTTGCGAATGCAAAGTAAACGGATGAGAAGAGGTGGTATGCGGAGAACTTGGATTTAGAGGATCCACAACCACGTGAGTGGGATGACCCAGAATACTCTGATGGTTCAAGCACCGGTGCCCTTGCCAATTACGATGCAGAGCATCTAGACGATGACATCGACAGCAGCCCTTCTCAATGTATGGATCATACTCACGACGCCCCAATCACCAAGTATGATTTTGTCGATGACGACGTTCTTGCAGAGAAAGAAGATGACCTGTTGCACATAGTGCGGTACTTGAATGGAGACGGCATGGTCAATAGCAATAATATCCTTCGTCGTGGACCGACTCCACTTCCGGAAGACACGAAGGACAAGGGAGGAGAAGATTTATCATCCTCACGTGCAACGGCACTACACGGGCAAAAGACGCAAGGGCCTTCAATGAAGAGCGTTGAGGAAGACAAGCACCACGGTCTCACACTTGTGGAGAACCCCGAGTAAACAACAAAAGAGCCATTCCTAGACGACACGCTTGTTCTCGAGGAGAAAACTATGAAGGGCGATACTTATGGCGGTACAAGGAGTCCCATTCACGTCACGGAGAAGAAGGCATCTTCCTCTAAGGATCAACCGTCTTTGCATGGTCGCGCGTCGCAGTCTCTATTTGCAACCCCTCTTGCAACGGTCACTACAACCAATTTGAAATCCTCCCACGGTTTGATGTCCCTTTCAAAACATGTGCGACCCCGAACGCCGCAACGCCAATCCGATGGCATATCTAGTGATGGCGATGTACCTCTGTCTAAGCTCTTCATACATCACCCCGAGGTTCAGGGAGATTTAGGGTTACAACTTAGGCGGCCTACGAACGCCACGAAGAAACGAAAAGCTTCCATGCATCGATATCTTCGCACGCGACCTAGTAATCCCACTGATGTCATTGAAACTTGCAAGAGATTCAAAACCATTTAAACATTGTCGATCAAACGGAGAATCAAACAAGAAACCACCACGGATTATGAAGACGATCCTTCGGGATCTAGTGGAGCTGAAATCAAAGGAGACAGCGATTACGAACTTCCTACCGACATGAATGAGTAGGAAAATTTGGCCCATTTACGTAGTATGCGTTCATCGCACTTATTCTTATTGTAAATATTGTAATTTGAGTTTAGGGTACTTTATAGACGTTCCACGTATGCATTGAAAGTTTCTATTGTCTCAATTGATTCTTGGATTTATTCCGAATATCAATAAAGATTTTTCATATATGCACAAGTTTTATATCCATCTCTTTTGCTATTCTATTGTCTTGTGTTTTGTGTATGGATTTAGTCATTCCATACGAAATGACTTAAATATGACATTCTTGTTGTGTACAGAATGTACTTTGAGTTTGCAAACTTCTATTCATTTCACTGCTTCGCATCCACTTGATGCACCACAACATTTCTAACATCCACATATAATTGAAGAATTAACAAGTTGACAAAATATCTTACAAATTGTAAACTTGTATTTTAAAAAGTATGCCCCACCACGGCATGCTTGCAACTTCTTGCCACACCATTCCTTAAACAACAACTATGCTAAGCTTTACATTCATCTACCCCATTTTATTGCCTTGAAGAAGAAGGCTCGTTCGTATGATCCGTTCGAGTGCTACTACGAGTCCATGGTCTCAGGCTTGGCTTGGCAATCCTCACCTCCTCTTTGTACTCTCGATCCATGGTTGCAATTTCCCTGTGCATCTCCGACCCTCAACTATCGTTGCTGTCATTGCCATCATCCCTCTTCCGCTTCCGGTTTTTCTAGCACGTTCCGCCAATAGCCAATGATGTCCCCAATCCTCATATCAAATGCTTGTACGGCATCCCAATATTGCAGTCTACATCTTTAAAAGAATCCTCTTCCGTTGAACTCCATAGTTTTGTGGCCTCTTCCAACTTTGCAAGGACCAGGGCTCTTCCCACCCAAGTACGATTGTACTTCTTGTACTCATCTCCCAACTCAATGCCATTATTTACCTCCTGCCGCACACCATCTTCTCACTTTTCAGCGCTTCTTGGAGGAAATCGGAAGAAACGCTTGTGCTCAGTGCCTCAATGCCCCCTAAAGTTGCAGCAAAACAATTCTTGTTGCTCGCCATCTTCAATCTCTCGCGCCCGTATCTCCACCTCATAGTCTTGTGTCATCCAAAAGAATAGATCAATTTCCATCCCATACTCCTTGTATAGTTGGTGACAAGTAAAGTCACTATTCCACATAAGTGGTTTTCTCTAGTCATGATAGTTCTGGGATTTCTTCGAAAGTTGATCCAAGGGGAGATTCCATCGGTTGAACTTGTGCCCCGGTGGCATAACATCTCGTATCCCCACCACTTCGTAGAATCTTGTGCTAATTGGAGAGCGACACATAGGACACGCCGATTGTATCATAGAACTTGCGGAAATGCAAGTAATATGAAAGTTATGGCCACATTGGCCCAACGTATATGCTCCTTCCGAACCGAAATGATCATGGCACAAGCTGCATTTGTTAGTGAGGAATGCTCGGACTGGGTTGCAAGTATGGATTACTCTTCGCTGCGATTCTTCAAAATGTGATGAGAAGATATTGTAGGGCACCCATCCTTCCTCCACTTCCAAAGCCCAGTCAATACCATGGCTCTTTCCCTTTCGATGATAGTTTGTGCGATCCATCATCTCCGGTACATCACCGTAAACAGTAACGTTTGTGGACTCATGTCCACGTTGTCCAACGAATTTCTTGAATTGTTCCAATGAGGTATCCACAAGTTCACATGATTCTTTAAATTTGGCGGCAAATTTCTTGAGATCATGTTGTGCTTCCGAGACCATGGATGCCCTGTCTTGAAGGCGATGAATCCAACCCAACCAAGGCATTGTGTTCTTCTTGCATGGTGTGTCGTCCACCGATCTCAATGTCCTCCGCAGTGTCTCTAGTTCCGCTCGTGCCTCGTCCCTCTCCTTATTTGCCACCTCCAATTTCTGTGACATTGATTCCATCTCCCCCTCACATTCTACTATTGCCTTCCCTTTTCTCTACGCTTCTGACCGTATTTGGCTACTTCCAATTGTTACTGCCAATTGAATAGAAGAAGGCTTAGCCGGTCTGCTAGATTTAACTGGCGTGGCATCCTCTGCATCGTTCCCTTCAAACTTGGAAAGAGAAAGGTTGTCAGAAGTTTCGGCGCTATCCTCAATGACTATCACATCCACCTCACGAACCTGCGCATTCATCTTCTCCGACATCTTGTTAAGGAGTCTCCTACTGGCCTCCACCTGCCGCTTGTTCCCTTCCAATTCCCATTTAAGGTGTCTAGTGAGGGCTTCATTTTTATTGGCCTCGTTCTCTATATCCATCACTTTCTGAGTTAGCGCGACCCTTTCTCGTAACATTGGCAGTATACAAGAAGCCAATGTGTCGAAGCCATTAGCGCCTCGTAGCACATTCGGAGTGATACTTGAAAACGCATGAGCCATACTTACAAGAGAAGGAGCTATTGCTGCAAGAATTTCGGCCCCGTTCTTCAAATCATAAGCCACTCCCACTACATCATGTATTTCGGCCCATTCTCTTGAATCACTTCGCACATTGACTGGACGACAAAATTCTTTTGCTTCAACGCACGCTTCAGTCCACTTAACACTGAAGTCGAGCAAGTCTTTGAACGTATTCTTGTTTGGCATGGTTTGAAGCATTTTTTCAATATCGAAAATCAAAGTACCCTTGTCAATCATCGGGTCATTGGAAATTGGTTCCAATATTTCCCGCATTGAAGTGTTTGGTCCGGCATCCATTGTCTTTGGTGCCATGCCTTCCAAAAATTGAACGTTTGGAACAACAATTTCTTCTCCATCCGTATTCTCCCCCTCTCGTTCCGCGTTACCATCATCTTCACCTCCTACAATCACAATATTCGGAATATCTGATTGTAGGGGGTCTTCTACCGTCATTACCTCCAAAGTCACTTAGGGGATTGTGGTTGACAATATATTGTCGACCACAATGTCCAAATGTTTGTCACTCTATCACAACGGCAACCTCCTCCATCGATAGTTGTATTTTCGGCACGGTATCCACCGCGCTCATTTGACGAGGCTTTTTCTTCAACTCCTCCAAAATAGCTTGGTCAAGGTCAATTCAAGATTGAATAAATCAGGAATATGCTTCTGATTTCGTCCAATCCTAAGCGGATGTTGTATAGGAGTCAGAAACGTGCTCCAATCCACCTTTCGTTTCAACACAACCTCGATGTATACCATTGATAGTAGGCTATATTTGAAAGACCCTTTGCTTCTTGGGCGATTCCCAAACAAAGCCCGCCAAACCTCCTCCGCACGATAAATGAAGTGATCATCTTTGCGCATCCACGGCTTGCAAGCAAAGTAAGTCGTATGACTTATGTGGCAATCTCTTGGCCAAAGTTTATCGATGCGGTACATCTTCACGTATTTCTTGCATGTCTTGAGTGAGCCGCCAAAACGGCTCCCGAGGATGAATGGACCGCACATCAATTGTGTTAGGTTCAACTAGTAGTTGAAGTGGGTAATCCAATAGGATTAACCCATGATTTTTGATCAATATGGCTAAATGGCCTTTCCGTTCACTAATTACTTAAATAGGAGCCACTTTATGGCGACTGCGGATTTTATTAAGTTAACCAAAAAATTAATAGGAAGGAAAAAATGAAGAGAAGGTTAGAAAAGGGAAAAAGAAGAAAAAACAAAAACAATAGAAAAGGAAGAAAAGTAAAGTTGTGGGGAAGAAATTACCTCCTACCGAGTCGAGGGCCCCAATTGACCACGGTGAAGAAACCACGGGAAAAAATTAGGAGAAGAAGAAGAATGATGGTGAGGAGAGGGAAAAAAAAATTAAAAAGGAGGCTTACAAAGCCCTTAAAAGGTAGAAAAAAAGGGTCCAAATGAAGTGGGAAAAAACCCCCACCATTACTTGGTAAATTAATCCCAACCCCAAGCAAGGGGAATTCAATGTAGGTAGATTTAGCACCCTTGGAGTTAGCTAATAGCTCACTTATTGAGATCATGCACACCCATGTGGCATGGAGTCAATGTTAAGATTTAGATATTCCTTGGTTAGTGGGACACCCACTCTTGTTAAATGCAAGGGTGGCACGGAATTAGTAGCTATAGGTTTAATAGGCTTTGTAAGAAGGAAGCCATTAATGGAAGAAGGCCAAAGGCGGCGGGAACTTCTTTGGGAACTCAAGGAGAGCAAATGGTTGGGGAGTTATCCCAGGAGAGGTCGCATTCGGTTGTGTGCAAGCCATAGGAAAAGAGAGAACAGGGGTGTGGAGAGAATGTGCGAGAAAAACAGAGGGAATGAGAGCCGGAAGCCCCGGCCAACTGGAAGTGTGAATTAGCAGAAGAGGACCAGCACGAGGAAGAAGAGATCACAAAGAGGACTAGCACGAAGAAGAAGAGATCACGAGGGGGACCAGCACGAAGAAGAAGACATCACGAAGAGGACCAGCACGAAGAAGAAGAGATCACAAAGAGGACCAGCACGAAGAAGAAGAGATCACGAAGAGGACCAGCACGAAGAAGAAGAGATCACGAGGAGGACCAGCACAAAGAAGAAGAGATCACGAGGAGGACCAGCACGAAGAAGAAGAGATTACGAAGAGGACCAGCACGAAGAAGAAGACATCACGAAGAAGACCAGCACAAAGAAGAAGAGATCACGAAGAGGACCAGCACGAGGAAGAAGACATCACGAAGAGGACCAACACGAAGAAGAAGAGATCACGAAGAGGACCAACACGAAGAAGAAGATATCACAAAGAGGACCTGCACGAAGAAGAAGAGATCACGAAGAGGACCAACACGAAGAAGAAGAGATCACGAGGAAGACCAAGACGAGGAAGAAGAGATCACGAGGAGGACCAGCACGAAGAAGAAGACATCACGAAGAGGACCAGCACGAAGAAGAAGAGATCACGAGGAGGACCAGCACGAAGAAGAAGACATCACGAAGAGGACCAGCACGAAGAAGAAGAGATCACAAAGAGGACCAGCACGAAGAGGAAGAGATCACGAAGAGGACCAGCACGAAGAAGAAGAGATCACAAAGAGGACCTGCACGAAGAAGAAGAGATCACGAAGAGGACCAGCACGAAGAAGAAGACATCACGAAGAGGACTAGTATGAAGAAGAAGAGATCACGAGGAGGACTAGCACGAAGAAGCAGAGATCACGAAGAGGACCAGCACAAAGAAGAAGAGATCACGTGGAGGACCTGCACGAAGAAGAAGACATCACGAAGAGGACCAGCACGAAGAAGAAGACATCACGAGGAGGACGAGCACGAAGAAGCAGAGATCACGAAGAGGACCAACACGAAGAGGAGGACGAGCACACAAAGAGGACGATCATACAACTGAAGGAAGGAGGGTGAATTGAATCGAATGAGGGAGCCCTTCCTTTCCCCCGGCTAGTAGTCAATTCCTCGTGCTTAAGGGAACCCTAAATTTTTCTAGTCACACACGTACGCGGAAGCGCTGTCAAAATTTCACTAGAATTAGGGTTACAATCAACTCAACTTAACTAGGTGATCACTCCATAAAAATAAGAGAACGCAGCTGGATGCTCATGAGTAGCTTAGTGTTAAGGAGGTTAATCATGTGAAGTATATGGGCGTGCATGTGAATGTTTGGCTACAACTTTTGAGTAAATATGTATGTTGAAGGTGCGCTGCTGGTCGCTGGCTGTGAGGTCCAGGGTCGAGTCAAATGATTAATTAAAGGCTGCCATCATGTTAAGCATAAAAAACTAATAGGAATAGAAAAAACAAACATAAGAATCGGAGTTAGGGTCGAGGAGATAATTAGGATTATAAATTGTAGGAAGTAGGGAAGCCTGTCTGCTGCCAACTGGTCCCAGGGTCACACCTAAGCCTGAAACTGATTAGTAAGGGTCTAATCAAGTTTGGAATGCTGAATTGAACCCATAAGAGTTGGAAACGTTGCATTCGGGGCCGTAGAGTGAAAGTTACACTTGTTCAAAGGTGGGTTCAATTAGAAGGCTGGATTAAGTCACCACCTCACTAATTAACCACAAGGAACCCAAGTGAACATGAGATGTGTTGCCATGCTTGTATAAGTTGTGTATGAATGGGCTGAGGGTTGGTTACACAAGCAACTAGGCCCCGTATTAGGATCTTGTGTTCAAGATAAGCCACCCTTTAGGGGTGGTTTATTTGGCTCACATTTTGGTGCGTCCGCCGGGAGGAGGCGTGTCAATTGCTTGGAAGGGTTAATCATTCCACCGTTGGATGTAGGTACAAACGCAAGGATCCTCGTGATGTATGGAGCAGCATGGGATAGCTTGAGGTAAGTGCCCGACTGGCTCATGTGTGGTGAAGTAATTGTGAAGTACGAGTAATTTGTGAATATTTTGAATTAGTGTGAATGCATGAATGCCAAGTTGTGTTTAAGGGTGGGGTCCTAGAAGGGAGTGTGGAATCCCCGACCCTCCAACTACAAATCACCTTGTGTTGGAGGGATCCCCTTCTAGGCTTGTGGCTTGAGGTGAGCAAGGGGCCTAGGGGTGAAAGGTTGAGGCCCTCCCACGGAATCCACAAGGACTTCCAGTGAGCCTCTAGGTCGAAGGGGAAGGGTGCATGAGCCCGGGTATGGGACAAGGGCGCCCCTTCCTTCCCCCCGCGCTCGACTAACCACCAAGGTAAGTACAACTTGGAATGGAATGAGGTGTTTAAATCATGTGTTGCAAGTAATGGTGTGTGTTACCAATTGAGCCACCGTGGAGGGGAGTTGGAGTCGTGGACGCATCCAAGACGTAGGGGCGCTGATTGGAAGGAGCGCTGCATACGGTATGTGCACTATACCCTCCTTTAGGACCGCGGGTAGTAAATAGGACCAACTTGGATGTGGGACCACATTAGGGCTAGGAACCCCCAATTTCCCACTTGAGCCGTGTGGAACACTTGCCTTAGAACCGCTAGGGTGGGCCAACCACGAAATTACATGCAACGAACCTTTTGCTAAAAAGTGGGTTGGCTGGAGTTGCTTAAAGGTGAGTTATCCCCCTCTAAAACATTGTATGCGACCTATGGGTTGGCCTTAGAATCGTTAGAGTGCGGTTAGGTCCACGGTCGACTTCAACTAATGGTGACAGGGTGGCTAGAGATGCATCAAGGTATGTCTTCTTCACGGTGATAACATTGTATACACACCTTGTTGCATGCCGTCCCGTAATTGTGTCGTTTTCCTCCTAGTGGATAATGCCTAGTTCAAGGTGGTAAAAGGTGGAAGGGGGGATACCAAAGATACCGAGGAACCCCACCTTTTATCGAATTGAGGCCTAGGTCAGCCCCACAGTAAGGATCTGTACCGTGTGGTGCCAATTGGGGAACAACTTTCCAACGGGGTGATACTCGTGGAGACATTCCTCAGTTTGGTTAACCTTTTGTCGTTACCCTTGAAGGATAGTCCTTAATAGGATTCTTCGGCGGCCTCATCGAGCTAAAACTCCACCACTAAAATTGGGTCTTGGTCTTGAGTCAGTCCATCCTCGTGATAGAATTGGGAGTAGGAGTGTTGGAAACACCCACTCACTGATCGAACTAGGCCGTGCTCGTGTAGATCCACCCACGACCTCGACAACTTCGACAGGAAGCCTTTTGGAGGACATGACTACCATCCACGACCCACTGGACCCTATTTTTTGGACCTTAGAGTAGATGTCCCGTGCCACAAGGTCCCAAAGACCTTCCCTTACACCACCGTGGGAACGAGCGAGTGAAAGAAGGAGTAGGTCTAGGGAACTCACCGAGGACACAGCAGAGGGATTCTTGGAGGTACAACTAGAGGCTCTGCCCGCCCCCTTCCTTCCCTTCCCTCCATCTCTTCCTTCCACTTCGTTCAATCCGGTGAATACCACCAACACCACTAGCCCACGAAACACCCCCTCAGCCCCCACCATGGCCTCTGGAGGACCACCCCCGGTACGGCCTCCCATTAATCCTTTGGTTCAGCCAAGGGGTTTACCCATCTTAGTACCCGAGGGCTTGCAAGCGGCGCCTATGCCACCCAATTTGCCCACCTTTAGAGGAACCAAAGATGAAGATCCCTCCGCACACGTAGAACGTTTTCTGGAGCTCCTCACGACGTGCCTCATCACCAACACCGATTATTTCCTAGTGTGGTTCTCGTGTACCTTGAAGGACGCCGCCTACGAGTGGTATAGGAATCACCCCCCCGGTACCTTTGAGGATTGGGATAGCCTCATGAGGGCCTTTTTGGAGCACTTTAGACCCGAGGTAGGTCAAAGTAATGCCCTCACAACCTTAGCCGCGCTACGCCAAGGCCCAGGGGAGGAGATCACGACCTACATTAGGAGGTTTGAGCTGGTGGTTACAAGGTTTGTAGGGAACCTCCTCACCAATGACACCCTAACCCAATTCTTTATCCAAGGGTTCTACAATGAGGGAACCATTAGGGAGATTTTGAAGGTTCGCCCCACATCTTTAGACGCTGCCAAGGCACAAGCTAGGCTAATAGAGCAAGTCGATCGAGACCAAGAGCGTATGTGGCGGAAGGAAGAGCACCACATCCCTAGTTTTATACCTATCCATGCCAAGGGCAAGGGACCAACCCCAGAACCTAACGCAGGAGCCCCGGTTGCCCAAGTCCCCATGTGGAACTACTATGCTCCACCCTTGAATGTTAGGCCACCAGTAGCTCTCCCCGAACTCACCTATCACGAAGAGCGGGGCACATGGAAGGAGGAAATGAAGAATGAAATCCTCCAAGGCCAACAAGGCTTCCAGGACCAATTAGCTCAACAAATCAAGGCCATGCAAGACCAAATGGCCTTGTTAATTAAAAACCAAGTCCCTAATCCCACACCTCCACCCATAGAGTCTGGTAGACATGCCTCGGGCCTATGGTGCACTCAATGTGGCCAACCGGGGTACATCAGTCCCTTCTGCACCACCCTAGCGGCGGCACCGCAGTACCAGGTCGCTCAAACCCCGTATGTGCCTCCCCATAGGAATCAACCACTGGTGGCAGCTAACTATGGCCCGCAAGGCTATACACCACCAAACCCAGGTTATGGAGGACCTCCACGACCACGGTATGAAATCCATCACGCTTGTGGCAAGAGACACGCACCTGGGCAGTGTTGGGTCGAAAGTGAAGTAGTATGTGGTAACTGTGGGGGTAATCACCCTACCCAAGTGTGTCGAAGGCCGGATAAGGTAATCCCCATGCCTTCCCCACCGGGAAACTACCCTCAACAAGCTCAAGACCATTTGAGAGGTGCACGTAACCCCACCACCGATAATACTCTTAGGCCACCTAGCCTCTACTATGACTACAACAATAACCGCCAAAGTCAAACCTCCCCACTGGGGGTTAATACCAAGGACGGTTACATCCCTTTATACCAAGGGCAAAACCAAGGAGGCCAACAAGGCCATGGTGGCCAACAAATCCATGGAGGGCAACAGAATCACGGGGGCCAACAAAACCAAGGTCCACAGGATGTGCGCTATGCCACGAGGTCAAGTGACATCGTGTCAACATATGGCCCTTCCCTCATAGAGCTCAATGTCGTTTTTCACGAAATTAGTACAACCAAGGAAACAAAGACTTGTGAGTTGCCCGCATTGGCAGTCCAGACTCGGTCTAACCGACGGGAGCCTAGGTACTCGAGCCCCCCTCCACCCATACCAGAAGAGGGTGAGACCTCAGAGGAAGACTCACCTCACTTCTCTGACCTAAACGATACCACCAAAGAGGCGGTGGAAGGCACTAAAAGGGCCAACTTGAGATCCTCCCATGGGACACCTAGGCCCCGAACACCATTGTCCACTTCCCAAGAACCATGGGAAGGTCCACCGATCCCTAGCCCCGAATTGAGCACCTTCCCACGCATCGAGCAACACGTGGGAGAAGGGCCTTACGATCTATGGGCGGATTTGAGTCGTCTTAAGGCGGACATCACCATAGCCCAACTATTGGAGGTATCCCCACCCATGAGAAAGGTCCTTAGGTTGGGCACCCCGGTGAAGCGGAGGCCTAAGGCAACGGTTAGGTTGGCGGCTCGTGTAAAATCCGCTCACCCCAATATCGAAGTCAAGGCGGTTCAAATTGAGGTCTCAATAGTAGATAAGGTGGTACCCAACGTACTAGTCAACGGAGGTAGTGGTTTGAACATCATGCCCCTCTCAACTATGGAGAAGTTGGATCTAGACATCATGGAACCATCACCATACATCATCAACATGGCTAATCAAAGCTCGGAGGCCCCGTTAGGCCAAATTAGTGGTTGTAAAATCACCACGGGGGGTGTAGAGTATTCCCTCACCTTCCAAGTCATTCGAATGCACTCCAACAAGGAGGCATACCCCTTGCTGCTAGATAGGCCTTGGTTGCGAATTGCCAATGCCACGGTAGAATGGGGAGGGCCGAACCCCAACATCACCTACGGGCCCCCTGAGAACCCCACTACGGTCCATATCCAACCGAGTAGGCTAGGACTATGCCACGGTTGTATGGGCTCTTCGGACGATGAGTCACAAGAGGTGTTGACAAAAGAACCCCCCAAGAGAGTGAGGTTCGCACCACACAAGGCGGTGGATAGAGTCCAATCCTCGAGGGCCAATGGGATTCCATGTAAAAGCATGGGACCGGGCCTTTATGAGTGGGTTCCCACCGGGGAATTTGTGGACTGGTTGAGGGAGCACCCCACCTTGAGCGCGGATGAAGGCATATCTGTGCATTTCATGCACAATGAGCTCATTGGAACAGAAACCGGATTGGAACTTAGCCTAGTTCCTTTCCTAGATGACCTAGAACCCGCAGCAGCGTTCGGACTGGATATCGATGGCACCCAAGGGATGGAGTTGGAGGTGTTAATCGATGAGGGCCCTCTCAACCCATCTCTCCACTTTAGGAGGACATCCACCGGTATTCTAGCAAGCGGTTCGGGGGCAACGTATCCCCAAGTTCCAAATGACTGGTATAAGGGACCTACTCAACAACCGCACGTACATCACGATGATTGGAAGTTGATGGTCGTCTCTCAGGAGGGGGAAGAAGAGCGCAGGATAAAGTGGGAGTTGGGTTGACCGAGGAGGAGATGGTGAATTACAGGTCATTGGTGGTCGAGTTTCGGGACATCTTTGCATGGTCGTACAAGGACCTCAAGGGCATTTCCCTGGATGTGACACAACATCACATTCCCCTTCTCCCAGGCACTACTCCCATTAGACAAAAGGAGCGGCGTATGAACCCTAACCTACAGCTCATTGTCAAGGCCGAACTGGAGAAGCTACTCCAGGCGGGGTTCATTAAACCCGTAGAGATATCCGATTGGGTCTCCCCCATGGTATTGGTTAAAAAGAAAAATGGGAAGCTACGGGTGTGCATTGACTATAGGAAACTCAACCACCATACCCAAAAGGATCACTTTCCCTTGCCATTTATCAACACCATCTGACTCGGCATGAGAGGAGAGAAAGTGAAGAAAAAGTAAGTGGCCGTCCGCATGTATATGCGGACGGCAGGCCGACCGCCGGGCTCGCGTCCGCCAGCCTCCTCGGACTATGTTTTTTTTTTTTTTTCCCAATCTTTTACCATTTTTACCATTAGCTATATACCGTAAGATAATAGAGCTACATACTCTAAGGAAACTAAAATATAAGAGAGAAAGATAGCAAATAAGGGAGAGACAACAAATAACACAAATATATTTGAAATATATTAGCTAGGGAGAAGCTATTTCAACTTCGTGGGAGAGTTGTCTTATATACATTATACTTTCCTCCCACCGTAGAAGGTAAAGTAAACTACAAGCTCACTTTACTTTGAGCAAATATAGAAACATAAGTTCATTTTACCTTATGCGGATATAGAATCTACTCATCGTTTCTAAGTTGACTTTCACTTTAACAATAGGCACAAAGGCTTTCATTTCTTTTTGCCAATTTAACCCCTATTAACCCAAGTGTCTCCATGGTACTGAAATGCATACTTTAACAAGCAATTAGCTTTCAATCCGTTCAATCAGAATTCACAAAATTTTGACCACATTATCTCATATCAGTTTAGAAGGAAATTAGGTTTTGGCCCGCATGTAGACTACCTGAAGACACACGGTCACAAGGTTCTTCGGATGCGCGATTCGAAGAGTAACCCAATCCAAGCTTATCGCTGATATTCTCTCAGATTGTAGGTCCAGGCTAATCGGTTTAGGCGGCGTAGGCAATAATCATCATCGCCATCACCATCACCATCAACGTGAAACCCTAATCCAGGCATGGCAAAGTTTTGTGTGGCGGCACCATTTCCTACACTTTCGAACAGTGTTTTTTGCCCTCTAGCGACATATCCAGGATCTTCAAGCTCTGCGTCAACGATCGCTGCTTCAAAACTCCAGGATTTTCAAGCCTCTGCGTCAACGATCGCCGACTGAACTTTTCGGTAAGTTCCCTGCCTTTCTTGCTTTTTATTTCATTCCATTTCGGTAAGTTCTCTGTCATTCTTACTTTCCATTTCTTTTTGGTGATGCATACGGGCGGTCCTTCTTCCATTCCGTTTCAAATGTGGGGTGTTGGAAAGTAAGCTGTGTGAAGGTGTAGAAAATTTTGCAAAGCGTCCAGGTTTAGGGTTTAAGAGTTTTAGGGTTCCCGATAATCGTTTCTTGCGATAAGGTTTCATGTTCGGCAATGTCCTTCCTCGCAGGACCGTAAAAATGCCGAAGCGGCCGGTGTGTTTCTACAAGCCACTGTTTGATGAGATCCCGGTGGAGAACAGGAAAGGGATTCCGCCCACCTACAACAAGGAAACGGGGAGGATCGAGCAGCTATTCGTCATTGAGAACGACCACATTTGGCGCGATAGCTGGGAGGTGATGGAGGCGAGGGACCTTATCCTAGAGCTGCATGGACCGGACTCGCCCATCGTACCGCCTGGACAAACTGGCCCCAAGCAGATACTGTGCATTCATTGCAACACGACTCACCAGAAGCTCAAGTTCAACCTCCACCGGAACCATGCATTGTGCGAAGGGAAGGGGAAGGAGGGCGTGAAGATGCCGTCGTATCCCAATTTGGGCGTCAAGGATGTGGCGAACTTTGTGGCACGACTTCGGGATTGCCAGTCGGCTGAAGATGCAATTCAGGTATTCGGCACCATAGAGCCGATAGCCACGAAGAGGAGGCCTCGGAAGGGTGCCGATAATGAGGAGGAACCGAAGAGTCGACGTCGAATTAAGCGCGGGAAGAAGCTGTCAGAGGAGGGCCCTCCGCAGAAGCGTACCGCGGCGGCTTCTCGGAAAAGACCTCCGCCCCCGAAAGCTATGTCGAGTGACGATACTTCTTCCTCGGCAGAGTCGGGAGGAGATCACAGCACAGATCATGAGGCCGATAACGCACGGACTCTGATTGTGCACGGCGAGAAGGGCGGTCTTCCGTCCGGGGATGATGCCTCTAGGAATTCCGGTGCCGAGAACTCGATGTCGAAAGTCCGGAAGTCCGCACTCGCGCCGGCGCCCAAGAGGGATTCCTCCATTGTCCTCCGGAAGGCGGAGCTTGCGAAGCAGAATGTACCGAAGAAGGTGGCACATACTGAAGAGGCCACGAAGAAGGCGAGATTTGAAGAGTCCTCGAAGAAGGCATTCCGGCCCCCAGCAACGGCGAAAAGGCTTACGGGAATGTCTGTGGAAGAGACCGCGATGGCGAGAAGGCATCGATCCCCATTGGTGCAACAGCGGTTCAGAGAGACGAGTAATGCCGAGAGACCCTCCTACTCTGACGAAGGAACGCCGATAACCTCGCACGAATCCCCCCAATCCTCGGCCCAGAAGGAACAGCGACCGCCGCTGACATTGGCCAGTATACTTCGGTTAGGCTCTAATGATGGTGCGAATCCCGATGAGCGCCTCATTCTCCCGGCGAAAGGTAGCAGGGAGCAAGCTTTGGAGTCGAAGAGGGCCGAGATGATACGGCAGGTGCAGGAGGACGCTGCGCGCCTTTTCCCGTTGAAATTGGTGCCCACCCCCGAGAGGAAGGTATCGATAACGCCGCTATATCTACTCCTCAAGCATGGTCTGCTCGACAGTATCACGATGGGAAGTTTACATTCCGAAGATGAGCTGTTGAAGTACGTCTTGTCCTTGGTGGAATCTGGAAGCAGCCAGGGGAGGTTCCACCAGGCTCTTGGTGCCTGCATTTCCGAAGGGGTCGGCTTCGACGATAACCCTGTTTCGCTTCAACAGTTGTCAAGCCTTTGCAATCTGGCAAAGAATCCGGATTACAGTACAACGAAAGAGGTCTGGACAGAGGCATCGAGAGGAACGTGGGCATACATGACGCATATGTTGGAGTGCGTCAAGTTAGAAGCGGCTTTGCAGGCCAAAAACGACAAACAAAAGCGGTGCAGGGAGAAGTTAGTCACGATGGAGATGAGTAGATTTGATGCCGAAAGGGCGGTGGAGACAGAGGCTATTCGATGGGACTTCAACAATCTCTTCGGGTATTGCGCGATGAACAAGATTCTTCGACCATTGCTGCCCCCACTGCCATGGACGCACAACATTGACGAGGCTCGAGATGTCGTGCACCGTCTAATTTCTATCAGAATCGACATTGCCCCGTCTCCGGCTTCAGCTAAGCTATTGAAGTGTTACTTCATTTGCAACGGGTTCTCGCGGGTGTAAGTTTTTCCTTCTCGCCACAAACTTGTCCTTTATCGTGTCTTCTCGCCCCTTATCGTCTCTCATAGTCCCTTATCGTCTCTTATCGTCCCTTATCGTCCATTATCGTCTGTTATCGTCTCTTATCGTCCCTTATCGGCTAACTTGACTCCGTTGTTTTTCAGGGGCCGGAATATGTGCAACCCTAGCGTAATCCTCGGGCCTGCTAGCATTGAATTGTACTTGGACGCTCCAGTGGAAAATTGGGATGGGCCGTCTCAAATGTACGAAGTCCTGAGTCCCTTCCTCTTCGGAAGGGACGCATCCGATATGCACCTCCCGTTCTCGGCGGCGTTCTCGCGGCTCCGCGATAATACGAACGGCAGGCGAGATTCTGTGTTGCGCTTCATCGAAATGGTCCATGCTCGCACTGTCGTGGACACGGCAAGGAGTCATCCAGAGGATTTCGTTCGACAGTGGTGTGCTGCTGATAAGGGTACCTACGAACACTGGGATACCCTGGACGAGAACTGCTTGGCAAGGGAGGATCTGGACTTCATGTATGCCGGCTACGTTCCACGTAAGATTTATCCAATAACCCCGTCATTCATCTAACTGTTTTCTTCCTCATTCTTGGTATCTCCGTTATTTTCCTGTGACTAACGATAAGGCTTTTGCAGGCACTGTAGATCCTACCGGGGCACGCGAAAGGGATCTTGCAGAGGCAAATTGCAAGAACGCCGTGTCGCGTCTGGTAAAAAGAGAGTGGGATCGGCGAGAAGGGCATCCAGTGACTTCACATGACGAAATTCGGCGGGAGACGTCTACCCAAACAAGGGACCTCGAGGGTGCAGCCACCCTCCTTCACATGGACGAAGGAACCTCGAATGAATTCCGCGTCCAGAATCGGTTCCCGGGGAGTAACGAAGACGAAGGATTCCCCGACAAGTGTATGGACGAAGTTACGGAGGAAGCACAAGAGGGGCCTAGCGACGAAATACGTCAGGGAGGTGTTCCCGATAGCGTCGAGGAAGAGCCCGCTTCTACAACGGTGAAGTCACCGGGCCGTCCCGCCGATAACCCATCTCCCATGGAAGTTTCGTGGACACAAGCTATGAATGACCCTACCCTCGGCTTTCCGGAGTCTTCACAGTCGCTGATGGGGCTATCTCAATTCGACACCCCTCTTCAGCATGTTGTGTTTGGGGGTACGGGGGAGACGGAACCCGGCATTAAATCCCACCGTCTATCGTTTCCTTTGTCGAGTCAAGGTATTGAAAACCTGGACTGTACTGACAGTCCCCCGGTGGTTCCCGAGGCGCCTTCCGTGACACCCTTCGAAAGTCATCCAATCCCAGAGAAGGCTCCCTCTCCGGACTCCGATTACGCTCCTCCGCCAGGGCCCGATAACCCTGCTCCTCCGCCAGAGCCCGAGAACCCGCCAGAGCCCGAGAACCCTGCTAGCCCGCCAGAGCCCGAGAACCCTGCTACCCCGCCAGAGCCCCAGAACCATGCCAGTCAAACAGAACCCGTTGAGCCTGCTTCACTGCCAGATCCTGATAGCTCTGTTCTGATATCTGAGCCCGATAAGCCTGCTCCTTCGCCAGAGCTCGATATGCCTGCTCCTCCGCCAGGACCCGTTCAGGCTCTTCCTCCGCAAGAGCCCGATAACCCTTCTCGAAAGGAGATGGACCCCGAGGAGATCAGACTGGCATTGCGCTTTACCAAGGAAGCACAGGAATCTGGGATGTCTAGTATTTGGGTTTATCCTGGACTCGAAGAGCGTGTTATGAACAGAAGGGAAGGACAGAAGGCGGCGTATACGTGCATGTCGAAGGAGAACCGCGGAGTATGTACGTCAGACTCTGTGTCCTAGGAGAAAGAGCCCTCGCTCTGCTACGAAGCCGAGGAGCATGACGCATCCATGATAGAGAAGAACCTCGACATTATTGTAGAGGTCCTAATGCGGCGGTGAGTGTCGTCGTCTATGTTATCGTGTTCTCTGACACCTACTGTTTATCATCACCTGTTGTCTAACGTCCGCTTTCTTCTGAATTGCAGGCCTCGTTTTTTTCACCCGAAGGATCTGACTGGAGGTATGAGGTTTTTCGGTCCAGACCTTCGGCAAGCCGTGGATGTCTCGCTCGCACTACAGGACTGGCATTGTGTGCTAAAGGACAAGCGGGAAATGGAAGGCACATTTTTGGATTTCATCCTTAGGCATGTCGTCTACCGTGCGAAGGAGCATGTTCGAATCCAGTATCATCACACGCACAACTGGTTATCGGCGACTTTGCAGTGCTATTTGGCGGATGAAGCGAAGGGTTGGGATGACATCGTGAGCTTTCTCAGCCGCTCGTTCCGTAGCACCACCAAGATGCCGAATACCCTTATCGTCCCTTACCACGATAAGGGTCACTGGAGCGTATTCGTCGTGGAGCAAAGGCGAACGTATCACCTGGACCGAGCGAAAGGCATGCACAAGGGTCGGGAAGTGAACAACTTCATCTTCCTTGTGCACATGGGATGGGCAACCGCGAAGGGCGTGAGGATCGGATCTCGGAGTTGGACTGAATGGCAGAGTCGATCGCCGATAAGGTTGCCTTTGCCTAGTCAGAAAGAAAGCTGGGAGTGTGGTTTCATGGCAGGCTTGGGCTTCTGGCAGTACCTGATCGCACGTGGTGGGCGCAAAGAGGCGGAGGAGAAGACCGTGACGGAGACCAAATATCTGGACTGGGACGGGAAGAAGGCGTACCGATGGTTCATGCAAGCGTTGTATACGGAGATTGTCGCACCGCTTCCGTTCCACGATGCCCTTAATCTATGTGGTCAGGATACGGTGGAGTTCGGAAGCGGAAGTCCGGACGTACTTTTCGTGGAAGCCGGTACGGAGACGGTGAAGAAGAAGGAAGTCCCAGTTCTTGGTATTTCGGAGACAGTGGGGGATCGTGATCTTCAGGGCTTCAACATGCTCACAAACCCACCAGTGACTCGAGGAAGGCGGAAGAAGTCAACCGCGCCGAAAAGCCCGAAAAAAACGAGAAAACCGAAGGGCACCACCAAGACGAAGAAGTAGGCGATAAGGGGGGGTGTTGTACATAGTCGATAGACTCCAGGAATTTGTACAGATTAATAGGATGCCGATGTTGTACATTTCATTCATTGTAAATGACAAATTTTTCGATAGCGTACATAAACGAATTTTGGGACCCCCTTGCAGAGGCTTGTAAGCGGAACTTAAAATCCAGTCTTTGCCGATTATATTGAATGTTGAGTTTTAACTTTCAAACTAAAGAAATATCACTTCAGTGGGAATTTCAGCCGATGCATGGAACTTAATCTAAGAGCATCTTATCGGCAGTATTCTACCGATAAGATTACTAATGGTTATCGGTGCAGGTTTGTAGCTGAAATCCTCTGCCCTTTATACTCATCCACATCGGTGCCGATAACCTAAGTCGTTTCTTGAGTTAGTCTTTTCCTAGGTGGAACGGACCTCACCCGAAAACCTCTGGAATCGTGGAAGTCATGCAACCTTCGGAGCCTCATTCCAAGACCGTCTTCATTTGTGGGGAGCGGTGCAGCTATATCCTGGAGTGGATGAAGCATTCCGGCTTCGATTTCAGCCTCCAACCTTGAGAGGGTGGCGTCGGTGTTGCGCAAAGCTGCATCCAAGTGTCTTGCTAGCAATGGTTGGCGATAAGCCTTCTCGAGTAGCTTCAGGACAAGCTGATGCATACGATCAAAGTCGCATACCCATGTCTCCCCTAATTCTTGAAGGTTGGAAGTCACTGGGGTTACATCTCCGGCTTCGGTATCGGAGGGAACATCATTATCGGGGAAGCCCTCGGTATTCCGGTGTCGACCATTGTCTTGGCGGAGAAGATTCGTCATTCCTCCTTGGATTGTGCCGCGAAGGGAGCCCAGATATCTAGCAATTTTGCCCTCCGCGAGGTCCGATCTTGTCATTTTCAGGACCTTAACCTGGTGCTTACAGATGTTACCTTTCTGGGAATGAACACATTGGCAGACGGCCCATTCGGTGCATGGATTGTATACCGCATACGTAATGTGTCTCCTATTCGAGGATTTAACGTATGCAGGACCTCCCGACCACTCGGGCAAGGTGACCACATTATCGGGAATTGTGTTTGCTTGGTTGATTGCATTGACCATGATCTGCCGCTGCCTCTTGTTCTTTATAAAACCGTTTAGCTTACACCAGTGACTGTAATCATACTTCTCGATGACATTTCCAGTGAGCTCATAGATAAGCTAGTCCATCCTTCGGCCGATAAGCTTCCTTTTGGATTGCCGGAGCACTGCTTTCATGTTAGAATGGTATGATTCGATCGCTGCAGTGGTGTCCTGGCCAGCATGGGGGATTTTCCGGTCTCCCACAACCCACATTTTGATTTTCGGGAGCCATTCCTTGTCGAAGTACTTCCAGTATGCATCAGCGTCTGGCAAGAGAGCCTTAGCTTCGCCGTAAACGTGCCGCACCCACTCTACCAAATTCCACACCTTATCGCCGGGAGCTCTCGCCGAAGGGTCTTGGAAGTCACTAGGTGTCTCTGATACGTACATAAGTGAGCCCACAATTCGCAAAGCTCCGGCCCTCGTCTCCATATCTTTCAACTTAGCACATGCATTCTTCTGCCACGCTCGACGAACATGCCAGAGACATAGAAATAGATGCGAGTGCGGCCAAACCTCCCTGCGATAACCCGACACGCCGATAAGTACAACTCGCTGAAGCCCCTCACCCGATAACGTAAGAATGCTAAATTGCTTACCGAAGAGAGTTGATCTCATTATCAGCGTCGTCAAGTACAAAGGCAGTGGGTCTCCAGTCCGGCCTTATCTGCACCAACTTCTGGTTCAGAGCGCGCATCCAAGAGACGAGATCTGCTTGTTTGGATTTCGCAGTGATCACGAAAGCCACTGGAACACCGTTTCTCCACTCGTCGAATACCATCATCGTGAAGAGCGGATACTGGACACGCAAGCAAGGAATTAAGCGGTATGGGAGTGAGTGCTCCTAATTTTTATACGGACCCTACATGGAGCACAGTAAAGGTATGTGTACCTTTTTGTTGTTCATTGCGAATGTCCCGTCTATAGCAATAATGTTATCGTGACTGTATTTCAGCATCATGTGCGTCTGAAATGGGGTTTGAATCCCAATTACGAAGGGTACGTTATCGGCATTCAGCACTCCGTCGACCTTGCTGCCCGGGTCTTGGTAGTAAAAAACCGTACCTCGGTTTTCTCGGACCCACATTCTCACACTCTCAGCGTCGTTGTCGTGTTTCTTGTATAGTTCCTGCGTACGGACTCCGCATATGTTGCGGATGTTCTCTATGCTAAGGAAACAATCCCGAGAAGGCGTAAGAGTGCCCTCATTGCCTGCCTTCAGTACCAGCTTCTGGTGCTTCTGTATTATAGTTGCCATCGGAACTTGCTCCTCAAATTGCCTGAGAACCCAAAGCCTTACTTCCTCCGACATGTACTTCCCAAAGCGGAGCTTTCCCCTCTGCACATTGTCCTTATCGTGGACGATGAGGCCCTGTGTGTCGACATGCTCCGAGCAAAAGTACCCTATCTCGGCGATATATGGTAGAAAATAGTACCTCTTTACGTAGAATCGACATTGGCAGCCCACTTTCATAGAGCCCCCCTCCTTCGCATCAGTGGCACGAGGGCCTTTCTGGCCAGCGCCGGACGTAAGTTGCTTCCCTTTGTGATTGTATTTCGATGGCGTTGGTGTCATTTCGGGCGTGATAGCTTGGATCTTGTCCCTGTTGTCTTCGGGACCGTATTGACAACGCCATCTGCTTATCGGCGTTGACCATCAGAGATACGTGCGGTACTGAAGAGATGTAATGGCACAGCCGATAAGCAGATCTACCGTGTATATTGAATGTGATATCAGAGGTCGTGATTCACTTACCGCTGGTACTCGATGTGGCAGTTCCACCGATAGTGCGTCTTCTCGCCGACGTTTGTGGGGTCGTTCTTGTCGCGGACGAAGGTAGTCTCTACATCCTTTCGGCCAAACTGCTCACCCTCCACGAAATCCGAGACCCTATCCCAGGGAATGTAGGCGATAAGCTTGGACTGCTTCTTCTTCGATGATTGCGGATCGTCTACGAACCTCGTATCATTCTCGGCCTCCATGTTCCACCTAAGACATTTCCACGTCAAAATCCCTGGAGGAGGGTTCTGTAATGAATCGCGCATCCGAAGAACCTTGTGACCGTGTTTCTTCAGGTAGTCTGCATGCTGGCCTTCTCGGAACGTGGCATCAAGGTCCTCCACCCCCTTCTCACGCACGCCAGCCGGTTTCTTTCTCCCTTGACGCCTCCATTTCCTCCCTGCTGCCCCGTTATCGGCAACGGTTGGTGCCGCCGTCTCGCCAGAATTCCCATTCGGCCTGTCTTGGATGGGGAGATTGAGATCGAGGAACTCCATTCACGCGGAGACAAGCACTCCCCTTCCGGCAAGGTGCTACACGGTACAATAGATCGTGCAAAAGACGGCGCTGTACGAAACGATGTGGATGACACTTCGTGCCGGCATCCGCCGAGAAGGGCGGGTCATTCTGGAGTACACGTGGCGGGGGCGAGAAGGTGACTTCGGTGATCCGGAGAAGGCGGGGGCGAAGGGACTTTTCGGCGAGAAGTGCCGAAAAGAGAGACGGGCAGCGCGAAATAATTGAGGGCGAGAGTGGCAGTTATCGTGGGAAGGAGGCGAAAAGGCGCTTGGGGAGAAGGGTCGGTCTTCGCGGTGTCAGGGCTAAAACCAGGCCCTGACACCGCAAACCCGGATTGACTGTAGTGACCGGGGAGTTTCAAACAAGGGTAAAATATTTAGACCTTGCATATTACATAAATATGATACAAAGTGTTGTCAAAGTCTCAGTGTCTCATGAATATGAATCAACGCAGGGAAGAGAATGAGTTGTTGTTTGGATTGTAAACCCCATGATTTATTTATCCGTGCGATTGATAGGAACCAAATATATGAACACGCCATACTGTATCAGTTGCAATCTTTCGCACGAATCGATAGATTATAGTATCTAATGTGAAAATAATGGTTGAGTTTTCTTCCCGGGTTCGTAGACTTTGACTTCACTTTCTATGTAATGTTTGAAGTACAGAAGTTCCAAATCTTTTACCATAGTCTTAAAAGTTAAGCATCATGTTGATACCCAATACACCAATTTCTAGAGGTAAAAGAGGGATGTAGCATCTTCAATAAAATTCAACAACAAGTGGAGGTTCAAGAATGGCCAATTCACGTTACAATCACTTGTGAACTAAATATATTTTAAAATGCTTATCCATATTCCAATTGGTCAATAAAAGGGTGTACATCACATCTTTTAGGAGGACAAAAGAAGAAGTGAAAAAAAACATAAAAATTTGTAAGTTTTATTGGGGAAAAGAAGAATTTTTGTTGCACATAGCACAAAAAATGGTGAAATTATTTTACTTCGATTAAAATGCGAATTTACAATGAAGACAATCATTTTTTTGGAAATCTTTAAAGAAAAAATATTTGAGATGAGTATGAAAAACCTCAATGTCTATAGAAAATTCTATAATAGGATTTTAGATGCCCGTGCTCCCCATTTTTTACTATGGGTGGTACTAAATTTGAAACCACAAATCCAAGAAAAAATTAAATTAATACATTCAAATAGCTCTTCCCAGGGACAAACTAACATAAAATTTTCGAAAGTTGTTTCTTCATGTTCGCAATCTAGAAACCTGCCCAAAATTGAAAACTCGCCGTGAAGGAGATTTAGTCATGTAGAGGCCAAAAATCCTCCCATTCAAAGTTATGCCTATGCCGTGGGCAATGTACCTTTGGCCCTTGGAACATTGTGCCCGTGGGCCATTCCAATTTCTTCTTGATAAGTCAAACATAAAAAAAGGATACGAGCATCTCTTACATGTTATGTAAGATATTTTAAGTGGAACCATTATTAAGAAACTATATAAATATGTGTTTCCATGCGCACAATGGAATATCCTCTTGAATGCACATAAAATCTTCCCGACATTCTTCCGACCATTAATGCACGTGACTAGATCTCCAGATTTGGATTGCACAGGCAATGTCAACTGTCCCAGAAAAGGAAGTGGAGGACAAGGGAAGGGAGTTGATAGGGGAGAGAGTGGGAAGGGGAGAGGGCGTAGAGAAGTGGAGGAGCGAAGAGGGGAGGCCGACCAATCGAGGTCGGCCCCAGACGGACTTGATCGGACGGCCTCGACCGTCAGATCGGACAGCTACGACCAATCGGACGGCTGCGACCGTCCGTGGCGGCATCGTGGCCGTCCGATCAGGCGATACGCCCGAAGTCGTCCGCCATCGGACGGCTCGGACAATTCGCTGACCGTCCGCCGATGCCGTTAGCCACCCGCGGTCGGCGTAAAAAGCAGACGGCCGACCATTCTCCTACACTTTAGTGGGCAAGCTGGTCGCTTTGGCATATTCTGCCGAATCGCTTGCGTCCCCTGGGGTGGCACATTATATTTTAATTTATTTAATTTCCTTTCATTCATTTATTTCTTGGTTCTATTTAGGGAAGATGCCAAGGTCTAACCGGCCCGTTGCTCCAAACGGGAAAGCCCCCGAGATGGATTGGGATGCAACGGACAATCCAGTTGTTGTTGCGGAGGACGGATGGGAGGATGAGGAAGAGAGGCTGTGGACTTGCACCATGTGCAAGAGATACATGAAGATGAAGCACCTCATGAAGTTGTGGCCTTGGGCACAAGCGAGGATATCAGGGCCGCGATGCGAAGGTCTACCGAGTAGTTGTCACAGCGACCATTTCCGCCATCGATATCATGAGGTCACTGCTACAGTGGGTGTGCGCAACTCAAGGTCGGAGATCATGTTGTACTCAAACATTGCGATGGTTTGGGCGGAAATTGTCCTACACAAGGATGTGGACTAGCACACCGTAGTGGGTTGTAATGTCAGCCTGATGGATCGAACCGCCCATTTTATACCAGTCACCTGGAATCAACCGAGTGGTTGTTGGCCACGTTGGTCAAACCGAAGATCCGGGGACGATTCTGATGCCCCCCAACAACGGCGGACACCTCCACAAGAGTACGGGGGCCATAATTGCAATGACTACGATTATGGCAATGATATGGGTTCCGCGTCTGTATCATTTGGTAGGGGGAGTGGCAACCATTACTATGAAGGCGGCCAATGTGATACAAGGACCAACACCCCTCAGAGCTATACGCCAATGCATCCAAGGGATACGCACGAGTCTGGTCGTAATTCCCCCGGAAAAGAGGAAGAACACGACACCCCAAACTCTGCACACGTCTATTACGACGGATATGGCCGTGCTTACGATGGATATGGCCGGAGCTTAGATGGGAGTGACAACCCACCTCCATCAACGTTTCGACCTCGTCAGAACGAAGATGTCGAGTTTGAGAGACAAATGTATGGAGCCACTATACAGACCCATAACGAGTACATCCGCAGACTCGAAGATGAGTCTCGCTACATGAACAGGTTGTACAATAATTTATATGATGTTTATTCAAGCGGGCCATAATCAAGTGGCGCTGGGCCAAGTCAAAGACGTGATACTGATACAAATTCTGATTAATCATACATGGGCACGTTGTAATGTAATCCATGTGGATAATGTCTTCCTGCGAGAACAATGTTGACTATTTTGTAAATTTAGAAGGTCATTTCTTAAGATCTTCAAATTGATGTTTATTAAATATTTCTACGTTGCGGCCATATAAATGTGGATGATGAATGTACAATGCATGTTACGCGTTTCCAAATGAATTTTATTGATAATTTTTTGGTATAAGTGGATGTGTGGAATGAGAAATTTTTATACATTCCAACTTTTCATTCACTTCATATAAGTTCAAGAGTATTTCATATCATTACATGTTCAACAAATTTCTTTTTACAACTTGAACCCCTAAAGTTCCTTGAGTATTTATCACCCAAAAGTTAAAGCAAGAAGAAGAACGCCGGTTCGCGAAGGGGCCAGCGTGAATAAAGGGTCTGTTCGTTCCATTACTAAGACCATGCCCACCAGACACCGTGTCGGTGAGGGCTTGGTTGTTTTTCAATTTTGCGTTGGTGTAGTAGAATGGACATGGCCTCTTGAATGGCAACAGTGTTAATAATATTGAAAGTGTGTGAAATTGTTTTGATGGAGATTTTAAAGGTAATCCAAAGGATATTTATAGATGGGATAAAGGTGGTGGCACGAGCACCGGCAATGATTACAATAAGCAGGTCCATTTTCCATCCCAGGGCAACGATGTCATTAATAAAGGATTGCCGGGTTGGTATTCATTTATTTTGTTTTTAATTGTTTCCGGGGAGAATCTATCATTACAATATGTGAATTCGATGAATTGAATGGTATAGTCTTGGTTAATGTGGTCGGATGCAGGGTCATTGTATGGTAAGCCCCGATTGCAAAGTATGTCTGCTTTGAGTCTAGCGTTACTGTGACAACTCTAAGTTGCGCATGTACATGGGACTCGGGAGTAGCCAAGGGGGCACTGCATATCCTTGTGGGTTGTAACTTGTTATTAAAGGTGACTTGTTATGAGGATAAATCATCGTGATTTGTTATGGTAGGTAAATAGTTTTCGAATTTCCCATACCACTTTGTTATGTCTTTTGACAATTAAGGAGGTATGTGATGATTTTGGCATTTTGAGTCATTTGTCATGGAGCCATTTGTCAGGGTCTGAGACAGTGTATATGGGGCATGTTACATATGGGAATTTTTCTATTCCAAATAAGAGTTGTTTTCAGGCGTTTCCCTTATGTTGACTATTACGGAATTTGATGATGCATGTTATTTGTGAGTTCGGGATGATGGGATTCTTCCAAGAATTCGTAGAGAGTTCATAGTCTATTTTGTTGTTGCCAACCCATTATTCTATATTAGGGAAGTTTTCTTCGATTGTGCCAAGGTTGTTATAGAGGTCTTGTTTCTTGAGATATTTGTTCAAGAATAAAACCGGCCCTTTTTTGGGGGTATCCTCTTTAGAAGGCCAATCTTCTTTTCGGAAGTAGTATGGGGTAGCATGTGCATGTTCGTACGAGTCTATGGCATTTCCATGCGAATTTTTTCGAACCTCTTTGCCAAGTTTATTTGCTTGTTCGTTTCCATCGATATTGGCATAGCTCTAACTTTGTGAAGGGTTGTTATATGTGTTCAGTTATGTAACATGTGGACCAACGACATTAAAATAGTTTGGTCGAGATGGCTATTGTAGAGGATAGGGTTTGTTATTTGGATGTTTAGTAGATAAAGTGCATTGATACAGTCAGTGAATATGTGTGCGGGTTCGTTGTTGTGTTGTGTTGTGTTGTGATGATTTGTAGTGTTTAGGGTATGGCCATAAGTTCTGCTCTAAGGATATTTCAGTGTGTGGAAATTACTCCATAGGGTACACAAAATACTAGACCAAATAGATTGTACAATATCAATGAATACAACAAAATCTTCCTATAAGCATTTTTTCTATTCATATTTGGATGCCTTTGCATTTTAATGTATGCATGTTTGTATTAATGATTGCATATACTTCATTGCTTCAAATTGTTATGGTTCTAGATGACCGAGTAAATATGCCGTAGCAATCTACCTACGGAGTTAGGCATTGAACTTCCTTAAAATGCTTTATAAACACTCACAAGAATGTGGTTTTTGAAAAACCTTCTACGCAATTTATTTTTTCTACTAAATCAAAACCCTACTTAGAGAGCCGATATCCACTATTAATATAATTTGGCCAAATTACAGTTTCATCCACTACGGATGAAAATAGTCAGCGGATGGAAAAGCAGTCCGTGGTTGAAAAAATAGTCCCTGGACAAAAAACAGTCTTTGGAAGAAAAATAAAAACGCGAATGACTATGGCAAAGTGTTAAGAATCATCAAGAAACGCTTAATGTTTGTAACCCGCTCCTTCTCTACTCTTAAATTTTCTTTTAAAGTAATTTTGAAATGAATATTTTTCCTAATATTCGGTAATATAGAAAATTCATTAAAATGGTTGTTATAATGCGTTGGAAAACAAGCGCGAACCACTACTAAACTTCTATAGATGCAAATGGGTCTGGAAATTACTCCACACAGGAGTTTCAAATTCTCGTATAGTTAGACGTGTATTGAAAAGTATATAAAGAGACAAAAATTTAGAATATTTTGACACAGTAAAAATGTTGAAGTACAAATATTTAACTTCTAAGGCAAGTAAGTATATCCCCTAAAGGATCAAGTGTAAAAAATGGGGTTTTTGAAAGTTTGGTTAGGTTCCTACGGTGTGAAATTCCAACATTCTTCTTTGAAATTTTTACTATAGAAAGGCACACATTGTCACTCAATGTCACTCAATGTCGGGCAAGGTACCAAAAGATCTTATTAATTTTCACATAAAACCTACATATCTTTGTATTTGTTACATTTTATTTTCTCCACATTAATAAGTGGTGTAAACCTTCTTATTGACCATTCCGATTAGTAATCCAAAACACATTAAGTTCACAAAAGATAAAAGTTTGAATTGGCATATTTTGAACCTCCACTACTTGCACGGTTGTTTTGAATATGCTACACCTGTCCTCTACTTCAAAACATTGTTGTCTAAGGAACTAACATCATGCTTAAGGTAGTGGATTTAGACCTTGTGTAGTTCAAAATTTTGACACCAAGTAAAGTCAAAGTCTGCTGATCCACTAAACACCCTGAAGAAAATGAACCATTTGCTTCACTTCATACACTATAATCTTTCAATCTGTGCGGTCAAAGTTTATGAAATTTTGTAAACATATTTTTTAATAAGTCTTAATTGAGATTCTACGGTCAAAACTAGAAATCAAACTTTTGGTTTCATTCTATGGTCATTGCACTAGAATCCAACAACTTTGAAGTGTTTTCGGTTCAAAACTGTCACGATACCTCAGGGGATATGGGAGACATGTTGTATGAGTAGGGAGTCGGGACTGGGGAGGTGTTTCAAATGGGGGTAATTTCTAGAAATGCTAAATTATATTCAAGAAACATAAAATGGTTGAGGTTATGTATGATTTAGTACCATGGGCACTATGATCTATCCAAAAAATTGGAACCCAAACTCGTAAAATTTGATATACGTCTTCTCTACATAAAACCTAGAGATCATCATAGTTTACACATTTTGATTTTTCAACATGTAGTGAAAACCTTCCTAAACCTAGGTTTGGATTATTATTTGAAATCAAATTTAGTTTACAAAAAAATAAAACGTGCAATGGCAATTTTTAAACTCTAGTATTTGAGCATTTGATTTGAATATGCTACAGTTCTTCTCTACCTCTAAAAATTGGTGTGTAGGAAAATATCATCATAAGGTTGCATTTGGATATTTTGAGGTGATTTTTTATAAAAAAAATTCTACAAGAATTCTGAAATAGAATACATTGATAAGTTAAAAAATCGTAACTATGCCACAAGCAAAACCATATAAAATACATAAAAAATCGGTCTTTGCACGGCTATATAAAAAAAGGTTTTTTTACTTATTGTGCCCAAATTTCAAAGGCATGCAGTACATATTAATCTAAGACTTGATATAGTTACTTTAAAACCTGCATGCTATCTAGTAGAGTCTCATAATGCCGGAAGGAATAAAGTAAAACCTATGTATTACTAATACGTTGACTGAAAATGCTCATGAGGCGTGGGCCAATTGTATGTGCCGCTGTAGCGTGTAATGATATGAAACAATCCTCCAGTGCCCTCCCGGTTTTTGTTGCAGACTCTCTCCATGTACATATGAAATGCATCCGTAAATTCTTGATTTGAGAATACTACGGAACTCTGAGATTCTCGTTGCAAATTCTCGTAGTCTATGGACATTGTCCACCCATTGATTCGTTGCCCTATTTAGGTCGTAGCGAACTCCTCCGAAGCCATCGATAACTTCAGAATTATTTGCACATCCGCATCTGGTTTATGCAAGTGCACAACCCGCCGATCCACCCACCATCGCTTTCACAGAGTCTTGGCCATGTCTTCTCAATTCGTGAACGTATAAAGAGACTACATTGGTTCGTTAACCTTCGTGGTCATGCCCCAATCGCATACTCCAATATACACTCGCGATTCATCTGGAAGGAAGTGGAGGAGGATATTGTACGGAGACAAGTCGTTGGGGAGATTGTTACTCTTGTAGACCTCGTTCATGATGCGCAACAACGCCCACGCGAGCTCGGTCCGTTTTTTGCAAAAACGAACCAACTGATGAACTCGAATAACCTCATCCTTGGGGAATCTCCCATAGTTCGAATGTACAAAGACATCGTCACCGAACTCGATATCCCGGTTCAACATCTCTCGAATTGTCCCGCCATTCTACCAATACGCATAGTCTACGTACCTGTCCGGATGAATGGCCACGAAACGGATGACACCTGGATGTGATATCCTCACCGCCATCGACTCGTTCTGATGCTCCACTTTTGCCAAGTCCGGCCGTGTCTCCGATTGGTTGGACAATTTGGCGGCAAATTCCCAGAATGGTTCGATGCCTGGAGCACCCTCTATGCGGACTTTGCGAATGGTGGCGTATCCACCTCTCCTGTTGGCATTGTCCATTCGTATAATCGTGGCTGTTGTCGGAATGGCAATGAGATGGGCTTTTCGTAGCAGGTCTACTTGGTGCCCCTCTATCGAGTTCCACCATCCCACGGAGCCACGCCTGTTTCGATTCTTGGCAAATGGCTTCATCTGGGCCACAAACAAATCAGCCTTCAACAGCACGTCGTTGAAATCTCCATCCGCCGCACAATTGAACCTCCCAAACTTGGTCAACAAGTTCTTGGCATTCCAGAGTGCATCGTGCGCTCTGGCATCCAAGAACTTCAAAAACCCCCGCTTCGGGGTCTCCGTATTCCACATCAGGGCTTGAAGCGCGTCCATCATGTGCTGCCGTATGTCTGTCCGAAACTTCTTGAGGCCTTCATCCCGATATTTGACGTACTTCTTCTCCAATGATTGAAGAGTATTTGCCTCATAGAATCTGACAGTCAGTTCTATGAGGAAATTCTTGCAAGCCTCAGATGGAACGTCGTGGATTGGATGAAGCTTTACTCCGAAGTCCGCAACCTTCTGTTTCTTTTTAAGACAAGCTTCTAGAAAACCTTTCAAAAAATGGCAAAACCTCCTCCTCCAATGTGAATCACCTTTTCCCTCTCAAAGATGAAGAGCCAATGGATGGAAAAATGCCAGCCAAACCCGCTCCGCATCCACTCAAAAATATATTCTTGAGAGGGGAATGAAAAAATGACAGAGAGAGGAGGGCGGACGACCTTTGATAGGGTGGCGGACCGCCATGAGGCCGACTGCCACCATGGCCGTTCCATCGGACGGCTGGCCGGCCTCTTCCAATCGGCCGTTCGATCGGTCGGCCGTCGGCCTGATCGGACGGCCGTCGTGCGCCTGCGCGATTAAATCGCGGCCGTCCGATCAGACCGCTGGCCGTCCAATCGCCCCAACGACAGCGACCAATTAGACGGCCTATCGCAATTTGATGGCTACAATCTGGCCGCGTGGCACTTCGTCTAATCTGACGGTCCAAATACTTACCAGGGCCTTCCGAAAATGCATTTCCCTCCTAGACGGTGCGCCCGACGTGACGTTAGGACGTCCTCGTCATAAGACGTCCTAGGACGCTCTCAGACCCCCAAGGATGTCGGATTGGTAACCCTACTGATGACATTTTCAAGCTGTGGGAAGATTTTCTCAAGAAACACGCGAAAGGCGAGATCATCAACCTGGACACAATGGTCTTGTATTAGGAGACTAGAGGTTTCAGAGCCTCTCCCATCCATTGTGATTTTTTCAAGAGATTGGGCTTCTTCTCCGATAAGGACTTATAGGACCTGTTCACCTACCTGGTTGACAGTGAAGGCCCAAATGGGTACCCAAAAGTCACGCTCCGGCGGACAAGCGTGGTTCATGGGTCTTGCTATCACTACGAGGAGTGGGCAGATCGCCGGAAGAGGAAGCGCATTGTCCTTCAGGAATTGATCGCAATTGATTCTTCCTTAAAGTTTCTGATGCCAGACGGGTCCACAATCGACAAGGTTTAGAAGGCATCGAAGCTAGAACACTGCGTGTCTTTCGTGACGTACAATATGCTCTTTGTGAGGCCCGACAAGGAGTTTTTCTCCATGAGGCTCACAAATGCTGGGAAGCTAAAGCGAGCGTCTCAGTTGGTGGAGAAGTTTCCGAACGTGTTTCCATTCTTTCGGAAGTTTTTGTACGTGAAGAGCCACATCGACCCGGTTGTTGGACCAGCCAAGCTTTGCGATTTTGATGGGGAGAAAATGGAGTTCTCCAAATATATTGATCCGCCTGCGGAGGATAGAGAGTGTTCTTGATCAAAGTGTTCTGAGGTTTTCCTGTTGTTCTTCATAAGGGACGACCATCCTGATTCTCCTACTCTATTGAAGATGGTTGATCTGAATTACTCTGTGTGGGACTCCGTTCCCCCATGTTGCCGGAAGTTAACCTTAAATTCCGGCTAAAATAAAAAAATAGTTAGTTAGTTATTATAGTGTGTGCTAGAATGCAGCCTATAATGTTGATGTAAGAATAAAGTCGGATGGGCCAGACTGCAAATCCTAATTAAGCCTAAAACTGTTATTAGCGGGGCCGGAGCAGTTACCGGAATTCCGGGGCAGTTAGATATCCGGAACCGTCAGCCGTAACTGTCGCCATCAACTATCATCATGACTCCGTACTAACAGCCGGACTACTTAAGGCTGGGGTTCGGGGGGGAAACTCTTTCTTCTCCATTTCTTTCTCGCGTACTCGGGTTTCGCGTTAGAGTTTTCTTCTTCTCTCTCTCTCTCTTATACAATTTTCTAATTGTTGGCCGTTAGGTTTTGAAGCTTAAGCGGTTAGATCGGACGTGCGTCCGTTAGGGAGAGCTTTTGTGAGGACGGTGCGTGCAGGGACTACCTTGAGAGATTGTGAGGTCGCAGGAATTCCCATGAAGTCTGTACCGATGGCGAAGAAGAAGCAGACGGACAGAGACGGGCACGGCCGGAGAGACGAAGAGCCGGCAGTGGTGCTCCCACCCTTGGCCCGCATTCTTACGGATATTCCAGAGGACGTGGACGAATTTAACCTCCTGAAGTCGAGCTTGAAGACTATGGGCTGTGGGGGTTTGCTCGAAGTCCCCTGGGGCATGCGGGAGGAGGTCTACGTCCGGGAACTCATAGGCACCCCGGACGAAAAGTACAAGGGGTTGATGAGAGCCCATCCGGAAAACTGGGGAGTCCCGGAATTGTCGCAGGCGTACGATTTCCGGGGCGGCCTTACCAAGGTGGTGGAACGGCGGGACGAGTTCTTGACGGACGAGTTTGCCGGACCGGCGGACCCGAAGGACGGCTACAACATGCAGGATCTTAAGCACCTGGACGCCCAGCTTGTGCTAGGGTTTTTAAATCCTATCTTCCATCCGGAAAAGCCGAAGAGGGTGGTGGCGAAGTGGGCCTGCACCTTCCTCGGGGCACTCCGGGAGAAGATAGTCGTAGACCGGGGGACGCTCATGACGGACACGATCAACCGTCTTGTAGCCAACCTCCAGAGGGTGAAGAAGACGGCAACCCCCCTGACATCCTATGTGGTGCACCTCTACGCGCACCACCAGCAGCTCACTCCGGCGGAAATCCGGAAGTACGACGAAGTCCTCAATTTCCAGAAGTACAGAGGGGACGAGTCCGAAGAGGATGAATCTGGAGAGGAGGAGCCTGCTCCGGAAGCAGCCACCACAAGCACTCCGGAAGGCCGGAAGGCCCCGAAGAGACCTCGGGGGAAAGAACCCAAGACGGAGAATCCGGGCATCCACAGCTCATCCGCGTCGTCCGAAGAAGACGAGTCCAGACCCTCAGAAGGGACCAGCCGGAAGAAGAGGAAGGTGGCCCAGGACGACTCCAAGGGTTAGCTTAAGCTGATGGATGAGCTCACCCGCGACATTGGCTGGAGGGTTGGGCTCCTTCAGGAGCCCAACTACATCATCACCACTAGTGTGGAGCAAATCTTCCGGAGCTTGGGTGTCGAAAGGCTGGAGGAGGCCATCAACAGAGTAGAGGAACTCTGGAGCCGGGAGATGGGCACGAAAGCGCTGCACACCCAGATCGCTTCCTTGTACAAGGCCAGTAATGATTTGGAGCGGAAGATGAAGCAATACCTTGCGGAGGCAGCTCTAGCGGTGACGGCCCGGAAACTGGCCGAGGAGAAGGCCAACGCTTCTGCAGCAGCCTTGCTTGAGGTTCGGGCAGCCCTAGATATTCCGGTTGACGAGGTCAACCGGAGCCGGCTCTTCACCGAACTGGTGGAGAAGAAGGAGAAGGTCACCCGGGCCAACATCATCCGGTTCCTTCTCGATCAGGCGGATAAGATGGGACGGACCTGGGAGCAGATGAAGCTATCGGTCGACAACATCGTCCTCGAGTTTCCGGAAGAACCAGCCGCACCTGAACCGGAAGGCACGCCAACCCCAACGGAAACCGCAGCTCCTCCGGAAGCACCGGCCAAGACCACTCTAGCTCCGGGCACCTCAACGAACCCGGAGTCTCTCGACACTCCGTCACCTCGGACATTGACGGAGGGTATCGTACTCCCCAATCCGAGTACGAGTGAGATCCTGAAGATCCTTCCGGATATTTTGTCGCCGCCCAACATACGCCTGCTAGATCCTCCGGCGGAAGGCAGCCTTCCGGTACCCCCTAAGTCTGTGTCCCGAATGTTGGCGCCCGGACCAAAGAGTCCGACCGGAAGCTACAGGGACTTGGTCCAAGAGACCGAGTCAGCTTCCACTGCGGAAACACCAGCACCTCCGGTTCCGGAAGGATCACCACAAGAGCCTCCTCCACCGCCAGACGCCAGGACTCCGGTGGTTGTTGTCCCTCTGACGGCTAGACTGTCGACCCGGAAGACCAACCTTTCGCCGGCAACGTCAAAGAAGGCAAAGGGCAAGGCACGCGTTCCAGAGATCTCCCCCTCCTGCCGGAGTAGGCAAATCGGGGACCAGGAGCTCCAACTTAGGATTAGTTAGGCTTTGTATCTCTTTTTCTTCTTTTCTCAGGGTTAGAGTCCGGATCAGCAGCGACTAATGATGGGGCCCCAAGGTCACCCAGCTGCTGCCGGAATCAACAGCCAGTTTTGTAGTTAGAGTAGGAATTCCGAGGACAAAACTATACCACGATTTCTGGATCTGAGATCCGATCTGGAACTTTTCCGGATTTCTCGGATCTTTTAGATAAGATCTAGCGGACTTTCCGTGGGTGGCTAGGAGGAAAGCTAAGTTTAGACAGAACTTAGTTAGTACTTAGTATTAGGGTTTTGGGCAAAACCCTTTTATCTTGTCTTCTCACTTGGAAATATACATTACTTTTCGTACCAGTCTTGCTATTTCGTGCTTGTAAGTGGTGTGTGGGACTTCGTGAGTGGCACATCCGTTCTTGTGGGTATGGTTGTGTGAGTATTTCTTCCGGATTAGTGTAACTCGTTGTTTTGCTAGAGGGGGAAGCTATCTAGGTCGGTGTTAGGAGATCGCCTGGGAGAACTGGAGAGAGCTATTGCAGAGGTGTTCCTAGTAGTCTCCAGGGTCCGGAAGTAGCGAGGAGGGGAGGAGATGAACTGGAGAGGTGTTCCTGGTAATCTCTAGTTCGCGGTAGAAACCGTGCAAAACTGGATTCCAGTCAATTCCGGAGTTCTCCCCGAAGATAGGAAAAAAAAAGTCTGATACCAATACCTAGACGGAATAACCATAGTGAACAGTGAGCCTCTATTCCGGAGAATTGCAACCGTACCCACCGGAATGTCGTTGTAGTTCGGACTTGTCTCTTTGTGACCGCATCCGGAAGGCCTTCCGGATGTCGTGAGAGCCTACGTCCGGCAGCAACAATCCAATCACCAGTTAGTAGAGTAGGAAGAGTGGTGTTCGGTCACTATGAGTTCCGAACAGTGGGTGCCCAGCCACTTAAAGTCACAGGGGAGTGGAAAATCCAGCCACTTACACAAAACAGGATCAGTGGACTCCGGCAACTCGCTTAAAAACTCCAGGAGACTCTCTGAGGAGGAACAAAGATTAATCAAACTACCCTTCTACGTTCCGGAAACAACATTCCAGCCGCGATTGTACAATATCCGGCTCCGGAAGGATCCGGATCTAACTTACGTAAGTAAAGACTATAGCTAACTCATAAACGGACTGCTGGGATAAAAATTAGTAATCCGGAGTATTGGAAAGAAGAACATTAGGTCTCTGTGGGAACGAAACCGGAGCGGTTTCTCTTGAAAGCGCTTACTGACGATTGGGTGCATTCCGGAGGGATACTGTCTCTATAAACTGCAACACTCTGCCGTGGAAACTCCATACTACACCGAGAAAAACAAGTATTTGGAGGCATGTTTCGCAACTTACGGCTACGAGTTGCGGATGGAGTTCTATCTTGAGCTCCTATCACCCTTTTGCAAGCCCGAGAGCAGAGTTTTCGGAGTTTATTGTGGCTCTAAGCTGGTGCTGGCAAATAAGGTAGTTGATCCCCTTCATTACTTAGTTTATCCTCGGGTCGAGGATAAACCCTATGAATCACCCATTCACATTATTTTGTTTTTGGTTATTCTAAATCATGCCTCTTCATGTATTTATTAGTATTTGTTTATCCTCATGTTGAGGATAACTCTCATGCAAGGCTTTCAGATTCTCATTGCTTTAGTTGTTATATTTAACTGATTAGTTTTGTCTTATCTTTCGCAAATGTTTGGAACGTCACTTTACTATCTAGTGGTCAAGGACTATTGCATGTTATACAAACACAATCCAAAAAAAATTGGAAAGTATGACATAAACGGCTTCTTCCATAAGGATTGCGCGTATGTTTGTCCCTTGCCGCCGGATTCCGATGTTCCCGAATCAGCACGAGCACTCAACACTTTAGATCGCAAGCCCTCAAGGACCGCTGCTGCTCACACAAGCTCTGTCCAGAGGACTCTAGCGATTGCTGCTGCAACGGCCTCTACCTCTCGAACCAAAGCTTCCATTAATCCGCCTAGAGCCAGGGCAGCTTCTGGAGTTCGTCCGTCAAGCCGCGAACGAAGCAATATCTATGGTACTAGAATCTGTCTGGATTCAGTCCGCATTGACGAAGAACCCGCGGCGGATGCCGAACCTCCACTCTTGCGTCGATCTCCTCCTCCGCCGAATCCCCCGAATGATATCGACAAGGATACCTAGGAATTGGATACTTATGGGAGTAATATTGGTGTGAACCTATTGTCTCTTGGACCTGATTCGGTTGGGCCATTTTCTCATCATGCTGATGATGAAGGCAAATCACCGGTGCCATTCTCCTCTAGAATCGGCGTTGAGGTGCTCCCCCTTGAGGATCCTTCCCGTGATATTCCCAGTCCACAAGGGAATGCCTCTGGTGTATTGGAGCCTCCATCTCAGGAGGCACGACAAGCTGAAGGGGGCACGAAGCGGAATGTTGCCATCATCCTACTTTCAGATTCCAGTGACGACGAAGGCCCCACACCTCCAGTGACTAGCCCATTAAATGTTGATACTCCCGGAGAAGAACGTCCTTTGCGACTGACTATGATTGAGGCTTCCGACTTCCTTAACAACGCTGTTGGAGAAGCTCCGCCCCCTGGAGAGGTTGTGAAGTACGAACTTGGCGGTGATTTTTATTAGCATCTGGCATACAAACGCCTAATGGAGGAGACGGACAAGCAGGATATGTTGGATCGCTTGGAAGAGTCCAAGCGCAGGCAGACAGAGATGGAAGCTGCTCTTGAATAGCAGAGGCAAGAATTTGCTTTGGAGAAGGCGCGGATTGAGGTGACTATCAGGGCTGAGCTCAGCTTCAAATGAAGGTAGACCTAGCCCAGATGAACATGAGGAGCCCTGTGAATACGAGGGCAATATCATCTGGTCCTGTTCCCTCTGAGGTGCCTTTGAACACGAGTTATCCTCACGTCCAAGATAACTCAGGTTTAGGGCTCTCTACTCCCTTGCAGCCTTCGGCTGGATTACCTCAGAGTTTGCCGTCTGTTCGTGTTCTCGAACAGGATCCTTCTTGGCTGAGGATGTCAGTATAGTGGAGGAGGATCAAGTGGATTACGAGCCGTCACCTGATGGCGCTGGAAACGAAGCGTCTGATTTTGATAAGGTTGGCTAGCTCTTTTTATTTATTTTTTTCAAGGATATTTTACGAGCTGCAGCCATGTATTTTTTGAGTTCCTTCTCATAGTCTCCAATAGGTCTTATATGGGTGTGTTGGACTGCAGGCATCGGATCCATATGAGTTTTGATGTACATTAGGCGGAGTGTATATATTTGTATAGCATTTGCTTATTATTTATCGAATTGTTTAACAATTTAGTTTTCTTTAATTGTTTTCTCAGATGAGAATGGATGATATTGTACATTGACCTCTTGCACTGAAGCCTCGGATTCGGAATGATTTACAGAAGTCGCTATGTAGGAGAGAATTGATGCAATCTATGACACTTCCTTTGCATATTGCTCAATGTGCATTTCATCACGTAATTTCCGGTTACTTTAGTGTGTGTTCGTCTTGTCCCAAGACTGTCTGCGGAGGAGTTTGTCCGCTGTCCTCAGCCGGCGGCCACACAAGTGGCTTAATATTGTTCTGGATATTAATGGCATCATGTGCGAGACAGAGCATGTCCCTGGGTTGTCTAGAGGCTCAGGGAGTCAGGTAACGTATTCTTGCACCGGCCCTGCATACATAGGTCCCAAAGTTGTATATACTTGCCCTGGAGTTTGTACGTTTGTAGCGGACATCCAAAACATTACGAACACTATTGTCGTCTAGAGCTCGATGAAGAAGTCCACTGTTGTTGCAATCTCAAAGTATCTTTTTTTGGACATGCCTTTTCCAACTTTGGTTCTTGGTCAGTAGAGTTGTGAGTGAATTGAAACCTCGCCCAATAAGTTCTTGATGGATGAGAATAATTCGAACAAGATGATTTTTTTGAAAACCCTGTCATCAACTTTATTTAGGCGCCGACTTGAGTCGATGGTCCTACATTCGGACAACACCCTTCTCATCAAAGATAGCCCGGAGAAGAGCAACTGTAATCATACCGGAAATGCCATTTTTCTTCGTTCGTGGAGACATGCGGCTTGTGAGGACTAGTTCCTTACTTAGGAACTTGTACCTTGGCTGAGACGTTTGGTTTCCAAATGCCCTGTTAGACAATTACATGATTATGTTAATAACAATTGCATAGGGGTTCTATTGTTGGCACGTAATAGTCCTTTTATGAAATATATTGTAGATGGGATGGCGCTCTCAAACAAGAACGTTGGTTTTGTCTATGAAATTCTACATGGTTCTACTTCATTGGCTTCATAGTTTCAGAGGCTTCTTTATTGTAATATAGTAGGCATTTAGTATCGACATTGTAAACACCCTTTTACATTTTGAATATAAAAATATTTTACAACTTCAACAAGTTTTTTGCAACTTATTGGCATTGTCTCCTGCTTTTCATTCCCTATGTGCTTCTATTCATTTTTCGGTCGGTCCTAGGATTTATCATTGTTTTTAGTATTGTTGTTTATCCTCTGGTCGAGCTTACTTTTTTTTGTGGATTCAAGGTAAACTATAATCCTTCGGGCCTGGTTTCATATTTATCCTCGGGTCGAGCATGCGTTGGATTGTTGTGACTGTTGTTATGTCCTACTCATTGCTTCTTTTATCTCGTAAATCTTTTGCAGGTTGTGAAGGCTACCATCCCTCCTCTCTGTAGGAGTTCTCGTATTAAACCGCCCTCCAATTGTGGCTCGTTTTTTGAGTACTCTGGATCTCCTCTTGGAGGTTTTTCCCAATCCCACCATTCAAAGCCGTTTCTTATATGCAGTGCAACCGATGTTGCCTCTGCTATCATAGACTTTTCTACATAGAAGGTCAATGATGGTGTTGTTGATAGCCCTCCTGAGCGGAGGGTTGAATTCCTCGTGTGGCATCTCCTTCGCCACTCAAGCGGATGCGTGCTTCTGTAGAGCGTATTGGCGATTGTACTCCTAAACGGCAACTCTATGTTAATGGTTCAATTAGTGTAAATGAGGTGAAAGAGTTTGAGCCTATCCCTTCCGATTTGATAATTCCGCCTTCATTTATTCCTGTCCACCCTTCTCCTACCCCCGCTAAGCGGAGGCGGCTTCCTAGTTCAAGATCTGAAGGTATTGAAGGAGTTAGTAATCCTCCCATACGTTTAACGGGATAGCATATTGAATCTATTGGTTTTAAGCCTACATCTTTGAGATCCGCATCTTCACAGTTTCGTCGGAATTCACTATGTTTGAGTGGAGGTGGTGGTTCTAGGGTTGATAGTGGTCAGTGCCATCAATCACGTCATTCAAGTCTGCTGAAATCCGTGAATTATTTGTAAGTGGGTGATTACTATAAACCCTATTCTTGCATGAAGGAAAATATGATTGGGTATGCGAAAGTGAAAGCGCAGGAGGCCTTGCTTCTCAAGATACGAGGAGGTGGTTCAACCATTCCTTCTAGTGAGGGGGGTACTCCTAAGTAGGAACAGTTGTATATGCTTCAGGAGTCCTTCCTTGTTTTGTTGTCGAGACGATAGAATAGATCCTAGACTACTATAAATAGAAATTTGCTTGTGATTACCTATTTTGGTAAACAATGTCATGAAAATAAAATTTTAGTATTATTATTTTCCATTGTACTCACTCCTCTTTGACTATGGTAGAATCATTTTTTCTCTGACGATCTATTAATAGTATGTCTTGTGTAATACAATTATGGAATGTCGCAATGATCATGTTGTTTTGTTGTTGGATTTGGGATGTTTCTCGTGTGTTACATGATGTATGCCTCCGTTTGCAACAACTTTTCATGATATTTGAATCCGAAGTAATAGGCTTTTAGTCTTAAATCTCAGGATTTGTCTCATTTTAATGAATATGGTGTTTAAGGGGCAGACATGCTTTTAGTGGTGTGAAATTCATGTCTACAATGAACCCAACTTCCAACTCGTACACGCGAGCGATTCTACAAGCGTGCGCACCTTTCCCTCTATGCGCGCACCCAATCCTTATTGATACACGCTCAACTCATATTCGTACGCGCCTAATTTATATCGATACGCGCTTGACCCATTCAGTGGTGTTAAATGGAGTGACGCTTATGCCCACAATGAATCGAACTTTCAAGCCGCGCCTGTGCTTAGCCCCCTGCGCTCGCCCAACCTATTTAGGTATGCATTTAACCCATTTAGTGGTGGTAGTTGTGTGAAGTTCATGTCCAAAAAGAACCCAACCTTTAATCCACGCACACGCATGACACTCCAAGCGTGTGCGTCCGACCCCTATTTGTACACGCCTTGACCCTTGCTCGCGCGTGCGCCCGACACCGATACCCATGTGCTTGACACTCGTACCCATGCGCCCGACCCTTGTGCATGCGAGCCTTACCCCTCTAGATGCGCACTCGAGCCCTATGTGCGCGCGCCTAAGCTATCCGCATGCGCGTTCAATCCCAGTTGGTATTCACCCGACCCATTTAGGTAAGCGCCCTAGGTTTAAGGGTTTAGGTTGCCCTTCAATGCTTGTAGGTATTCAAGGAAGTCATTCTTAGGTTTATTGTGTGCCTTGTCATCAACTACGTTGGCCATCTCACTTGCATACCTCTTGACAGACAACGGGCGCTCAAACTTTTAGTCGTCTCTGTGTTTGATGGTATGGTGGATTTACATGTGGTGTTTGTTAAGTAATTGTGGTCCAATCCAAAATACAATTCCTCATCCTCCATAATTATGTTGTGTAGGATTACATAACATTTCTATATATGGTCATCACGGCTTCTTCCATTGTTGTGCATAATTTCTTAAGATTCTCCACCATGGCTATAAAACTCCAAAGGTGCGTTTGATATCATCCCGTGTGTCCTCCCGCGCCATTGCATACCACATGTTCTTTTCACCTTGAGGATCAACAATGGTGCCATGAAGATACTTCAATTTAGAGAGATTTCATTGGCTAGGAGGTAGCAAATAGTTGTATTCATGATCATTGACGGTGAAGTAAATAGAAGGTCCTTTACATTGTATGTAATTCACCTTTGTAAGCCACTAATTAGACTCGCAACTTAGTTTTTTGGGAAAGATATACAAAATATTATGTAATTAAGAAGTAGCAAGTAATTATGTGGTATTTATTGCACAAGATTGGAGTTAGTAGAATTGGTACAAAAGATCAAGGATGTTGATAGAGCAATTGTTGTGGAAATATTTGAATCCATGTTTGATGGAATTCAATGAAAAGATTGAGAACGGAAATGATGGAGTTCAATGGAAAGATTGAGAATTGAAAGGTTTATAGGAGAAAAATATAGTAGATATGACAAGACCAAGTTGAAGATTGACATGAAGATGAAGTTGAAGACATGTCCAACCTTGATGCGTTTGAAGCAACAACAAAAGATTGATGGCCAATTAAAGGTAAGAGGCTCTGCTGCCAACACATAATTGGAGCATCAACTTTGGAAGCCCATTTCTTGTTGTTCAAATCCAACATCTCAACTAAAATATACCCAAACCATTGATTTTTGGAGGCAATTGCCTCCATAAAAATGGATCTACTCTCATCTTTGTTGTAGTATTGCCCTTGCCAAGCCATAGGGCAATTTTTCAAATCCCAATGGGTGCAATCAATAGATTCAAACATTCTAGAGAAGCCCCGGAGCTTGTTAATATGAAACAACTTCTTTATTTCTTCATCCAAGAGCTACTTTAAGTACTAAACCTCAAAAACCTTTGCAGCAACCGCTATAAACCTCTTGAATTCTTTTAGGCCATTGACTCCAGTATGCATACATATTTGCCAACAAAATTTGCCACTATGCCAACAAAATCCACCGTTATGCCAACACGCAAGATACAAAAGGCGACCATTATCTATTGAATAGAAGATAATCCAAGCCGCTACATTACACTTGGATTTTGCTTGTAGTATGGATCATAATCCATTGCAACATTATGGATTCTTAGCAGTGGGGCTTGCGCATGCAAAAATGATAGTGGAACAATATCTCCTTAAAAATCCCATCTTCAACAAAAGAATCTTTCCAAATCTATTCATATTCACAAGCATGATTGGTCTCGATGTTTGGTGCCTTCCCAGATCTTGATCCACCATGTCTTGTCTCCTAGATTGTTGCTCATTCATCCTTTGTTTTTTGTTTATATTCTAAATATTGTACATTATATGAAGTTCAAGAAATTTTACTACTTCATTTTGCATTGAGATACAATCTTGCATCCATTTTGAGAACTCAATGCCCATATCTATAGATACCCATAGAAGCTAAAAACAACCTATATTATTGCACTGACAAAAAGACTTACAAAATATAAGGTGGAAGCTCAACTACATCCAAGTGGGATGGCTTTCGTCTCTTTTATAGCCCAAATGGCACATCAAAAATAAAAGATGAGTTCATACCTAGATTTTAAGTTAAAAATAATATAAATTCTTAAAGTGAATGCAGAGTCATAATCAAAAAGAGAAAAAAAAATTGAAAAAAAAAGTAAAAGCTAAAGAAAAATGAAAATTATGACAACATTGAATGTATAACCAAAAAGCAAAGTGAAGAGCAGAAGCAAATCATAATATAAAGTATAAAAATGTGTTCAATGAATTTATAATTTGTATGCCTACTTTAAAGTTTACATTTCCATTATAAACAATGTGACTTGAAAGAAATGTTTAGAACATTGAAGTAGAAATTATTAGTATTTGGACTTTGAATAAATATTCAATACATTTACATTTTAATGTCGTACATGGAAATTTTTTTATATATTAAGGATGTTGTTCATTGTCTTCTCTCATCTCTAAACTTGAATGGTTTCAATGGGAACACTATTATTCAGTAGGATTTTATTGTTACAATGCTATATTTAACTTTTTTTGGACTTTGCAAAGTCCTAAAATTAGGAAGAAGAGTTTTTTGTTTGTTAGAAGAATGGCACCCAAGAAATTGAAAGGGATACTCAGATAATATATTTTGATCAATCATTTGGATATCTCTTGATGATTTCAATAATACAAAACCAACCCCTGTTAGTGATGCATAGTATAGAACAAGCGTGGAATTTTCTAGGACGTGATCAATAAAATGATAACATGATTCACGCAAATATGTTATTAAAACATACCATGTAATATGGTCCAATGTACATTTTTGTGGTAGTATAGGGGAGAAGGACAAGAAAACCTTGGTTCAAGCCCAATATTTTTTCTGTGTACAATGATATGTAAAGCTGTACAATAATATTATAGAAGTTATCAAAGCCTATAAAATTGATATGTAAGGAATGTCGTTTTGCCATCGAAGATATCCGGTTGGAAGTAGAGTACTGAAGATCCAAGCTGCTCGATCGGTTGAAAACGATAATGCGTTTGTAATTACACGATCTGCTTCTGTAGACCACCAAAATGAGATATCCAAGTTATTAGCGGGTATGTTATATATTCGACGCTCTTGTGAAAGGGACGTGCATGTAAACCACACCGTTCTGAGAGTGTAGCAAAAGTCCCAGCCACTGTGATCAAAGCTCAATGCAAGTCATGGCAAACGCTATTGATAGTTCTAATGAATGTTCCATCCAAAGATCCCTGTGAGGCAGTGTCAGAACCTAGTTTTGCAATAAATGCTAATCTCGTATAGTTTCCATGCTAAATGGATGATCTTTTTAAAAAAATGAGAATAGGTCCTTTTTTTGTAGGTAGATTTATTAAAACTACTAAAACTCCTTGTTAACTAAAATTTTAAACCTAAAAATCGTTAAAAAATGATCCGGGTGTCGGGAACTGCAACCGGGTCCCAACGGCCAAAATAGGAACCGGAATTGGATACAACGGTCATAACCTTAACGAGATTGGAGTAATGATTACCGGATGACTAAAAAATAGTTAGCCCGGGAGAGTCTTACCTCATCTTTTCTTAAGCACAATTTTATGAGGGTTAGCGGCAAAGGGAGAGAGAGGGAACAACAAGTAGAGATCCGGGACTGAGCGTGAAAAATCTACGCGCCATTTACGGATTCTCAACAAGAGGGGAAGGTATGTGTTTGCAGTGACAGTCGTTTATATAGGGAAGTTCACCGGAAAACAATCCTAAAGACGGGTTGACCGTGGCGGATTGTAAGGATCCGATAGTGAAGAAAGTGATGGAGTTCTTGCTTCCAATTTTGTATCCGGATTGTCCCTCTAAGACCACCACTACGCTAGCCAACACCATTTACGGATCGTACACTGGTGAGCGGCCGGTAGCGTGGGGAGAGATCGTAGGGATGTTAGTGGAGAAATTGACGACCGGGTTAGGGAAGGCCCAACCTACTCCAATCTTCCATTGTTTGTACCACCTCTACCACCATTACAACCAGGTGCGCGACAATGAAGAAACCACCTACAAGACCGCCAAGGTGTTGGCAAGCCATGACTGGGTTGTGAACGAGGAATCGGACAAGGATCAAGAACCAGATTCTTTCGAAGACGATGTGAGACCTACGTCCGCCAGTGCAAGGAAGAGGAGGAAGCAGACGGAGCGTTTCGACACTACACACTCAACCCAAAAGAAGAAAATCAACAAGGAGGCAGACAAAGAGGACTTGTTCGACACTATTGGAACGGAATACGAGAGGGCAAGAGAGAACTATGTGCACATGGAGGCCATTCTTGCCCACCCGTGCCAGATTGCTATAGAGGTAAGTCCTGAGTAGCTTTGCGGCCACCTGGAGAGAAAGCTTCAACCCTGGAACGTACAAGAGTTAGAAGCTCAGCCTACCTCACTTGAGAACCGGAGTCGGAACCGGAAACTCTAGGCAACTACGGAGAAGAACAAAGAAGAGGCCCCTACATCGGCCACGAAAGCAAATGAGTCTGCATTAGCCGTGGTCCGCATCACCAAATTTTTATAGCACTCGGGTGATGTAGTGATGAAGGCTAGACTCTTCAACAAGGGATTTGACGAAGCCCAAGAGTTGTTGGGATTGGTGGCATAGAAGTTCGTTGGCGTATTGGTGGCATACCACTTAAAGATGGAGAAGTGCTGGAAGGGTGCCAAAAGATCAATGGGAGGATCTCCTGGGAGATTAGAAAAGGTAGGAGAAAGGTCTCTTCAAAAAGGAAGCAGACTGAGGTCCTTTCGGAGTCAGTTAAGGGAAAGGAACCGGAAATCGGATTCCAATCCCGACGACCGGTACTGAAGAAGCTGAAAATACCATATTCATTATATTGGGAGATTTCCAGGGATTTAGGAGGTACATGCTCTTGAGTAATCCAATCATGTTACCATAGTGATGAAGCAAAACATGATTAGAATGGAAGTACAATACCATTTTTGTAAGATAATATGAAGATTTATGGGCAAACAACACCCAAATTGGAGAATCAAATGAAATAATATCTTTAATTGTAGACTTTATTTATAATATGATAGAAGTATTCCATATACAAAACAAGCATCATCCTTACCATGCAGGAAAAGGCTTCTACTACGACCCAAAACATACACATTAATTCCTAGTCAATGCACATTCATGTATAGCCAAGCTGAATGTGCACTTGTACCACTCAGATCTTAAATCTACTTGTTCTACTCCACGTCATCAAAATTTGACTTCCTCAACTCATCCCTATCCCTCTGAAGTTCATCTTCGCAACTGTAACCGGTATATAGCATTTGACTAGCACGTATATGTTCTTGCTATAGTTGGCGTTGCATTCGTTGATTCCAAGTAACAAGAGGCACATGAAGCGAGTGGCGAAGGCGACAGTGACGCTTTGAGTTTTGGTTTAAACCATGCTTTGGGGAAGCACTTCGAGGCTCTACAGTCAGTTGAAGCACCTAGCAAAAGAGAACACAAAAATCACCTTAAACCAAGCTGAATATGCAGCCACACATGCCAAAAAAACACAAATACCATGACGTGGAATCCATTCAAATAATTATGTGCAATTTAGGTGTTCGTAAAACATACAAAATTAAAATAGTGTTGATTAAAAGGAGAAGATACGACACATATTGAACAATAATAAAAAATAGGACCAACCTCAGTAGTAGAACGCGCATTTCGACTTAGAGATTGGAGCTTGTTCTCATCATTTCCGACCGTTGCAACAAGCCAACACGTAATAGGAATTGAGGGCATCTTCTCTGATGGCACCGTCGTAGGTGGTTGAATTACACCAGCATGTGTTTGAAGCACGTGATCCTATGACATTGGGACAAAGGGAGTTAAAATGCAACCTATGCATATTTAGCTCTATTCGAGCTGAATGTGCACATTGCGAAAAAAAAACCTAGGACAAATATAGAGAACGGAAGGGGGGATTACCATGCTACAAGGGGGAAGAGACGATGATTCCTCACGACCGCGAACAAGCACTTGGTCACCTTTCAACAAAACCTATCAATACCGGGGGACCCTAAAATACGACAAAGTTGAAGAATAGAACGGGAGACAACCTTTCGAATGCAAATTTTTGGTGGGGGGCTGTTTACTTCATCTTCTTCAATTGGAGCCATCAAAGAGTCCATCAAATAATGAGCTGCTCCGGGGAGTACAAATCATTTTGTTTTTGTGGAATTGGATATCCACAATCTTCAGGCTTCAAAACGGGAATCCATGGAGGCAATACAACAATTTTACATGAGAAATTGATAAATGGCTCTTTTTCAAACATGGAGGCAAATAAAGAACAAAAACTTACAAAACCAACAATAACAAATGAAAAATTACAAACAAATATCAAAGAACTGGCAATTGCCACTTGAATTATAAGATATGTACACTATAATACATCAACACAATTATGTTTGTTTCCAGTGAACTACTAATTTGCGAGCCCATCAGATATCATAATCCCGTGCGTTAATTCCATGTATTCTAAGCTATATGGATCCGAGCAAATTGTCGGACGACCAAAGGGATTCTGTCGCCGAATAGATTGTTGCCCTAACTTTGCACTACTGTGGAGCTTTTGGAGCCACGGAAGCAAGACATTGAGGAGGAACGTATCCTTCCATCCATCCCCTTTGTAGAACCAAGTATCCGCCAGAAGCACATTCTCCGGATCATTAAAGACGTGTTTGTACGGATTGTCATTGTTGCAGTTCGTAGAGTGAGTATTCCTTCGGATAGCATTTAATTGGAGCTAAATGTAACCGGAATATCCGCTCTAAATTCGTTCCCACAGAGACCTATTGTTTCTTTCTTAAATGATAAGGACAACTAACTATTACCCTCCTATTCTCTACCAGTTAGCGTTTCTATTCATCCCTTGATCTACTAATCTGGATCATTCCGGATCCGGATGTCCCTTCTTTCAACCTCCGGACCCTTCCGGGTTCCAAATAGTTTCAGACGGAGTTTTCTTCTGGAGTTTTTAACCAAGTGGCTGGGTACCACTGATCCTCTTTTGTGTAAGTGGCCGGATTCCCCACTGTCTTGTGACTTAAAGTGGCTAGACACCCACTGCCCCGGATTTATAGTGGCTAGACACCCCACTCTTCCTACTTCGCTAACCGGTAGTTGGTTTGTTGCTTTCGGATTCACTCTCTCACATTATCCGGAAGGCCTTCCGGATACGATCACTCAGAGGCCCGTCCAGACTACAACGACATTCTGGTTGATGCTCACTGGTTCTGTGAGATGCGTATGGTAGATTTGCACTTAGACTTCCGTCTAGATGTACACCTCAGGCTTTTCCATCTATCATAAGGGGAAATTCCGGCCGCAACCGGAATCCGGGTTCACATGGATTCTTCGTGCCCTGGGAGCTACCAGGCTCACCACCTACAATACCCTCCCTCCTCCCTCCAGGCTTCTTCCGGTCACTGTGGATCGTCAGACTCTACCTAACCTCTCCTCCAGCTCTTCCGAGCGCTCTCCCAAAGCAAATCCCAACCAGTTGTACTAGGTGCAATCCGTGTAGCACTTCACATCAAGAACTAATTCACTAGACATCAACCACAATGGATCTTTTTCTCTATCCACAAAACTAGTACTCCATCACCATAAGTTCAAGAAGAGAAAATATACTAACAAAAAACACTCTTCGTGAAAGAGAAACAAGACCCTGAGCCGACTAAGACTCAGGTATTAAGTAACCACTAGGCCTAATCCTAAAATCTTATCCTATCAGCTAAAAATCCGGAAAATCCTATCCTAAAAGTAAAAAGGATCTTATTCCTTGAAATCCAGAATTCAAAACTCAGATCCGGAAATTTCGGATCTCAGATCCGGTTTTCTCGGATCTAACTCAAAACTTAATTTAGGGTTTTCTTTAGTCTACTGCGTGATAGTCGGGTGCAACCCTGAGCCCCATCGTTAGTCGCTGTTACACTTAAGCACTAGAGGGCCCTATCTACGGAGTAACCTGGTTCTTTCTCCTACTGCTACGGCGCGTAGGAGTGACCTCCACTGGTGCTGCGCTCGCTTCCAGATGTGCCGGAATGGTTGTTGGCGACTCGGGTACTGAGGGAGGTACCTGTGTCTTTAGTCCGGAAGGCTTGTCCGGATCTTTTGCCGTTGTGGTCCGGGCTGATGGTGCGGCTGTCCGGACTTGGAGGCTCTGGAGGTCCCTGAAGCTACCACTGGGACTGACTACCATGGGCGTCGCCACAGAGCTTCCGGGTAAAGGAGCCATCAGTGGTGGCACCGGAGAAAGAGACTTTGATGGAATCCGGAAGGGCAATGGGGATATCTGCATATCCTCTGGTGTTTTTTGCCACTTCTGAATACTCTCGGTGCTCGGAAAGGCCACCCCATTCCAATTCATCGGAGAGTTGAAGTCCGGCGTTCCCACGAGCTTGTTGAAGCCTCTGGTAGGGGTCTTTGGGGTTCCGGCTGCAGGTCTAGGTGAAGAGACGTCTATGGGTCAGGGCGAAGATCCGGCTTCCGGTCCGGATGGAGATCCGGACGAACCTGCAGCGGTTTCGGATGGACGTGCAACGTCTGGAGCCGGAGGTGCTGCGTGCGGAAGTGGAGCTTCTGGTACTATGAAAGCCGCAGCAGCGAGATCTTTCGCCAACTCTTGCATCTTGGTCCAGGTGCTTTCCATCTTCCGGCTGTGGTCCACGAGGAACCGGATGACTTGCCCCCGGTTGAGCTTCTCGTTCTTCTCTAGGCTCTCAGTGTAGAGAAGAGCCCGGTTGACAGTATCCACCAGAAAGTCCAGCGTTGTGCAAATCTCTGTTAAGGTCTGAGTGGTTGCCCGGACCTTCGCTTCCGCCACAACTCTCGCATGTTGTGCTGCATCTCTTGCGGCCTCCGCTTGTCGTACCTGTGCCCAGAGTCGGGTGTTGATACGGGTGACGGTGGTGTTTTCCTGCTCCAACCTCTCGATTGAGCTCCCCTTGGCCTTCATCCGGGTGAGTCATGGAATGAGGTCATCAGAACACTCCGTATCTACCGCCTCCATGACAGCCAGGATCATGGCGTGCCGTTCCCGGATTTCTCCTTCCTGGATCCGGGTTTGCCAGACAATATGTTTGCAGAGCTCATTCACGTCCACCGGAATGTCGCCAATGATATTTGGGGCCCACGTTGGTCCCGGTTCTGATGCGTTCGTGAATCGTTATTCTCCCGCTTCCTCGGGTGATGGTGCCTCAGTCGGGCTCTGAGCTTCTACTGTTGATAGAAGCCGGCAGATTCCAGCGGCTTTCGGAGTCTTCTGAACCGAATGACTCCGCTTCCGGAGCGACATAGTCCAGACCTCCGGATGCGCCCGGACGTGCTTCTCGTACTGGCTTGGTAGCTCTCCTAGGAGCTCCGCTACCATGGACTCGCTCTGGAACGCCCAGGGTGCTCCCAAGAGGCCTACGCATCCCATTATCTCCAGGTAGCTCTCCAAAACCCTGCAAATCTTGTTCGGTTGTGGGATCTGCGGCGTCACCTTCTGTAGCAGTTGGGTTCCGCATGCTGGAGCCTTGCCCTTCTTGCCCGCCATCCGAGCCCACCTCTCCGTGAACTTGCGCCTCGCAATGGTGGCCGGAAATCTTGCACGCATTGACCTCACCAAGTCCCTCGTGCTACGCTACCTCTGCTCTACCGTCCCAAACGAAGGCCGGACGTGAAAACCCTAAGGAAATGCGTGGAAAAGAAGAGAGACGAGACTTGCTGGAAATCCTAAAAGAATGGCGCCCAAGGCTCACAGTCGCATTATATATCTGACGCGCTGTACAGAAACCGGCTCAGCATTAAAACCTTATTTCTTTTATGAAACTATTTATGCTACTATGGTTAACTAACTACCTAATTTTATTAATTTTTCTTCATTTCCTTCCGGATTCGGTATTAAGTTCCAGAAGTTAGTGGAAACGCCTTCCCACAGTCATCTATAATGATGGTATTCTCCTTCGTAAAGGATCCACTTTTTTTTGGTAAAAAGGTCTTTCGACAACGTCTTCAGAAATACCCCTTATCCGAGTTCTTAACCTTCAGATGGGAAAGAGTAGAGGTACATGTTACTAAACATTAAATAATATATAACAATAGAGCACACAAAATTATACAAAGAAGAAAGCACTGCAACAGACAGCACAATCTTTTGCAATGAAGTGGTGAGAACTAAAGTTATACCAGTGAATTGATGGCCAAAGTAGTATCAATAGGCCTTGCACCAACCATAGGAGGATGCTCAGAAGGGCTAACATCAACTGTGCTGAAATCCAATTCGAGGCTAAGGGCATCTGAAAGTCAGCAAATTTGATTATAGGTTATGAATAAACTTGCCCAAAACATGCAAGCACAATTGATACTAAATAGGATCCACATTCAGCTTGAGTCGAGTTGATTGTGCAAGTGTATGATTACTAAACAACAGGATGCACATAGGGGAGAGGACTAGATGAATTACAAAGAGTAATGCATATTCCACTTGATTTGAGCTGGTTGTGCAAGTGAACGTTTATTGCATAACATGATGCACATAAGGGGGAGGACAACAGGATATACGAAGAGTAATGCATATTTAGCTCGATTTGAGCTAATTGTGCAAGTATATGTTTATAGCACAACAAGATGCACACAAGGGGAGGACAACAAGATATTCAGAAAGTAATGCATATTCAGCTCGACTCGAGCTGAATATGCATTACTTGTAAGAATGACTTTTGGAGAAGGAACAAACATCACAAAATAGAGACAAATATTGTGGAAGTCTAAAACTCCTACTTGGTTGCCTCTACCAAAAAAATTAGTTAAAGTAGGGTTTTTAGTCTTAATAAACTAGAAAAGTAGTTAGTATTGTGTGGAATTAGATTACTAGATAGTGGATAGTGAAAATAGGGAAATGCTTAAGTAGTTGATTAGGTTTATAGTGGTGATAAAATTGGGTCTTAAAATCACTAGTTTCAGTCCCGGAAAATAATTTCAAAAGAGTCATGAAAGAAACCCCAGGATGTAGGTCTAAAATCACCACTTAATCTAAATTAACTAGTTAAGTATAAGAGGTAGTTAGAAGTAGTTTAGATCTTCTAGACGCCAATTCTTGTTTGAAAGAATTAGTAGTTAGTTGTAGGAAGAAAAGAAAAGACAAAAAAGAAAAAGACAATAGAAAAAGAAAATAAAAGATAAGAAAAAAATAATGTTTTTTAAAAAAAAAATACAAAAAAAAAATACACACCCGAGTATAAATTCTAGTATGAACTAGCCCGTGTACCAACCCGGGTATGGGCTGATACTCGAGTATCCGTGTATCACCCGGGCATGAGCCGGGTAGCTCCAGCCGCCCTCAAATCCCCTCTCCCGAAATTCTCCTCTGCTGAATTTTCCTTTTCTCCAGAACTTTTGCTTCTCCTCCAGGAACTCTTCTCTCTCTCCCTCCTCTAAAATCTTATCCCCCCCCTCAAATTTTCTCCTCTATCTCCCTCTCTAGTTCTCTCTCTCTCATAAGTTCTCCCCTTCTCTCTATTTGGTCTTTTTTTGGAATTGGGGTTTGAAGAAGTAGTCAAAGAAGTGAAAATAAGAAGATGCAACAAGGGTTTTGGAAGAGGAGGTGGTACAACTAGGGTTTGGAGGAAGAGGTGCGCGCTTCCTAGGGTTTGGTGGTGGTGGAGATTTCTAGGGGTGTTGGAGGTGGAGGAGATTAGTGGCTAATGCGAGAAGATAAAAGAGACAGAGAAAGGAGGTTGCGGGTGCAACGAATAGTGGAAAAACAAAGGTGACTCCTTCCCATGTTGGGTTTCTCTTGTTTGTGCAAATTTCTTGTCTGTAAGTTTTTTTTTCTCTTTTCTACCGGGGTGACTCCCCGGTAACATCCTCCCCGGTCTAGAGAAAAAGTCCTTGGTGGACTCTATCTAGACCTTATCGTGATCTAGTATACATGTGAAGTCTACATTAGTGTCACATTAATTGTTGTCAATTGTTCTAGCCTTGTGGCAATTCATTCTTTTAAGTTTTCTTCATCCTTCTATTCTTTTTAGGTCTTGCCTACATTTTCTATTTTTTTCTCGGTCTTCCCAGTCTTCCCAATCAACCAGGAAAACCTCTTTCCAAGTCTTTGACTTCCAAGACCTCTCTTTCTTATAATTTTATGTGACCTTGTATTGTTAGTATGTTGCTGGATATGTGAGACACCTATATCCACGTATTCTAGCAAAGTGTTCCGGAGTTGTCCACCGGTTGACCGGTAGACTTGTGTTTCCTGGCCAGATCGGAATTTGTGACAAGTTAATAGAGAGATTGATGGAAGTATAAGCATTTTGAGGATTTTGTCCACCCCAGACAACATGGCTCTACCGGTGAGTCAAGTGGATTCCCTATCTTCCAAGGAGTGGGGCGTGAAGGTCTACGAAAGAAAAAGAAACCTCCCGGTAACTTCAACCGGGAAGGAACCGGTCGACCTCCCGTCCTCAATCGCAGAGTCTTTAGTGGAGTCCCCTGTGGCCATACCAATTGAACTCAATGAGACTTCGCGTGTATCGATAGATATACCCAACCTTCCGGTGGATATCTCCACTCCACCGGTAGATCTCCCGGAGGATATTCCCGATCCACTGATAAACCTCCCGGTTGAGACATCCGACCTCCCAGTGGATTCTCTCGACCATGTGGGTACTTCCAACCGTAGTGAAAATCCCTATATGTATCAATCGGAAGAGTTTTTTGGTTTAGGCTTTGTTATTTGTTATGTGTTATTGTTGATTTACCCCACCGGTTGGTGGGATGTTGTTTTAAGTTGCTAGATTCAAACAATAGGGTGAGAGTAGTGATGTCGATGGGGCATATTGCGCACCCGGTCATTACCACGTGTTTGTTTTTCCCGGCTACTTACTTTTGTTAGGAAAAGGTTCACCAGTTCCGGGACCGGGAGTCTTCCAGTTTACCGGTCTACCGGTAATCCGCTGGTGACTAGGCTATCCTTGGTTTTAAGATCTAGATGTTGTTTTGTCCTTTAGTGGGTCTACTTTTCGAGAGTAGCTATTGACTTTAGTGCACTCTCTAGATGCCATTTCCACCTTTTGGGGATCTGGTTTTAAGGGTAGCTATTGACTTTAGTGCACGTTCTGGATGCCATTTCCACCTTTAGAGGATCTAGTTTTGGAGGGTAGTTAGTAGCCTTTGTATACTTAAAAAGCCTTGGGCTCTTGTATTCAGTACTCTTCTCTTTGTTGATTTGCTCGTATCTTGCCTTCATTGCTTGTGTCTGGAGTCTTTGTTGAGCTTGTGTGAGTAGACCGGGAGAGAGTTGAGTCCTCCTAGTGTGTCTATGCTAGGTGTGCAAGGTTGTGACTTGTTGTGTGTTATGTGATTGAGTGTGAGTAGAACACCATATTTATTAAATTAAGAGATTTCCGGGACTTTGAAAGGTATATGCGCACTCTTATGTTGGAGACCAGATGTAAATGGACAAAGCTAAACATGCACATAATACATAAACAACGTAAATGCTTAAATAAAGAAGGAATATACATTTTTCCTACGATAGAGAATGGAAAGTAAATGAAGGAATGTTCTGTTATCACTTCTTTTATTGAGTAGTGTGTAACCCAGAAATACATACGTATGCCTGAGCGTCAGGAAATCCAATTCTCATCGAGCTAATTAGTAGCTTCATTACACTAAACTCGAATTCATGAGCACTTATATGGAAGAACATTTGCAATACCGATCACAAATGTCGCACTACAAGAAAGAACCAATCTTACGCATCTCCTATCTAAACTGAATCATTATCCGCATCCTCTAGAGCATCTAAACATGCCCACAACATTGCTGATCGACGGCTCGAATTATCGGCAGGGAACAAATTTGCTAAAGTAGTGGACCATTCCTTCTTACGATCAAGAGACTTAGGGTGTGGAAGCGAGTGGCGACGAGATGGAGCCGATGATGTCGTTCTATTTTCTCTACTCTTCCTCGAAACGAGTCGAGGACGTCGCGGTTCCGACGTTGCATTCAAATGAGAACCTTGAAAGGGCACACACGAAGAAGGACTTGGATGCTCGACGTGTGGAACCTAGCAAAATAGAACAAAGAATCAGCTCGAACGGAGGTGAACATGCAATTAAGTCAAGCATCACAAGTTAACACCACGAAGATATCTTATCAAATAATACAATGGCGCGACGGAATTCAAGAGTTTGATGCAAGTCTGGTAAGCATGATCTGCAAGGAATCAGCTCGAATGGTGTTGAATATGTAAATATATATCTCATTCAAAACAATGCAAGAGAATGGCAAACAAACCTTGGTTGAACAAGACGCGATCTCATGGGAAGAGAGAAGATCGGACCCCAAATGATCAAGACTTATACCACACAGGAAGACATTAAGCCCGCCAAGCACCTTTGCACACATGTCAATGGAAGATAGTAATGCGACAACAACCTCAGATTCTAGGGCTGGAGCCTGCCATCAAAGAAGAAGCTATGTATTAACAGAAGTGCATGCAAACGTTGCATAATCACCTCTGTCTGAGCTCAAACTAACGCCTCCTCTACTTGCTGTAATGCCTCCGCAGAGGCATTGGCTTGGAGAAGAGCCTCTTTCTGCCTCTTCTTTGCCTCCAATGCCCGACTCTTCATCTTGGTCATCTCAAGGGTGAGCCGGTGGACCTTCTGCTCCATACTACGGAGGACACCCGCTCCTTTAATATGTTCCTTAAAACACCATATTTGTTATATTGGGAGAATTAGCGACTCCCAAATTAATACATGTAGGGCATAAGAGCTAAAGTGCACATCTAAACTCTACAATATGGAGAGATATGAGTTTCCATTAAATTGGAAGGTAATGTTCACTTCAAAAATCCCTAGAAAAATAAGTACTACGGATAACATTACATTACAAATCTAACTATAATATTGAAAAGAAGAACACATTAGTTGACAATTCTTTTATACCACATGTGTTCATTGAATATGAATAGCTAAATATTTACACTCGATCCTACTAAAGTGAGCTAAATGACGGACAAATATCCACTTGTAAGAGAATAAGCTAAACAAATTCTAATGAGCCTTTTCTTTATTTAAAAGAATTTCAGTTTACCGTGTGGAATACACATTGGCTAAAAAAATATGTAACGAGTTTCAAATGACGGTGTTCAGAAGTGGAAAAAAAATTGCACACACACTAGCTCTCTTCAAACTGAAGTGTCCCCATCACTTAGAGGTGTAATATACTCAAAATAGCAATTCCACACACTTTAGCTCCACTTGACCTGAAGTGCGCACCATTACTAAGCCCGGTCACTACAGTCAATCCAGGTTCGCGGTGTCAGGGCCCGGTTTTAGGCCTGACACCGCGAAGAGCGGCCCTTCTCCCCAAGCACCTAATCGCCTCCAAGCGCCCTTCTTCGCACGATAACGTCCACTTTCGCCCACAATTTTTTTGCGCTGCTCGTATCCCTTATTAGCATTATCGCCGATAGCCCCTTCCCCCTCGCCTTCTTCGGATCACCGAAAGCCCATTCTCGCCCTGCCACGTGTACGCTAGAATGACCCGTCCTTCTCGGCGGCTGCTGGCGTGAAGTGTCATCCACATCGTTTGAGTTTGGCGCCGTCTTTCGTACGATCTATTGTGCCGTGTAGTACCCTGACCGAAGGGAAGTGGGTCGTGTTGTCGTGACTGGAGTTCCTCGATCTCAACCTCCCCATACAAGACACGCTGAATGGAAATTCTGGCGAGACGGTGCCACCAACCGTTGCCAATAACGGGGCAGCAGTGAGGAAATGGAGGCGTCAAGGGAGAAAGAAACTGGCTGGCGTGCGTGAGAAGGAAGTGGAGGACCTTGATGCCGCGTTCTGAGAAGGCCCACATGTAGACTACCTGAAAAAACATGGTGACAAGGGTCTTTCGATGCGCCATTCATTAGAGAACCCTCCTCCAGGAATTTTGACATGGAATTGTCTTAGGTGGAACATGGAGGCCGAGAATGATACGAGGTTCGTAGAGGATCCGCAATCATGAAAGAGGAAGCAGTCCAAGCTTATCGCCTACATTCCTTGGCATAGGGTCCTGGATTTCGTAGAGGGTGAGCAGTCTGGCCGAAAGGATGTAGAGACTACCTTCGTCCGCGACAAGAACGACCCCACAAACGTCGACGAGAAGACGCACTATTGGTGGAACTGCCACATTGAGTACCAGCGGTAAGTGAATCTCGACCTTTGACATCACGATATGCACAATAGATCTGCTTATCGGTTGTACCGTAATATCTCTTCAGTACTGCACGTATCTCTAATGGTCATAGCCGATAAGTAGATGGCGTTGTCAATACGGTCCCGAAGACAACATGGACAAGATCTAAGCTATCATGCCCAAATGACACCAATGCCATCGAAATACAATCACAAAGGGAAGCAACTTACTTCCGGTGCAAGCCAGAAAGGCCCTCGTGCCACCAATGCGAAGGAGGGGGGGTCTATGAAAGGGGGCTGCCAATGTCGATTCTACGTAAAGAGGTACTACTTTCTCCAATATATTGCCGAGATAGGGTACTTTTGCTCGGAACATGTTGACACACAGGGCCTCATCGTCCACGATAAGGACAATGTGCAGAGGGGAAAGCTCCGCTTTTGGAAGTACATGTCGGAGGAAGTAAGGCTTTGGGTTCTCAGGCAATTTGAGGAGCAAGTTCCGATGGCAGCTATAATACAGAAGCACCAGAAGCTGGTACTGAAGGCAGGCGATGAGGGCACTCTTACGCCTTCTCGGGATTGTTTCCTTAGCATAGAGAACATCCGCAACATATGCGGAGTCCGTACGCAGGAACTATACAAGAAACACGACAACGACGCTCAGAGTGTGAGAATGTGGGTAAGAGAAAATCGAGGTACGGTTTTTTACTACCAAGACCCGGGCAGCAAGATTGACCGAGTACTGAATGCCGATAATGTATCCTTGGTAATTGGGATTCAAACCCCATTTCAGACGCACATGATGCTGAAATACAGTCACAAAAACATTATTGCTATAGACGGGACATTCGCAACGAACAACAAAAAGGTACACATACCTATATTGTGGTCTTTGTAGGGTCTGTCTAGAAATTAGGAGCACTCACTCCGATACCGCTTAATTTCTTGCTTGCGTGTCCAGTATCCTGTAAGCCCAAAAATAGACCCCCTAAGAGAATCCATTTTTTAACCTACAAGGTCCTATTGTTACACCACTTAAACCATTCCTTATGCTTAACTCTGGATAAATTTAAATAGGCCGAGTAATTATTTAATTAATTGTTATGTGATAATTATTATTATCATGTTTTGTTATTATTTATTGTTATTATTATCATTTATTTATTTTTGTTTGTTTTAGTTTATTATTTTATTTTATTTTTTATTTTATATATTTTTTTTTTAATTTTTTTGTTAAGGTCGGCTGATCAGGCCTGATCCAGATCCTGTTTTGTAGCAGCAACTTCAACAGCCCTTATCTTTTGATTCGGGACTCCGAATTCAACAAAATTTCCTCTCAAAATGATCAGCAACTCAATTCCAACTTGAGTAAACCACTTAGAACCAAGATCAGCAGGCCAAGGACATAGAAACGATCATCACAAGCATTTTTCATGCACCAACGATCTCAACACATCATTATGAACCAAAAGACGAACTTGTGCATACAAACAAAATCAATGGGCTGTGAACCGGTTCAGTTCCGGTGGAAGCTATGTGGTCCAAGACCTAATTCTGACCAAAATTTACCAACGCTTCCGCAGGAGATTCAGCCACCAGAAATTAAAAACCTAGCATCGCATGAATACACGCGGCCTAATATTGCCGTCTGGACTAGCATACCAATACACGAGGGAGAAATCAGGATTCCAAGGAAGGGTCACTCCCTGATTCGAGCAGTCGCGCAGCGCACGCACCGAATCCTCGCCTCCCACGAAGCAGCCAACCTCCCACTTCACGCACGAGCTCCTCACAGGTGCCACCCGATCCGCGCACCTCTCGTCTGGATTCAAGAACCCGACCTCGTGACTAAAATCACGGCCGCAGTCTCGCAACCAACCGCTCCGCCTGCACGCGCAACGCCTTCACCAAAAAAAAAAACACCCCCTACATGCCGGATTCTCCAGCTCGTGCGAGCTCTCCTCTCGCGCACTCAGGTGCGAACACAAAAAAAAAAAAAACCAGCTCTCTCGCGCACAGGAGCCCCTCGCGCGCACCGATGCGCCTTCCCCGAATTCGGTGCAGACACTCCCCAACACCCACACAGCGCACCACTCCTTGCGGGAGCTCTTCCCAGCTCTCGGTACACTCGAGCACAGACTCCTCGCTCCTCGCTCGCAGGAGCCAGCCTCCAACCCAACGACAGAACTCGCGCACTCAGGTGCGCACTTCAAAAAAAACGGGCTCCTCCCCAAAAACAGAGCCCTCCTCTCGCGCACCGACGCGACCTTCAGCTCCAGGATCGCGTGCTCACAGGCACACACTAAAAAAACCGAAGAGCCTCTCCTCGCGCACAGCAGGTGCGCGTGCTCACAAACACAACACAAAAAAAAAAACCCCCCGAGAGCTCCAGCTCTCCGAATCCTCCACTCGATTCCGGCGCACACACACAAAAAACAGAAGAGCCCACGATCTGCACACTTACAGGCGCGTCCCTCGCGCACCGATCCCCGGTGCTCACGAGGAAAAAGAAGAAGAAGAAGACCAAAAACAGAGAGCTCCAGCGCTCTCGCCAGCGACTCAGCCTGGCTCGTTTCTCTCTTTTTCCCTTTTTTTTCTTTTTCTTTTGGTCTTTCTCGTTTTTCTTCCCCGACAAGACTCGCTTAGGGTAAATGAGGCAGCCCATGACCTCTCACAGAAGTGCAGGATTGGCTACTTACAGCCGTTTTTGCATGTTTTTAGTTTATTACTAGCATTAACTCGCCGCTTTGCTCCTGACAAGCCTCCCTAAAATTAATTCCATGGTGGCAAGAATTGTCATGTGGCATGTGCATGGGGAAGCACACCCAACCACCTTCTTTTCTTTTCTTCCTCTCCTTTTTTTTTTTTTCTTTTCCTTTTGATCTTTTAAAGACTATTACACTAGGTCTACTACTATCTACTGATGATTTGCAATTTACTTATAACTTCAAAAACTAACCACACAGCTGGACTCCCAGCACCCTAATTAGTCTACCTTAATTTTCCTAGCATCTTTGGAGTTCCTTAAGTATTTTTCCCGAGTGGTCAAACCGTCGATCAACTAGTCAACCCCTAGAATAAAATAGCAATTCAACTCGGAAAATTCTAGAAATTTTACCACTACTTCTACCTGCTAGGAGACACTCTTCTAATTTTTTCCCATATTTTTTTACCCATTTCTCAATTTTTGGTCATTTTCCAAGGACTTCCTTCCCATTTTTTATCTTTCTCTTCATTTCCATTCCACTTCCACTACACTTTTAAGTATATTAGTAGGGAGGAGGAAAAAATAGGGAACTTAGTGTCCCATCATGGCACTAGGCCTATTAATCTAGGACTTTGACTCTAATAGGTGGGTTGACCACCAATTTTAACTAAAATTTGGTTAATACTATGAAGAAAACTCGAAAAATGAAGAAAAAAGAGTGAGGGCCCACTTTGGCCACTCACATATCCGCTCTTCACGATGATGGTATTTGACGAGTGGAGAAACGGAGTTCCAGTGGCTTTCGTGATCACTGCAAAATCCAAACCAACAGATCTCGTGCCTTGGATGCGCGCTCTGAAGCAGAAGTTGGTGCACATAAGTACGGACTGGAGACCCACTACCTTTGTACTTGACGACGCCAATAATGAGATCAACTCTCTTTGATAAGTGATTTAGTATTCTTATGTTATTGGGTGACGGGCCTTCCGCGAGTTGTACTTATCGGCTTGTCGAATTATCGCAGGGAGGTTTGGCCGCACTCGCATCTATTTCTATGTCTTTGGCATGTTCGTCGAGCGTGGTAGAAGAATGCATGTGCTGAGTTGAAAGAGATGGAGAGGAGGGTCCGAGCCTTGCGAATTGTGGGCTCACTTATGTATGTATCGGAGACACCAAGTGACTTCCAAAGACCCTTCGACGAGAGCTCCCGGCGATAAGGTGTGGAATTTGGTAGAGTGGGTGCAGCATGTCTACGGCGAAGCTAAGGCTCTCTTGCCATCTGTTGATGCATACTGGAAGTACTTCGACAAGGAATGGCTCCCGAAAATCAAAATGTGGGTTGTGGAAGACCGGAAAATCCCCCATGGTGGCCAGCACACCACTGCAGCTATCGAATCATACCATTCTAACATGAAAGCAGTGCTCCGGCAATCCAAAAGGAAGCTTATTGACCAAATGGTGGACTGGCTTATTTATGAGCTCACAGGAAATGTCATCGAGAAGTATGATTATAGTCACTGGTGTAAGCTGAACGGTTTTATAAAAAACAAGAGGCAGCGGCAGATCATGGTCAATGCAATCAACCAAGCAAATACAATTCCCGATAATGTGGTCACCTTGCCCGAGTGGTCGGGAGGTCCTACATGTGTTACATCCTCGAATAGGAGACACCTTACGTATGCGGTATACAATCCATGCACCGAATGGGCCGTCTGCCAATGTGTTCATTCCCGGAATTGTAACATCTGTAAGCACCAGGTTAAGGTCCTGAAAATGACAAGACTTCACCTGGCGGAGGGAAAAATTGCTAGATTCTAGGCTCCCTTCGCGGCACAATCAAAGGTGGAATGATGAATCTTCTCCGCCAAGACAATGGTCGACACCGGAATACCGAGGGCTTCCCCGATAATGGTGTCCCTTCTGATACCGAAACCGGAGATGTAATTCCAGTGGCTTCCAACCTTCGAGAATTAGGGGAGACATGGGTATGCGACTTCGATCGTATGCATCAGCTTGTCCTGAAGCTACTCGACAAGGCTTATCGGCAACCGTTGCTGGCAAGGCACTTGGATGCAGCTTTGCGCAACACCGACGCCACCCTCTCAAGGTTGGAGGCTGAAATCAAAGCCGGAATGCTTCATCCAGTCCAGGAGATAGTTGCACCGCTCCCCACAAATGAAGACGGCCTTGGAATGAGGCTCCGAAGGTTGCATGACTTCCTGGATTCCAGAGCTTTTCGGGTGAGGTCCGTTCCAGCTAGCGAAAGACTAACTCAAGGAACGACTTAGGTTATCAACTCCGATGTGGTTGAGTATAAAGGGCAGAGGATTTTAGCTGCTAATCTGTGCCTATAACCATTAATAATCTTATCGGTGGAATACTGCGGATAAGATGCTCTTAGATTAAGTTCCATGCATCTCCTGAAATTTCCAGTGAAGTGATATTTCTTTAGTTATGAAGTTAAAACTCAACATTCAATATAATCGGCAAAGACTAGATTTTAAGTTCCGCTTACAGGCCTCAAGTGGGTCTCAAATTCCGTTTCTGTACGCTATCGAAAAATTTGTCATTTACAATGAATGAAATGTACAACATCGGCATCCTATTAATCTGTACAAATTCTTGGAGTCTATCGGCTGTGTACAACACTGCCCCCCCTTATCGCCTACTTCTTCGTCTAGGTGGTGCCCTTCGATTTTCTCATTTTTTCGGGCTTTTTGGCACGGTTGCCTTCTTCCGCTTCCTCGAGTCACTTGTGGGTTTGTGAGCACGTTGAAGCCCTAAAGTTCACGATTCCCCACTGTCTCCGAAATACCGAGAAGTGGGACTTCCTTCTTCTTCGCCGTCTGTGTACCGGCTTCCACAAAAACTACGTCCAGACTTCCGCTTCTGAACTCCATCGTATCTTGTCCACATAAATTAAGGGCATTGTGGAACGGAAGCGGTGCGACAATCTCCGTGTACAGCGCTTGCATGAACCATCGGTACGCCTTCTTCCCATCCTTGTCCAGATATTTTGTCCCCATTATCACGGTCTTCTCCTCCGCCTCTTTGCGCCCACCATGTGCGATAAGGTACTGCCTGAAGGCCAAGCCTGCCATGAAACCACACTCCCAGCTTTCTTTCTGATTAGGCACACAGGGTTGTCTACATAGACGGACAGGGGCCCAAAGACAGCGGACGGACGGACAGTCGGACAGTCGGACAGGACGGACAACACCCTTATCGGACTGATGCCTAAAATATTCTAGAGAATATGCTCCAAATCTATAGGAATATTCTTGAATATACCCGAATTTTCTATAATATTCTCTACCGGACGGACAACAACCTCTATCAGACAAACAGCCGGACGGACGGACACTACCGGACGGACGGACGCCGGAACAACCCTATAGGCAGAGGCAACCTTGTCGGGGATCAACTCTGCCATTCTCGCCAACTTCGAGATTTGTTCCTCACGCCCTTCGCGTTTGCCCATCCCATGTGCACAAGGAAGATAAAGTTGTCCACTTTTTCACCCTTGTGCATACCTTTCGCTGGGTCCAGGTGATACGTTTGTCTTTGCTCCATGACGAATACACTCTAGTGACCCTTATCGTGGTAAGAGACGATAAGGGTATTCGGCGACTTGGTGATGATACGAAACGAGCGGCTGAGAAAGCTCACGATGTCATCCCAGTCCTTCCCTTCATTCGCCAGATAGCACTGCAACGTCGCCAATAACTAGTTGAACGTGTGATGATACTGGATTCGAACATGCTCCTTCGCACGGTAGACAACATGCCTAAGGATGAAATCCAGAAATGTGCCTTCCATTTCCCGCTTGTCTTTTAGCACGCAATGCCAGTCTTGTAGTGCAAGCAAGACATCCACGGCTTGCCGAAGGTCTGGACCGAAAAACCTCATACTTCCAATCAGGTCCTTCAGGTGAATAAAATGAGGCCTGCAATTCAGAAGAAAGGGGATGTTAGACAACAAGTGCCGATAAACAACACGTGTCGGAGAATACGATAACATAGACGACGAACTCATCTGAGTTTTAGGACCTCCACAATATTATCGAGGTTCTTCTCTATCGTGGATGCGTCATGCTCCTCGGCTTCGTAACAGAGCGAGGGCTCTTTCTCCCAGGTCACACAGTCTGACGTACATGCTCCGCGATTCTCCGCCAACATGCACGTATACGCCGCCGTCTGTCCTTCCCTTCCGTTCTGAACCCGCTCTTCGAGTCCAGGATAAACCCAAATACTGGTCAAACAAGATTCCTATGCTTCCTTGATAAACCGCAGTGCCAGTCTGATCTCCTCGAGGTCCATCTCCTTTGGAAAAGGACTATCGGGCTCTGGTGGAGGAGTAGGCTTAACGAGTTCCGGCGGAGGAGCAGGGTTATCGGGCTTTGGCGGAGGAGCAAGGTTATTGGGCCCTGGCAGAGGAGTATGGTTTTTGGGCTCAGAAATCAGAGCAGGGCTATCACGATTTGGCGGAGGAGCAGGTTTAACGGGTTTTGGCGGATTCGCATGGTTATGGAGCTCTGGCGGGCTAGCAGGGTTTATTGGGCACTGGCGGAGGAGCAGGGTTATTAAGCTCTGGCGGAGAAGCGTAATCGGACTCCGAAGAGGGAGGATTCTTTGGGATTGGAAAATTTTTCAAGGGTGTCACACAAGGCTCCTCAAGAACAACCGGGGGACTGTCAGTAGAGTCCAGGTTTTCAATACCTTGACTCGACAGAGGGAACGATAGGCGATGGAGTTGCATGCTATGTTCCGTCTCCCCCGTACCCCCGTGTACAACATGAAGACGAGGGGTGTCAAATTATGTTAGCCCCACCGGCGATTGTGAAGACTCCGCAATGCGGAGGGTAGCGTCATTCATTGCTTGTGTCCACGAAAGCTCTATATGAGATGGGTTATCGGCGGGACTCAGTGGTGACTTCACCGCTGTAGTAGCGGGCTCTTCCTGGAGTCTTTCGGGAACACCTCCCTGAAGTATTTTATCGCTAGGCCCCTCTTGTGCTTCCTCCGTAACTTCGTCCAGACCCTTATCGGAGAATCCTTCGTCGTCGTTATTCCTCGTGTACCGATTTTGGACGCCGAATTCATTTGAGGTTCCCTCATCCATGTGAAGAAGGGCATCTGCACCCTCGAGGTCCCTTGTTCGGGTAGATGTCTCCCGCCAAATTTCGTCATGTGAAGTCACTGGATGCCCTTCTTGTCGATCCCACTCTGTCGTCAATAGACACGACACAACATTCTTGCAATCTGCCTCTGCAAGTTCCCTTTTGCGTGCCCAGGTAGGATCTACAGTGCCTACAAAAGGCTTATCGTTTAGACAGAGGGAAATAATGGAAAAACCAAGAATGAGGAAGAAAACAATTAGATGAATGGCGGGGTTATCGGATAAATCTTACGTGGAACGAAGCCGACATACATGAAGTCCGGATCTTCCCTCGCCAAGCAGTTCTCGTCCAAGGTATCCCAGTGTTTGTAGGTACCCTTATTGGCAGCACACCACTATCGAACAAAATCCTGTGGGTAACTCCTTGCTGTGTCCACCACAGTGCGAGCGTGGATCATCGCGATAAAGCGTAACACAGAATCTCGCTCGCCGTGCTTATTGTCGCGGAGGTGCTGTTCGGATGCGTCCCTTCCGAAGAGAAAGCGACTCAGGACTTCGTACATTTGAGACAACCCATCCTAATTTGTCTCTGGAGCGTCCACGTACATTGCAATGCTGGCAGGCTCGGGGATTACGCTAGGGTTGCTCGTATTCCGGCCCCTGAAAAACAAAGGAGTCACGTTAGCCGATAAGGGACGATAAAAGACGATAAAGCCCGATAAGGAACGATAAGAGACAATAAGAGACGATAAGGGACGAGAAGATACGATAAGGGACAAGTCTGTGGCGAGAAGGAAAAACTTACACCCGAGAGAGCCCGTTGCAAACGAAGTAACACTTCAACAGCATAGCTGGAGCCGGCGACGGGTCACGATCGATTCTGATCCGCCCTAGACGGTGCACGACCTCTCGAGCCTCGTCAATGTTGTGCGTCCACGGCAGGGGGTGTAGCAATGGTTAAAGAATTTCGTTCATCGCGCAATACCCGAAGAGGTTGTTGAAGTCCCATTGAATAGCTTCTCTCTCCACCGCCCTTTCGGCATCAAATTTCTAAATCTCGTTGCAGACTAACCTCTCCCTTAACCGCTTTGTGCTCTCCACATTGGCTGTATACCTAGCTACATACTCGCCGCACTCCTTCTCGTACGTCATGGGGAATGCTATTATGTGAGTGTAGAGCGGTGAGCTGTGAGCGGTGAGCAGAGAATTTTAAGCGGCGACGAGATGAAAGTTCCAAAAATTTAGATACTAGGGATTTATTACCGTGGATTATCAGAGGTTGGATGGTTTTTTTTAGTAATTAGAGGTTCTATAACCGTGGGATTTGTTTAAAGTGAGTGGGGCATTTTGACATTATATCTGTTGTATTGAAATTTTGAGAAAAAAAGAGCAAACAAAATGGTAGGAGGATTTGATTTTATTTGATTTTGTTTTATATTGTTGTTGTTCTTCATCTCCATACATCTTTTTTTTCTTCTTCTTTGTTTTTTTTCTTCATTCTCTTTTCTTTTTCTTTTTCTCTTTCCATTATTTTCTTATCATTTTCTTTTAAATTTATTCTCTTCTTCTTCTTCTTTTCCATTTTTTCTCCTCTTCATTTTCTTTTTTTCTTCTTTTATATTTTCTTTTTATTTTTTTATTTTAATAATGTTTTTACCTTTTTTTCTTCTTCTATTTTTTCTTGTATAAAAATTTATCTTCTTTTTCTTTTTCTTCTCCTTCTTTGTCTATATTTTTATTTTATTTTTATTTTCAATTATTTAAAAACATGTTTTTTGCAATGAGAAACCTCAAGCTTTAATACTGGATAGTGATAACCAGTACAACTTCCATCCATATCATTTCTCTAGATAAGTCACCGTTACCCACTAATACAAAATGACTTTGATAAATACAATCCTTGCTAAACTAGAAATTCAAATTTGAGTGAAATATCTTTGCTAATCATATATACACATCTAATTGACTAACTAAGGGTAAATTCTCATAAATTCTACCAATTTATTTACTTTATTATATTTAATACATTAGTCACTATTTATGGCCCACAAATAAAACTATGAATAGTAGTAGGCCATATACAAAATAGATAATATATAAAATAAATATATAGAAACACATGTAATGATTGTTAGCCAAATTGCACATAAAAAATATGCATGTTGGACTCACAAGTCAATGACACTGAAAATACAAATACTAGTATAATCACGGGCTACAAGTGAAGACCCTTCCTAACTACTATATCCCTCACTAACATCCCCTTCCGAAGCCTCAACATCCATAAATTGTTCCACACTGGAATGGAATGCGCGGCGGGGAGGAGAAGGAGCTGGAGAAGGAGTGTGTGCATATGCAATAGCCATATCCTCGGCATAGCTTGGAAGCGTGAAAGCCTCTGGAAGGCTCGAACAAAAAGCTCTGCATAACATACAGTTAGTGATCCGCTAACAAGTAGAGTATATGAATTACAAATATTTTAGAATGGATAAATAAAAAAAAACTTACGCACAGGCAAATCGATTGCGTTTTGGCTTCTTTGATGGGCGCTCCTCTAAAAGAGGCTAGCTAGCCTTCCTGACAGCCTTCCTGGCAATCGCCAGAGGAGGAGAAGGCTTAGCAACCAAAGGCTGGAGGATTGTAGTGAAGATATCCAGATCATCTTCAAATGCAACAATGTGCCTACCAGTGGCTTGGCAAGCACGAATAGAGGCACCTGCAAGAATTAGAAAACATATAAATAATCATATGATAATGGTTAATAAGAAATCAAATTGCAAAAATAAATAAAGAGTTCATGAAAGGTACCAGTGGAGGCCTTCCAATCCAACATGATGTCACCAAGTTTTGGAAAGGACTCAATCAAGACTTGCATGAAAAGGGGATCTTTTTCCTGTGCACCACGCCAGGGCAAACTCCCTCGCATGAGCTGGTTCTTGACGGTGGTGAGATTGAAAAAAGTTTCAGTCTGCTCAACTTCGAGATCCACATCCGAAAGCTCACGATTCTCTATGATAGAGAACTGTGATTGAATGGGTTCATCACGGACAAAGAGCTGGATCCAAAAGCGATGCGACGGCAATAGACCCAATCCATTAAAAATCACAAATGATAAAAAAAATTCCAAAAGAGAGAATGGAATTGGAAAATATATCGTACCGTGGTCGAGGGGAACTTTGGAGATGCCAAGGCAATATCATTAATTCCCCACCAATCTTTACAAAGGTGGAAGCTATATTGCTCCGCAACTTCTTCAACTTCGGAGCACAGTGCACGATCATCGCAGTGGAAAAGAAGAATGGGGGCGTCATCATGTAAATATGCATCACCAAACTCAAAAATGGACTCTACATACCGTTCAGGTCGTGAATTCCATTGTGGAATTGTCGAAGGCGGCGTTGAAATGCCAAGCACTGGCAAATTCTCTGGAATGTCGACGATGATGAGATCCAGACTGGTGTTCTTACAATGTGGAGAAGACACACAACGTGTTCGACCAGAACCAACCTGCATGAAACAATAAGAAATGAGATGAAATGATGAATAATCTGATCAATAGTCTAAAGAACTAAAATAGGTAATAAATATGAAAAAATACCTGGGTAATAAATTGATGAAGCGTCTCCCATAATTGATCAGGGCCTGCTGGCCTACCAAGAGTCTCCATTACCGCAAAAAGGGACGCATTTTCCAACATCACCTCCAAAGGATGTATCTGTGCAAGAGAGGTGGAAGCAGAGGGCAGCTGGCGGACTTTCCGTTGCCCAAGGAGCTCCTCCATGGCTTGTGCAACACTTGAAGTGGTAGGGAACTGAGATAAAGAGTGTGGTAACATACCATGTTGGTCACTTGTTGGGGCAGTGATATTGCTAGGTAATACTGAGAATGTAGGAAGACTAGAGGTCGCAGCAGTAGTGGCATCTCCTACCTCCTTCACTTGTGCAACCTTGTTTACCGCCTCCTTCTGGGCTTTGGTCAAAGGTTTCTTCTTCTGAGAAGAACCGTGGCCTCGAACATGAATTGGTTGAATGGAGTCTTCCTCAAGAAGGTCGACAACTTCGGCAGCTCCAATAGGAGATACAGAAGCAGCATCAAGGCTATTCCTAATGTGTACGTCATCGTCCAGAGTATAGTTTGGTGAACAATCAAGGTACCAACACCCAGCTTCGAGGTGATTGGCTGCGTACCTCTTTTGTTGCACTGGAGTATACATGCAAAGGTCGGAGGAAAGCTTGATCCAAGCTTCAACATAGGGTGGGAGAGATTGAGATGGAATGGCATGTTTAGTAATGAGCTCCTGCATCATATATCTGCCAAAAGAAAAATATTTAGTAAGCTCAAAAAATTCAATGTAGTGAAAGGAGACAATTATAAATATATAAGTTAAGGTTCAAAAAATACCGATATAACACACGTCTCTCTGCCAATTGAGCTCCAGGATGATCATCAAATATGGATCCCTTCATAAAAGGAGGGGTAGCATTTGGGTGGAGAAAAGTTTGGAATGCTTTGTCCCAAAGCAAAATTCTCCAAGACTCCACAAAATCTGAGGGCTTTTTGATGCCTCCAGATGCACTCCAATCAATATTACCCAATTCATCACCAGAAATCTCATTGAACTGCTTGACAACACGGTCTTCGATCTGCAATGAATATATATAATCAAGCAGTGGAATTAAATGAAGTTACAGAAGAAGAATAATGAATGCAAGGAAATCACATTACCTGAGCCCAAAATGTGGCTTTGTTGAGCCAAGTATCAAGGTCTGCCTCCTTAAAATTGGCAGGAAGGAAGCGGTAGGCAGCTCGCCGCATAGTGCTTGAATTCCACCACCGAAGCCATTTGGCTTTAAATTCTGGCTCCACCACAGATGTTGCAATCTTTTGAAGCTTCTCAATTGTCATCTCCGGCTTGGAATTTGTACTATAGTGCAAATTGATCTGTTGCCCATAAAAAATATTTATGATAAATGACATGAAATAAAATATGAAAAGTCACGAAAGACAGTATATATAAATGACATGAAAGTAGAAATAGAGTTGAAATGCTCTAACCTGATTGAAGAAATCCTCCCCATTTCTAGGATTCGCCACAGTCAAGTACTTCAGAAAGTCCTTCTGTTTAATGACTTTAATGGCTCTTTCTGAAGCAGCCTGCATGACCCCCAACACGGCCTCCGCAGTCCTATCCTTCTCCTGAGTACGATCATTGTACTCACGGACAGCCTCATCAGAAGCACGGGATATGTCAGCCTGGGGACAAGATTCAGTTATCAGCAACGAAGTCTTTATTAATTAATGAGTGAAATAATCTTGAAATCTCAAATGTGATAAAAGAAAACGCACCCGATACAAAAAGGAGATGAAGACATCAACCGTGAGAGGGAACCACGCCGGCCTAGTATTTTTGATTTTTCTACAAGTTTTGTACTCAGTGGGAGTCAGCAAGTCACGAAAGTCCTCCAATGAAAGTGCTCCAAAATATCGCATCCGTGTCAATCGAGCAGAGAGACTAGTCTTGACATGATCATTTTGAGTGGACCTAATTTGAGAGTGGTTAAAGAAAATAAATGAAATAATGGAATTTGAATAAATAGAAATTTCAAAGACATACCAGTTAACGTCGTTCATTGCATTCAGAAGAGGTCCAATGCGGCCTCGGGGGTCCAAGACGATGCAGATGACTGAGAAATGCCAGCGAGCCTCCTCAGAGTGATCGATGTTGATTTTGCGCCACCAAGCGGAGAATCTGTGATTGCCATCCCAAACATAGAACATCTTACCTCTCAGATGAGCGTATAAAGCTGAAGACTCAAGCTGGGCGTCAAACCGGTCATTTGCATCATGCCAATGATGACCCCAAGAAGTCTGATGCTCGTCTCCAACGTCAGTAGTGGTCTCCTTATCGTTGTAGATGGACACGTATAGAGCACGATCTGCATCATCATATCCATCACAATCTTCAAAAAGAATCTCCAAGCGTCGGACATCCACCTCTTGAACTGGTCTAACTCGTGGCAAAGGTAAGAGCCTGCATAATGGGATTCGTAACCCTGAAACCAAAGATCGCATGCTATTTAAAACAGAGTGATAGTCTCGCTTCTCCAACTTGCGCCGCAATCGCTCCCCTTCTTTAGCATCGTGGCAATTTGGTGGACACTTCACCGTTGTGCAGTCGTCGGAGTCGGCAACTGAATCCACCGAATCAGAGACCTGTATCCAAATATTAAAGAATTCACCAAATCATAGCAATACTAGATAATGCCAAAGCTTTCAAGAAAACAAATCAAGGTAACACACATATCATGAAAGTAGAGTGGTCTCAATACATATCAAAATAGTCAGGGTTAACACATGCGGCACTTTAAACATGGGGCATGAAATAGGAAATCCATATTCAAATTGGGTCTATAAACTCAAGATTCAATTATTTGATTTGGACAACAGCAAATTCCTCCACAGTAGAATCAAACGAGAGTCACAATCATAAGCACATTTGATGAATTACCATATATTGAACATGTCTTGAGCACACGATAATTTCCATGAAAAGTCCAATTTAATTGACATTATTTCAAATCGAACAGAAGCACAAAGAGCATAGAGAGCAACAACACTTACATCCATATAAACATAATTATAGTATGGACAATGTGCACAATTCAGGCAGAATATTAACCCCTAAAGTCGAAAGGCCTCTAAACTGCCAAAACCCTTAAAACTGCCCTCTTTCAATGCAAGGTGAAAATCTTTATCATTTGACAGATTTTCGAGTATGTAACCGTAAGATCTAGTACCTAACTTGTACATGTACATGCATACCGAATCTTAGATTCAAATTCCTCACCATTTGTGAGATCGTTATGTTCAAAGTTGAAGAATTTTTTTTTTCCTTGTCGTAGAATGGAAAACTAATGTTTTGGGGGCCAAAAAAACCAATTTTGAAAGGAAATTTGAAATGAGGCTCTTCAAATTCTTGTTCCTACGATTTTTACCATCTCAGGAACTATAAAACCTAAAGAAATGCTTAATTTTCCACATGGAGGTATGCTGAAATACAAATACTAAGGCATGAAAAAATTATTGTATTGACAATCCGAACGGTGAGATCATGCTTTACTACCCCTTTTACATGTACGAAAAACAAAATTCGAAAAAATGTAAAATCTCATTTTTTGGTGAATTTTTGAAGTTACTGCGATCTAACTGATTTTGGGCAGATTTTGAGAATTAATGAGCATACACCACAGTTTTGGGCAGATTTCAGCATGCCCTAATAGTGTTTTCAAACTTTGACCGTGAATATCTCCTCAAGTATGAGGAATTTTGAAGCATGAATGGTGTCATTTTAAAGGTATGGGAAAACTCTACAACCTTCTAAAAGTTGAACTTCATACGATCTTAATTTAGTAACTGAGAGCCTGACCCGAGTCGGACTTATGATAGTACTTCGAGATCAAGACGTACATGGGCTTCATTGACGTGCAGAATTCGCATGCACAGACCATCGACGCGTTGATGCAGCTCGACCAGCTACGTTTGAAGATCTCGACCAGCTAACTTTGACCGTGAATATCTTCTAAAGTAAGATCTCAATTTAGTAACTGAGAGCCTGACCAGAGTCGGATCGACCACATTCTGCTAGATTTCGAGGTCAAAGTCAAGGCTTACCTCGGTCGCCATGCAAGGGTTCGGTGCCAAAGGCTGCAGCTGCTCTCCGTCCTGTGTCATCTCGGCTCCCTCCTATGACCAACAAGAGAATCTCGATTCAGCTTGAACGATCCCGAAAGGTATCGAGCGCACTAAGCGCAAATACTGTAGATATACATATCCAGAACCGTAATCAACTGGAAGACTTACATTCGCAACAACAAGAGGGTTCGGTGCCGAACTCTCTCCGAGAGGGGCCTTCATTGTTCTTCTGTCAACTTCCTATCACCGGCACACAACACAATTATCAAATTGAACGACCTACACGGAAGAAGTCGGCACCGTTGGTGAGATCGTGCTGCGGAGTGTCCTGCTGCAATTCCGGCACTAGCTACGAAGTGTCCAGGTGCAAGTCTCGCTGTAGGTCAAGGTGAGTGTCTCAATGGCAGTCCCGGCACTCTGTTCCGCGACGAAGAGTCCCGCTGCGTGTCTCGCCACTGGCTGTCCCGATGGAAACTGTCCCGTGGTGCCTAAAATTCGGCGCTGGGAGGTCGAGGTCTTGTCGCCAGGATGTCGGCGGAGATACTGCGTTCTGCGCATCGAGAAGGCTTCAGCGCCGAAGCCTCCTCCGCTCAAAGCTCAATCATCCTCCGAGCAGTTCACAAATATGCAAATTTATTGGAACCTTACGTCGCACTTTAAAACCTAACGAGACCTAACGACGCACTTCAAGACCTAACAAGACCCATAATCGATCTAGCGTTCGCACCAAGACACAACCACACTACGCCAACAACCACAAGTTTCAACAATGACGAATCCAGCACACACACGACGATCACCACATACGCGACGAATCCAGCAACAAATCCAGCAAACTTCTCACCAATACTGTGACGAATCCTGCAAACTTCTCTGACGAATCCTGCAAGACTGAACCGGCAAATCACCAAGACTGAACCGACGAATCCGTTTCTGCCGGCACTCCGCCAGAGTTGGGTTCTGTGACAAAATCCAATGCAAGACCTCCAGATCTAGAACAGGTAAAGGTACATGCACAGGAACATCGTGCACAGAATAGTCATCATCTACACTTCACAGGAACATCGTTGCGAAGAAATCTAGACAGCAGAGACATTTTAGACTTCAAATCTACAAATTACTTTATTCAACACTTAAGAGACATGTATTAGTGGTAATATACTTGATGTCTCTCATTGTACACAAGGCTAAAATTCCATCTTGGAGTGCGAATCGTGGATTACGACGACGTGAGATTATAGCTGTGAGATTACACACGTCGTGAGAAGAAGCTGGCTCCCAGTGCGATGATTTTGAAAATTGTGCTAGCGGTAAAAACAAGCAGTTGAGGACAAAAGTCAGTTGAGGACAAGCGTCAGAAAGGTTCCACGTTCAGAGACCATATACAGTACACAGTCCTGGCTCCTCCCAAACCATATATCTTGTGTAACTTGCTTTCCCCAGGATTCCTTAGACCTTGTTTAAAATCTGATCTCTGGAAACGTTCACTGAAAATGTACATTTGGTGACACGTATTGATGGAAGAAGATACATTACAGTTGAAGTCTCTCATCGAAATTGTAATTTATTGAACAGACATAATTGAATGATTATGACTTGATTTTTTATCAACTTTTATTCTTCATTATGATAATTTAGCCCCAAGGACATTCAATTTCTGACAAACAGTTTGTCCCTCTCTTTTGAATTTAACATTACAGTTAATATAATTAATGGGTTCGACATTTGACTATGTACGTCAAAAGTTATGGTATGAAGTCTAATCACTGAAGCTCAGTAACTATTCTACCATCTAAAAGACCAAATGTATTTGAAGTTGTTGATAATGGCATCCATACATGATCAAAATGTGACCCACATGTTGAGGGTATTATACTCTAATTTGTTCTCTAATACTAATGTATATTAAATGAAGTTTTACATCCAACAGGAAGCCAAAGTTGGTAAATATTTGACCAGTCAGGTTGAGATGAGTTGGATGAATGATAGTGGAAGTAATTTACAATCATATACTTTCATGATGATAGAAATTTTTGACTTTCAAATATACTTTTCGGTCCAACGACTATGTATTCCAAGAGTATATTGGTCAATTTCCCTAAAAAGAATATGTTTAGACAAGGCCCAACGGTTGCCCAAATGAAGCTTCGGCCCCGAAGCCTACCGAGCTCAATAACTTCCAATTCCTTGCCACCATTCCATGAGCATTCCTAATCATTAATATTTGACCTGAGAAGACTTGCATCTTAAACTCACTTTCTTAAACACACATGAAAAGTCCAAGCAAAGCAAGTCAGATCTTATCTTTCTCTTCTTTGGTTCTTCACTGCTTTGACTATTCAATAAATCATTATGCTCCTCAGATTGACTTGAAGACGCTTCACTTGTACCTAACTCTAAAAGTGGCTGCTCTTCTTCCATCTCGTTTGCCTTCACCTCGGCTCCTCGATTCATCCCTTGCCTCCGCCCCTCCGAGTCACTGCTTCCATGATTACCGCTCCGAGCACCACCACTCCGCACAAGGTCTGATGGCACGCTTCCTTGCTCTTTGATAACAGTTCTTAAACTGCCCTTGATTCTGCAATTCTCAATGTCAAATGATAGCACGCGTGCAGTGTCCCCCACATCACAGTCTACCCTCGGAGCAACTCTCTTGCTCATCCTATACCTCTTTTGTTACTTTGTACTAGAGAAGCGCAAACCACGCCTCCTACGTTTCTTCTTCTGTGCAGTTGCCAAACATAACAACTCATCTCTCTCCTCTGGCATCTAGATCTGCAACTCTCAAATGACATTAAAACTCCCACCTTTGAGTATTCCTGCAAGTTGAAGGAAGAAAGGATGGCTATGCTGAGTCTAGTCGATAGTGTTTGTCAAGCACAAATCTGGGGATACCTATCTTGAATCAAATAATCGAGAGGGTAAGATTTAGTCGAAAAATTTACATTGAGGTAAGTTAATCACGCCGCATCTACTCACATAAATTGTGCCGACATGAGATGTAATGTGTTGTCAAGCTCTCATGCTTTGTGGCTAAATCCGCAGTCAAGTATCCATGTGTAATGTGCCTAAATCCCTCATTTTCTTTATCTTTGCCCTTCCTTCCTTGGCTCAATTTCAAATCCAAAACATCTTACATTCACCCTCCCATTCTATTATTAATGATCGCCTACCTTACTTTCAGGTGGACGACTTATTTACAGAATTTTATGTAACAGAGAGGATTGCTATTCCTCGACTTTTTGAACAACTATAATTCGATAGTTCAAAAATTATCGTATCACCTACCATCTCCATTATTTTGGTGACCTTTAGTCATTACTTAATTACATGCATTGTCATGACACTTTTTGCTTGTCTGGTCCTTTTCTAATTTTTTTGGATCGTATAGTTGTGATTCTAGTCTATTAAATGCTTGAGCCAGTGATTCATGTATATTTCAAATACTACTTCGCCGAGCATTGTCCCCAAGAACGAGGTGTTGTTCTCCATCTCTATCACGTTGTCTTAGATTATACGACAATACCCTTCCGGTATCAGAAATGTCAATGTCAGAAATATTTGCCTTTCTCCTTCCCATCCTAGCCCTCTGCAATTGCTTACGACTTGAAAACAAGATGCCTTGCCTCCTACGCTTCTTCTTCCTCTCACTTTCTACAACTAGACAATCTGTCGTAGTTTCCTCATTCCAACCTAATGACAATTCCATAAACCCAAGCGTACAAATGAATTTGAAAACCTCTCTTCTAAGGTTGTCAAAACACCTTTGAAAGACGCTTCTTAATTGAATTTAGAAGTTTCCAAGTCATTGTTGCTATATTAATTTGCATACAACTTGGCAGAAATATGATAGCTTCCTCTCTATCAGCCGCCGCCATTCACTTCAATAATTGTTGACACTTTATTTATAGCTTACATATTTATGAGTTGTTTGTCACTAATTGTTATTTTGGGTTCATTGCCGTCATTCTAATGCCTGATAATACCCAGTCACTTTAATTCATGAACATGATGGGTTGTCAACCTTTCAATCTTATTCCAATCATATAGTGCAGTCAGAGTGCAATTATACACCGTGAATTGTGCCTTCGTCTATTCTTTAAAAGTTTCTCTAATTGCATCTATCCGCCGTCATTCACTTTCAAGAATGGGACTTGCAAAAATACCGAATATGAACGTTTACTTTTTCATTTACGGCTATTCTGTTAAAGAAATTTTATTCCTGGATTACTCCCAAAATTTACTTCTAATAAATTGTTTACATTCGTCCATGTTAGAAGTTTTTGTTTGTGCAAGTACTTAATCTTTTGTGCCTCTGCTAAACTCCCTCTTTTGAATCGATTTCATTCTGTCTTTGTGAGGTTGCAATTTACTTAGACTACAATGGCCTTCATTTGTGTTGATTTGCATTCTGTGCCAGTTACATTTTCGTTGGGTGAAGATGGTCATGCCATGGTCACTTCCACAACCCTAGGTTTGAGGTTTCAATTTCGTGAAGAGTCTGTCTTTGTGGAAGAAGAGGTTTTTGACATTACAACGGGACAAGTCTCGCATGCTATTGGTCAGTTGTCGAGTACGAACGATGTGGGGACATTCTGGTTGCTTAAACCCGGAAAGTATCGGGCATATGGAGTCTCTGAGTCAGTTTCAGCAGCTTCCACTGAACTTCTTACTCCTCGGGAGTCTTCCACTATTAGCATTAAGACCCCAATGCTTTCCAAAGTCAAAGTAGAGCCAGGTCTTGAGACCATCTATGAGCTTAGTGATGACTCGGATAGTGAAGACGTCCAGGGTTCACTGTTAGAACCAAAGTGCAGAGAGCAGAGGGCGCTATCTCCGCAAACTATACGCCAAAAGTCAACTCATCCTATCAGTCCGTCACGCTCCAGCGAGCCGTCAAAAACTCCACCAAGTTACTCAATCTGCGTAGTTCAGTCCTTAATGAAACTTAGTGCACGTAAGAGGTCAAAAAATGTCTTGTCCCGAATAGATTTCAATGCAATTAAATTAGAGCAGGTAGAATTTCTTCCGCCTCAATACAATGGAGACATTGTTTTTGAATTTCCTCCGTTAGGAGTCCATGGCCAGCAAATTGTAGCCAAGCAGCTTCGTGGCATGGACAAACGTTATGATGGCCATGCTTGGTCTCGCACCATCACGTCTAATATTCAAAATGAATTGAAACTTACATTCCGTACCTCTTCCTGTCTTGGCCACCTCCGTTGTGACAATGTCGACTGTGAGTATCTATCTCGAGACCATAGAACGGCCGATGTGAATGAGACTGAGTGGGATGGAATATCTGTCAAAGTATTTGAAGTTGGATCCAGTCCTCCTACCGGTTCTACACTAGTTTGCAAAACATGTAATGTCCCACCTACATGTATTGCAGTTTGCCCTGCGAAGATATATGTGAAGCATAAAACCGAGATAGTTAAAATAACTATTACTCAGCGAGTTCATCCCTAGGGAATTGAAAGTTATGTTTTGCCGTAATATTAGTGTCACTATTATATGTAAGTGTGGTCCGTAATCCTTACAAAGCCTTAATATAACACCATAATCCGTTAATAATCCTCCAAGTCAAATGCCATTAAATCTTCCATAACATCCTCCACATCCAAGTGCAAGTACTCTGCTCTTCCTATAACTTCCGTTGTCTCGTACTCACCTGTGTTCCATTCCATTGCTTCTTCTATTGTTATCAGTTCAGTGGGAATTCCATTCTTCTCCTCTTCCGTTCCGTACCTCATTAACCAGTTGTAATCTTCTTCTCATAATCTCGCCCCTATCTCCGTTCTTTGATTCGCTCTGATCCGTATGTAAATCTCGTGGTCGATTCTCTCCTTTTCCACTCGGTTTACGATTGTCACTCTTTCCTTATCGCTGTTCAACCATCCATACTTCAAATTCAGCCAACACCTGAATGCCTTGAATTTCTCCTCGTCCGTTAGTTCCAATCCTGGCATTACTTCATCTTCATAATCTGATTATGAATTATGTTCAATTCAAAACACACTTTTATTCTTATCATTATTTGATCGCTCTATCATCTACCACCTAAATTAACCCGCAATTGCGGTCCTCAGATTTATTTTCATATCAGTTTCTTATGATTTTCTTTCACTCGATTCACTCATCTCTCCTTCTCGGTGTCATTGATTTACTGCCAATTGACTTCATTCCCAGCGTAATCTTTCTCAATTCTTCCATATGCACAACTTCAATTACATTAAATTCCAGAAACAATACAGCAAAGAAAACAAAGAGATAGCACAACGCGTATCTCGGCACTACAACTGATCAACACAATTGGGCCCTGAGCTAGTTCCAAAAACTCCTACTTAAGCACCCGCAACTCCCAACTGCCTTCCCTTTCATAGCAACCGACACCCCTTCCGAGCTCAAGTCCGTTGGAAACCCGGTATTTAAGCTCCTAGACCTGTAACTAACTTACTTTAACTACAAAAAAGGGTTAACTCAAAAAGAAGGACTATTCTACGTTCTACAATATACTATGTGTTTGGAACACCACACATGACGAGAGCATATGTGCATTTAGGATCTCACGACCATCCTGTCAAGACTGGTGATTACCGTGACTTCATTGAGCAGATAGAGAGCGTGATTGGTGAATAGGTGGAACAGACTCCATCAGCAACTTGTTCCGCCATTGTGCTTGAAACAGTGAAGGAAGTACTTGGCCCACTCCTTTTGGCTAGAGAAGGCGAGGAACGGAAGACCTTGGAGCTCCCGGAGTTGTTGCCATTCTTTGATCGGTGCAAGCATCTAACCTCTCCCAATCTTCGTAATTCTGTGTCTACTTTTAGGCATCTGCGACGGTATGGAATCATGGACAGCATTACCAAGCTTCGGGGCTCGAGCACCTGGAATTTTGTTCAGGAGAATATGTTTCCAGGACAAGGATCAGACATGGACAAGGTCTTCGTCTTCAAGATGTCCGAGGTCGGGCCTGGCAACGGAGTTGACTTGGTGAAGCGAATGCAGTCTGGGGGTGACCTTGAGAACGCATGGATAATGTTTGACCATGTCAAACGTGTCAGATCCAGGACTACCATGGCTTGCCACGTGTACGACTCCACTTATTGTCGAGTCATGACAATCGCAGTATGTGACATGCAATCAGAGGACGTTGCAGCCCAATCAATAGTATGGAAGAATTTGAATGCTGTCATGGCGCCATGGTGTGCATCAAGTCAATTTCAAGATATTCATGGCCGATAGCGCCCAGGCTAATTGGAACGCTGTTCGCATCATCTACGGAAGTGGAGTCGCGAGTGAGAAAATGGTGGATAGAGAAAGGACTTGCCTTTTCCACTGGACACAGTCTCTGGAAAAACACACCAAGGCTGACATTTGCCAGGACCTCCAAGCTCAACACCGGGAACTCTGCCAGCAATACAAGAATGCCAAGTCCATGACAGAGGCCGATACTAAGTATCTTGCAATTCGAGCATGGTGGATGTCATCCGGTGCTGCATCTGAACAAGGCCTTCCTCGACTTGAACTTTGGCTAGCCTTCTGGCACTTTTGTTACCGGCAGTGGGGTGGCTTCATGCAGCTAGTAATTCCTCTACCTTCCTCTACCTTTTTTTTCATAATCTACTTCGCCTCCAAACATTACATAAGTACTCTGATAAGGCTAAATTGACACCATATTACAATTGCAGGATCTCTATCAAGACGAACTTGCAGAAATGCCATCTTGTAACCTTGCAGAATCGATCCATAACAAGTGGAAATAGCAATCCGGCGATCGAGGGAGCGACCTATACGTGGCGACCGTGGACGACTTTGTTCGCGGCTTCATGCAGTGCTTAGCATACTACCAATTCCTCAAAGGAGAGCGCCCTGGTACTGGTTCGTCAGAGGAAGAACTCAAGCTCAGAAGTGCTCAGAGGTTATCGTCTCGAACTGGAAACTCGAAACCACTCCACGAAGCGTTTTTGAAGATGCTTGGCGCCGACGTGTTGTGCACCAGAACTCCTCATCTTGAAGGGGAAGAGGTATTTGTTTCTCTTAAACGAAAGCCGGATACTGCTTTTGGTTCTGAATATGAGTCTCACAGGCTTGACAAGATTAGCATGTCAAGACCGCGCGTCCAAACCAGATCAGCACGCAATGACAACGACCACAACCTTCCACCAAGTGATTCTCCTACACCTTCTGATCGGGAGGAGCCGAGCCTTGAACCACACCGACCTACTTATCAAATCGATTGCCACCATGTCACTGCTGTGGAGGAGACTGCATGCGACCCTTCCAAATGGCACATCGCACGCCTTGCGAAGACATCCGCCAAAGCGTGGTTTGCTCAACAAGCCATCACCAAGAAGAAGTGCGTCGCTCGAATTGTGCAAGACGGGAAGAACACTGTTGCTCCAACCTACACTGGCATGATGGACAACTACAAGAAGAACATGAAGGAGTCTATGCAATTCTTCTTCTGCAATGACGACATTGAAAGATGCGTGAAGGGCACTCGTCGAAAGTGGGTGATGTCAAGACCTTAGGTTCCAGAGGTTTGGCCGGTTAAGTTGGGGACTAACTTATCTCGCAAAGAGATCCTCTCCTTGGAGAATGCAGGCTTCAGACTACCCCAGCGGAAGGAGATGTCGCCAGCAAGGCTCTTTCAGGACCAACCATTATTTATGGACTTATCAACTTACACGACTCCAGCATATCCAGACGAATTTCCCACCCGCAGATCAGGGAAGAATATCCGGCGCAACAAGAAGGCACCGTCCACCAAGCATGCCAACAATTGTGCGTCGGCCCTATCTTTGAAAGGAATTGTGCGCAAGTTATGCATGCTTCCCGCCCCTGCCCTTGGATGCATTGTTTCATTGGATTCGGGCACACCTCCAAAGGTCCAACAGTATTATTTGACAATTTCGCAGTTCTCTGCATGCACCTGCCCAAGTTTCAAGGAGATGGCGACAAAAGCAATTGGAAAGCGTGGTCAGTGGGCCAATTGTAAGCACCTCTATTATGTATTTACAGTCATTTGTGGTTTGGATTTAGAGTCCGATACATTCATGCACGCAGCTAGTTTTAGCTTCAATGAAGTGAAGCGAGTTCTAGAGAGTGGATTGTTGAACCACCTACATTTGTAGATTTGATAGTTTCTACAATGAAACCCTTGTAAGCACCTCTTGATTTAATTATTCAGTAGTGAGACTAAAAGGGCCACTACCAGTTTTGTAGTATTACCTTTCTTCTGTTTTTCAGAGAATCAATCAAATTACTCCTCATAATCTTTACTACCTTAAATTTCTTACAATGCATCGCGCTAAATAAATCTAAAAGACAAGACATAGCCTTTCACAGAATCTGCCAGGATAGTTGCAGTTTTACTCATTTTACTAACTTATCCCGTTTTTATTCATCTTGAAAACAAATTTTCAATGGTTACTGTGAATAAATGTTTCACGGTTATAGGTCTCAAATCTTACTATAAATAATTTATAAAATGAAAATTTATAATTATTTAAATCTTCATTTAAGTCTGAACTATTTTTGCTCTTAAATATCCAAATCTTATAGCTCACCGCTCACCGCTCATACGATAGCCTCGTCCCCTCTTTCCAAACCTCTTGCGCAATATCGCGATCGGGATTCTTTGCCAGATTGCAAAGGGTTGTCAGCTGTGGAAGCAAAACCTCGTTATCGGCGAAGCCGACCCCTTTGGAAATGTAGGCACCGAGAGCCTTGTGGAACCTACCCTGGTGGCCTCCAGACTCGACCATACACAAGACGTATTTGAACAGGTCATCTTCGGACTTTAAATTGTCCATCGTGATACTGTCGAGCAGACCATGCTTGAGGAGTAGGTACAACGGCGTTATTGTTACCTTCCTTTTGGGGGAGAGCACCTTCCGAAGCGGGAAAATACGCTCAGCGTCCTCCTGCGCCTACCGTATCATTTCGGCCCTCTCCAACTCCAAACCTTCCTCCCTGCTACCTTTGACCGGCAGAATGAGGCGCCTATCGAGATTCGCACCTTCATCAGAGCCTGCGTGAAGTATCGTGGCCATTGTCAGCGGCTGTCAATATTCCATCTGGGCCAAGATTATCGGCAGGCCAATGTCAGAGTCGGAGGGTCTCTCGGCAATACTGGTCTCTCTCAACCGCTAGAAAGCCTCCGGGGCTCAAGGCCTTCTTGCCACAGCGGTCTCTTCCACAGACATTCCCGTAAGCCTTTTCGCCACTGCTGGGGGATTGAGAGCTTTTGTCTTCTTCGTGGACTCTTCGAATCTTGCCTTCTTCGTGGCCTCTTCAACTTTTGCCACCTTCTTCTTCGGTACAGCCTGCTCCGCAGAATCAGACTTCCGGCGCACAATGAAGGAATCGCTCTTAAGCGCCGGCGCGAGTGCGGGCTTCCGGACCCTGGATATCGGGTTCTCGGCACCGGAATTTCGGAAGGCATCATCTCCGGACCGAAGACCGTCTTTCTCGCCGAAAACAGCCACAGTGCGTGCGTTATTGGCCTCATGATCTATGTTGTGATCTCTTCCCGACTCTGCGGACGAAGAAGTATCGTCACTGGACTCCACTTTCAGGGGCGGAGGTTTTTTCCGTGAAGGCTGCGCGGTACGCTTCTGTGGGTGGCACAGGCGGCACCCTGTGCCACCCTCTTGCCGCGCTTATTTGGGACTTGAGTGATCAATTCCTCCTCATTATCGGCAGTCTTCCAAGGCCTCCTCTTCGTGGCTATCGGCTCTATGGTGCCGAAAACCTCAATGGCTTCTTCCTCCGACCCGCAATCCCAAAGTCGTGCCACAAAGTTTGCCACATCCCTGACTCCCAAATTAAGATATGACGGCATCTTCACGCCCACCTTCCCCTTCCCTTCGCACAATGCATGGTTGCAATGGAGGTTGAACATGTGCTTCTGGTGCGTCGTGTTGCAATGTATGCACAGTATCTGCTTGGGGCCGGTTTGTCCAGCCGGTACGATGGGCGAGTCCGGAAGATGCAGCTCCAGGATAAGGGCCCTCGCCTCCATCACCTCCCAGCTATCGCGCCAAATGTGGTCCTTCTCAATCACAAATAGCTGCTCGATCCTCCCCGTTTCCTTGTTGTAGGTGGGCGGAATCCCTTTCTTGTTCTTCAGCAGGATCTCATCAAATAATGCCTTGCAGAAACACCTCGGCGGCTTCGGCATTTTTACGGTCCTGCGAGGTAGGACATTGCCGAACATGAAACCTTATTGCCCGAAACGATTATCGGGAACCCTAAAACCCTGAAACCCTAAATCCGGACGCTTTGCAAAATTTCCTACGTCTTCACACAGCTTACTTTCCAACGCCCCACATTTGAAATGGAATGAAAGAAGGACAGGGAACTTACCGAAAAGAAATGGAAAGAAAGAATGATAGATAACTTACCGAAATGGAATGAAATAGAAAGAAAGAAGGGCAGGAAACTTACCGAAAAGATTAGTCGGCGATTTCAAGGTTTTGCAACAGTGATCGCTGACGCAGAGCTTGGACTTCCTGGATATGTCGCTAGACGGCAAAAAATACAGTTTGAAGGTGCGGGAAATGGTGCCGCCACACGCAACTTTGCCATGACTGTATTAGGGTTTCACGTTGATGGTGATGATGAACGCCTAACCTACCCTAAACCGAGTAGCCTCCTCTTTCTATCCCTGAGAATGAAGGCGATAAGCTTGGATTGCTTCCTCTTTGATACGTGCATCCGAAGAACCTTGTCACCGTATTTCTTCAGGTAGTCTGCATGCGGGCCAACCCTAAACGTGGCATCAAGGTCCTCCACCCCCTTCTCATGCACGCCAACCGGTTTCTTTTTCCCTTGACGCCCCCATTTCCTCCATGTTGCCTCGTTATCGGCAACGATTGGTAGCGTCGTCTCGCTAGAATTCCCATCAGTCCTGACCTATATGGGGAGATTGAGATCAAGAAACTCCATTCACGCGCAGACAAGCACTCCCCTTCTCGCACAATGATGGTGCGAAAGACGGCGCCGTACGAAACGATGAGGATGGCACTTCGCAGCCGCCGAGAAGGACGGGTCATTCTGGAGTACACGTGGCGGGGCAAGAAGGGGCTTTCGGTGATCCAAAGAAGGCGGGGGGAGAAGGGGCTATTGGCGATAATGCCGATAAAGGATATGGGCAGCGCAAAAAAATTGTGGGCGAAGGTGGACGTTATCGTGCAAAGAAGGGCGCTTGGAGGCGAAAAGGCGCTTGGAGAGAAGGGCCGCTCTTTGCGGTGTCAGGCCTAAAATCAGGCCCTGACACCGTGAACCCGGATATACTGTAGTGACCGGGATTACTAAGTGCAGTGAACTAAAAAAGAAGATTTGCTCACACTTTAGCTCCACTAGAGCTAAAGTGTGAACCCGCATTTACTTTCTATCGTTCACCATGAAGGCAATTACTCGTATTATTGGTTTCAAGATTAGAAGCAATTTACCACATTCTTATTTTAAGAAGAAAATAAAACATACTGCAAATAATCACCGATATGCAAAAACAATGGAGAGAATATTTCATAGCAATCATTGGCATCACATATAGTCATACAGAGTGTAATCAAATACAAATATTATCTGTAATCTCGGCACCTATGGATCTAACCATACTACATGAAGTATTACGCATCATAATCCAAAATCTAGGAAAAGAAAAGTCCATTTATCTAAGTCTATTACGATTCGGACCTGGCAAGTGCTTCCAAGGAGGCCTTGATAATCGCTACTTGCCCCTTCAGAATTTTTGTAGTTGAATCTTGCACATGACCTCCAACCCTCTTTGAAGACCTAGGTTTCCAGGTTGTCAAGATTGAATCGGTACTCTCTCGCGCTATGGCTATCCCTTTTTCAATTGTCCAGCAAAGGTTGCAATCTGTATCCCAATCTTTATAGAACTTCAGAACATCCCGATCGCGCGATATAGGGCCAAAGAATTGGATACACACAGTGTTTGGCATATCCGGGTTAGAATTAGGATGTGAAATTGCTTGAGCAATCCAAAATGGGCGCTCGTCTCCATCACAAGGCCGCAATGCAACAAAATAGCCAGCAAAAAGATCACGACCAACTCAAAAAGAAGGAGGTGGACGATCGCATCTCTGGCCAACAAAATGCTCATCTTCACGGTATTCCTCGCGAACCTCACCCTCCGCTGAGAACTCATCTTCAATGGCATGGGCAATTCGCGTCGTCAACCAAAAGCCGTCTTCCAATGATATCCGCGTATCCATTGGAAGTGTCAGAGCATCTCTAACATCGCGCCAATAGAACGATAGCGGCTCAAAACGCGAGTAAGCTTCAACAGCCTCCCGCGATGATTGCTCCCAGTGATCGATGAATCCTAAAAGTCCCTTCACCACCTCATGGAGATGCCGCATCGTAGAAGGCTTCAATGCATCAGGTTCTCCGCGAGGCCATAAAGATCTTCCTTCAGAATCCTCCTTCTACAATTTGATGCCCCTACCTTCTCCTCCCTTAGGAAGCCAATCCCCATCATGACAAAGGATTTAATACTTCATGATTACCGGACAACCACTAGAGTCCACATAAAACTTGAACTGATGAGCCTTCGTATGACCCTGCAAAGCTTCATCACCGTCCGCAATCATATCCCCAATGAACTTCTTAAAGTTAGGAACCCCTTGGATGAGATGCGGGATTGTGGGAACACTCTCATTTTTCATGAACGACCTCATGAGCAAAGAAATGGTTGGAGAACTCTCCTTCCTCAATGTCATACCCCAACTTCCAAATAATACATCTATATCATCATGTGTGTGATCAACTAGCATGAAATTAACATGTACCTCGCGGAAGATGCGTTTTGCAACAAGCAAAGACTAAAAACAAAAAACAAATCTATTTTTGTTATCACCAACAGCATTGTCCATTTGCACGTTCAATATTGGAGGCAAAAGCCTCTTTGGAATAGAGATATCTGGAATCGGCCCTAATGGATCCAAACACATCTCTGAACCCCGTGATACCGCCGCATACAATGGATGAGAACTAGATTTAGGAAAGAGCTGCCGAGACGATGACTTTGGAGGCGCCTCCTGGTCACGCAGTAGTTTTGCGAACAACGCGACCGTGTAATTGGCATCATGGGAGTATAAATCAAGGCCGTAATGGGCATAACGCTGGTCCACACGACCAGCGTTTGGAGGCACATGACCTTTGGGAGATCATGGAGGGCACCGACGACCCTCCCACCAAGGACGACGATTCCATGGCGGTCAAGGACTACAACCGACGTGCCAAGAAGGCCATGACCGTCATTGGGCTCAATTTGGCGGACAACCAACTTGCCCACATAAGAAGTTGCAAAGGACCCGCGGAAGCATGGAAGATGTTGACCATGGTCAACCATGCCTGTGACTACAAGAGGCAACTTCAAAAGCCCATCTAAGTGCTTTGTTTTATCTGAAAAAACTGGGGAGGCGGTCTTTGAGTGATCCATCTTATCATGCATGATGGTAAGAACCTCCTGGGGCGACGACTTTGATTGAAATTGGTTCATATAGTACAAGTCCCAATGTGCGAAAGCAGAATCGATGTGGACCTGCATCTTCTTTTTCCATAGCAGTGATGCTTGTGTTCCAGGTTGAGTAAGCTTCTTCTGATCCTGGTATTTGTCACACGTACAACAACGGGCAAAGTTGTCTCCACCTTTCTTGGCATAGTACTCAGGGAAGCTCACTCGCCGAATCTTACTCAAGCTTGAGGTTGAGATTGGCGGCAATCCACAATCAGCGAGATGACCATCAAGAAGCGGTATCTGATCCTTCCACTTAAAACTTGCAGGAAGGACCTTTGCCACAACCTTCTCGCCAGATGGGAGAGCACGAGACTTGTGAGGCATGTGGTTCGCATGTCTATCGAGGATGGCTCCAAGAGCGGCAGTAGCCACAACCGTATGACCTCTAGGCTTACGCAAACTGGTATTTCCATGGTGTTGAGCCGCATGACTAGCCGCAGCGCCCTTTGTATTTCGATAGAAAGTACTCGAACTTACACCCATGATTTTCATCCAGGCATGGGCACAAACGTCCACACCCTCTAGGGTCACAACCTTCCTACCCGAAGAGTTTCTATGAAACTGTCTATGAACGTCCAGTTTGATATGATTTCTGAACTGCACAATGGTCTCACTATACAAGCGCGTCCGAAGGGCTTTTATTTTATCTCTAGGATAGTGTTGAACACAGTTTTGACTGCAACAACTATTGCTCGCAAGTGCGTTAATGGAATGAGGGGTCATGAGGAATTCAGCATTCCTGGACACTGTTGGACGTATATTTTTTGAGAATTGTCGTACGAACGGGAGCTCGCACCTAGAGGTCTGTTACGCTCAACCAACCAGACATTGTAAACGTCCCTAAGGCAATGATGGAAGAGACTCACACCGTTTAAAAAGACTTGTTGAATTGGCCACGACTTAAACGAGTACCTCCATTCATCAGGAGCTTCGTCTTGAACAAAAGTATTGGACACCTGTACTACAACATTAGAATCCTCAAGAGGACCAGAGGAACCTAGAATTGCACTGGATCGGACATTGCGAACCAACCTCTCTGCAACGCGAACACCCGACTCATTGTGAAGCAAAATAGTCCTCCCTACCCAAAGACGGCGCAGAATAACATCAAACTCAAGAAGGTGTGGGTTCACGGGAGCGTCAACATTAACATCGTCACCCTCCGAAGACGACATCCTGCATTCCAATGAGATAAATATTATATAATCCTGCCCTATAAGAATGGGTGAATACTATGAACACTATATTCAATAAAATAAGACAAATTGTGAATTTTGAGACTAAAAGCCTATTATTTTGGAACTGTAAAAAATGTGTATAGTTATTGAAAACTGTAAAATACAATAAACAACATAAGGAAAAGCATCACCAATTGGTCCCCCCAACATTGTAAGGGCAAAATTCTAATTTATTTATCGTAGAAGAAAAGGTAATTAACTGAATTTGGGCCAATTATCAACAAGTTAGGGAGTGCCTACATTGTAAGACAGTTCTCTCACAGTACATACTATTGTATTTTAATTCAAATAATAACTAAAGACTACATTAAGTTAATTGTTAATTTAAAGTGGTATGACATGATTGATCTATCTTTGCTACTACCATAGAGGATCAACCATTCACCAAAACTAAATACTCCTGAAAAATGGCAATCTAAAATTAGAAATCACAAGTGACAAAACAAAGGTGTTAGCATGGTAGAAGGCAAAAGCGAAGTAAACATGCAATGGTTCCTACTACAAATTATTAATAGTACAACACCATACAAAAATACATGCATTTAATATAATATGCACAAACAAAATGATTGGTTTAGGAAACTTTATTTATAAAATCCAAACAACTCACTGATGGCTATATACGAAGACAATCTCCCCAATAGATTCTAGAATAATCAACCCTAACATATAGAATCATCATATAATATTGTGTACTAAATGTATCTACTAGATACATTTTACTCAAGTCCTAGGGCCTTCAGACGCAATGCCTCTTGCGCTTTAAATTTTGCATAATCAATCATGATTTCCCTTCTCCGAGAATAAGGCTTAAAACACCAATCCGGGTCAACTGCCAGCACACTCTTAGAAAGAGATGACGTAGAACACAGACCAATATGAGCCCTACGACCATCACGAACTCGAGACGGAACAAACTTTCCTCGATTTAATGACGGTCCTGAGCTTTGAAGCCTCGGATGTACACCCACAGATTGAGTTTGACACCTCACTGAACGACTGGGACGAGCTATGTCCTTCATTGCACCTTGAGAACGTGTAACGGAATACCGGCTTTGCTTAGCGGGCGGCTATCTATCGGAAGAATTAGGCACATCCTCCTTCTCCATGTTGAGATCGACAACATCATCTCCGTACAGCTTCCAATGAGGAGTACAATCGATTCGATCTTGAACAGCAGCAAACATCCGCTTCAGAGGTGAAGGGGATGCAACAGGCACTATCCCAGCCCTCCGCTGGGGAGGGCTATCCACAACACCATCATCGACCTTCTGCTTGGAGAAGTCCATGATAGCAGAGGCAGCATCAGTTGCGGTGCACATATGATATGGCTTCGATTGCTGGGGCTGGGAGATGTCACCACCATAAGACCCAGAGTACTCCGGAATGACGCTAGCATCCAAAGGCAGCATACTACCAATGTTCAAGCATGCGGTAGGATCAACACTAGACTTTGAAACCTGAAATACATTGGAATAAAGCAAGGAAGAGAGAATGACATGAACACATGCAAAGCAATGAAATTATGCTTGACCCGAAGATAAGTTTATGGCATCATAAGAGGTGACAAAACACGACAAATATGTAGAAGGAGAAAACAAACAATTAATATATATTAATAGCTTTCAAAATATATATTAGATTTACAAGTACATTTTAGCTACAAGTATATAACAAAATGTATCCCGCGTACTAAACCTACATTGAAAACCCCTACATATATAAAGTTCCCCTATATCTTGAGTAAGAGTTATGCCTACAACTATTTAGGAGTTGATTTTAAAACATTGGGAATCTCGTACGTAGTACCCATGATCCTTGTGGAGAGCGCCATTCCATCAATGATATGCTTCATTACAGGACTACTACGCACCAAAAGAGGTGCCCCTATACGATCATGATTGCTATTTTGTGAGCCGTGAGCGGCGAGCGGCGAGCGGTGAGCACTGAATTTTTTTGTTTTTTTTTCACCATTTTTATTACAAAATTTAAAAGCAACACCTATGGCCGTAGGTTATATATAGTCTATCTTGACATATAAAAAAAACATGTAAAACTCAACAATATTTGGACATATTGAAGTCTGAATTGTTGACAACTTGATGGGCTTAGAGCAACAATTTATGTTCAAAATGAAAGGGGCACTTATGGGTTTGGAATTTAGGTTAGGATAACGAAATAGGTTTGAACTACTCATTGGTCGTATTTGTATTTATTTCATTGAGAATGGAACTCTCTCAATAATAGGAAAATTCAAAGGATTACTAGAAGGCCAGACCCTTACAATACATAGATGATATCCATATAATATCGGGGAAATATCCATACAATACCTAGGTGATACCCGTGGTGTGGGAACCACCTTTAATTGAGAATTAGTAATACTTCAATAAATATTGTTTGATACCGACGAATGCGTATGGCACGAAGCACAGAAACACTATGAAAGACGTGGTGAATTCTGTAAACACAATACGGATACGATTGTACTGAAGATATAAAAAACCAACACGCATTGTTAAATAGCTATAAAACCAAATGGATAATTCAGGTTTCCTCCCCTGATAGATCGTCCGAGCTATCCTCATAAATACCAGGCGAACTACTATCCGTACCACTACCAACCGCTTCTCCGTCTATGAACTGCTCTGTTGCGGACCTATGCTAGATTACTCGTGAAATCGGTGGAGGAGATGGTAACGCAGCCATCACATGTGCAATGTCCCAATCCCAAGGACATTCATGTGATACAAGCGAGGCGGACTCATCAAAGACCGTCACAAGCGCGATAGCACCCCGGTCAGAGATGTTGATGGTGAAGCCATCAACGACGTCGACCGACTGCATCCATAAAACAACACGTTGATGTCAACGACTGAAAATGATCAAAAGTAGTAAGCTTCAAAGCAAAGTCATTTAACAAACCTCAAGACTCTAAACTTACTTACAAGTTCTCTTGCGAGCTCTCTTCACCTCGGGCTCGTCATCATCGACCTCCAATGGGCGTTTTCTGGATCCCTCTTGAACTGGTGGCATAACTGCCGACTCCACTTCCATGATACTAGGAATCAAAAGAACACCATATTCATTATATTGGGAGATTTCCAAGGATTTAGGAGGTACATGCTCTTGAGTAATCCAAATATTTTACCGTAGTGATGAAGCAAAACATGATTAGAATAGAAGTACAACACCATATTTGTAAGATAATATAAAGATGTTAGGCAAACAGTACCCAAATGGGAGAATCAAATGAACTAATATCTTTAATTGCAGACTTTATTTATAAAATGATAGAAGTAATCCATATACAAAACATGCATCATCCTTTCCATGCAGAAAAAGGCTTTTACTACGACCAAAAACATACACATTAATTACTAGTCAATGCACATTCAAGTATAGCCAAGCTGAATGTGCACTTGTACCACTGAGATCATAAATCTACTTGATCTTCTCCACGTCACTAGAATTAGATTTACTCAGCTCATCCCTACCCCTCTGAAGTTCATCTTTGCGGCTGTAACCGATATATGGCATTTGACTAGCACGTATATGTTCTTGCAGTCGTTGGCGTTGCATTCGTTGATTCCAAGTAACAACAGGCAGAGGAAGCGAGTGGCAACGGCGAGAGTGACGCTTCGAATTTTGGTTTAAACCATGCTTTGGGGAAGCACTTTGACGCTGCATAGTCGGTCGAAGCACCTAGCAAAAGAGACCACAAAAATCAGCTAAAACCAAGCTAAATATGTAGCCACACATGTCAAAAAAATACAAACACCATGACGTGGAATCCATTCAAATAATTATGTCCAATTTAGGTGTTCGTGAAACATGCAAAATCAAAACAATGTTGATTAAGAGGAGAAGATACAACACATTAAACAATAACAAAAAATATGACCAACCTCAATAGTCGAATGCGTTTTTCCACTTAGAGATTGAAGCTTGTTCTCATCATTTCCGACCGTTGCAACAGGCCGACACGTAGTAGGAATTGTGGGCATTTTCTCTGATGGCACCGTCGTAGGTGGTTAAATTACACCAGCAAGTGTTTGAAGCGCGTGTTCCTATGACGTAGGGTCAAAGGGAGTTAAAATGCAACTTGTGCATATTTAGCTCTATTCAAGCTGAATGTGCACATTGCCAAAAAAAGACCTAGGACAAATACAGAGAAGGGGAGGGGGGAATACCATGCTTCTCGGGGGAAGAGACAATGATTCCTCACGTTCGCGAACAAGCACTTGGTCACCTTTCCCACAAATCCTATCAATACCGGGGGACCCCAGAATTTGACAAGGTTGAAGAATAGAACGGGAGGCAACCTTTCGAATGCAAAATTTTGGTGGGGGGCTGTTTACTTCATCTTCTTCAATTGGAGCCATCGAAGAGTCCATCAAATAATCAGCTGCTCCGTGGGAGTACAAATCATTTTGATTTCTTGGAATTCGATATCCACAGTCTTCAGACTTCAAAACAGGAATCCATGGTGGCAATACAATAGTTTACTTGAGAAAATGGTGAACGGCTCTTTTTCAAACATGTAAGCAATGAGAGAACAAAAACTTACAAACTCAACAATAACAAACAAACAATTACAATCAAATATCAAAGAACTGGCAACTGCCACTTGAATTACAAGATATGTATAGTATAACACATCACGACAATTATGTTTGATACCAGTGAACTACTTTGAATTTGCGAGCCCATCAGATATCATAATCGTGTGCGTTAATTCTATGTATTCTAAGCTATATGGATCCGAGCAAACTGTCGGACGACCAAAGGGATTCTCTTGCCGAAAAGATTGCAGCCCTAACTCTATAATACTATGGAGCTTTTGGAGCCACGGAAGCAAGACATTGAGAAGGAACTTATCGTTCCATCCATCCCCTTTGTAGGACCAAGTCTCCGCAAGAAGCACATTCTCCGGATTATTCAGGACGTGCTTGTACGGGCTGTCATCTATGATGATGGTATTCTCCTTCGTAAAGTATCCATCCTTCTTCGTAAAAAGGTCTTTCGACAACGTCTTCAGAAATACCTCCTTATCCGAGTTCTTAACCTTCAGATATTGAGGTACATTATGTATCACAGCAGTTACGACTCTCCTACAATGCTCTTGTCCAAATATAACTTTTGGTGAGACTGCTTTCGGGAAGAGGTAATTGACGATGCTACTAGTGGTGTTCAATTTCATCGAACTCCAGACCGATATCGATGCAAACTTGGAAACAACGTCCAAAAATGCCTTGCAGCCAGGACGAACATACACTAGTTTTGGGCCGACCTTGGCTGGAACCTTTACTGAGTGTGGCAGAGAACATGCATTGAAGGCTTGCGTAGCAGACCTCAAGCGGAATTCCTCGCACACACACAGTATACCGTTCAAGTCAAAGACAATGTTTAACCACGGTTTGACCACTCTAGGGGTTGAACGAGAAACACGGACTACGGCGCTATGAACGCTCTCTAGTGGCTCGACCACTTGGAATTCAAATGGGAAAGAGTGGAAGTACATGTTACTAAACATTAAACAATATATAACAATAGAGCACAAAATATTTTACGAAGAAGGAAGCACTGCAAAAGACAGCACAATCATTTTGGCCATGAACTGGTGAGATTAAAGTTATACTTGTGAGTTGATGGCCAAAGTAGCATCAATGGGCTTTGCACCAACCATAGAAGGATGCTCAGAAGAGGCAGCATCATCTTTTATGAAATCGACTTCAAGGCTTAGGGCATCTGAAATTCAGCAAATTTGATTAAAGGTTATGAACAAACATGCCCAAAAAATGCAACGACAGTTGATACTAAACAAGATCAACATACACCTTGACTCAAACTGATTGTGCAAGTTTATGAGTACTCAACAATTGGATGCACACAAGGGAGAGGACTACTTGAATTTTAACATGATGCACACAGAGGGTGAACAACAATATATATAGAAAGTAATGCATATTCAGCTCGAGTCGAGCTGAATATGCAATAGAAGTAACAATGACTTTAGGAGATAGATTGTAAATCTTGAGAAAGATAGATTGTACAATCTATCCAGTAACAGAGATGGGCAACTTCATCAGACCATCCAAATGTTTCGTCTTGTGAGAGAGGACAGGAGATGCAGTCTTTGAGTGATCCATCTTGTCGTGCATAATCGTAACACATTCATCCGGCAACTCTTGAGAGCGGTAACGGTTGGAATAATACAACTCTCGATGAGCCCATGCTGAATCCAAATGGAGATTCAACCTCTGCTGCCACAATAGCGCAGCTTCTGTTCCAGGCTGCTGCAATCTCCGATGGGAATGGTACTTATCACACGTTGAACAACGAGCAAAGTTATCCCCAGGTCGTTTTGCATCGTAATCGGAAAAATGGACCCGCCTAATCTTACTCAGCCCTGAAGTGGAAATTTGGGAAAGCCCACAATTAACTAAATGGGCATCAATTGCAGGAATTTGATCTTTCCACTTGAAATTTGCGGGAAGAACTTTGGCCACAGATGTCTCACCCGAAGGCAAGATGCGGGACTTGTGAGGCATGTGGTCAGCATTCCTATTAAGAATGACACGTAATGTTGCGGTAGCAACTACTATGTGATTTCTAGGTTTCCGTTTCCCTGAATTACCATGGGGTTGCGCGACTACACCAGCTGCTGCATCCTTGGCATATTCATAGAATGAGGTTTCACTGACGCCCATGATGTGCTGCCAGGCAGCTGCGCACACATCAACGCCCTCAATGGTCACCACATTTCTACCGTTATTGTCCACATGAAACTGTCCGTCAACATCTAGCTTCATATGCCTTCTAAATTGAACGGAGGTTCCAAAATACATCCTCATCTGCAATACCTTAATCTTCAATCGTGAGAAGCGTTGAACATAACTCCTAGAGCAACAGCGGTTTCCAGCAACAGAGTTGATAGATTCGTCAGAGAGGAGAATTGATGATTTTGTTGAAACCATGGTTGAAGGGATCCTAGATGAGCTTTCATAAGACCGAGTCCTCTCTCCAAGAGACCGGGTTCTCATTGCCATTACAGAATTGTAAGTATCACGCTGCAGGTGATGCAAGAGACTGACACTATTATAGAAAACTTGACCAATAGGCCAAATCTTAACACAATAACGCCATTCGTCCGGTGCTTCATCTTCAACTAATGTCCTGGAGACCTGAATGGCAACGTGCGTATCACCTAATGGAGCATCAGTCCCAGAAATAGCCGTGGCGTGAAAGTTACGAAGTATTCCAGTGGCAATTGTAACACCGGACAGGTTTTTCATTTCGACTATCTTACCAACCCAAGAATGCCTTGGGAGAACTTCGAATTCCATCACATTAGCATCTACTGGATTGTGGAAAGACGAGTTATCACTTGACAAATCAAAATCATCGTCGATTGAGGCACTGGTTGAAGTGTCCATCTCGGCACTGCAAAGTTAAGGCGAAAGTGTAAATAATTGTCGTAGTATGATAGAACTCCAAGGTTCATCCCACATCAATCAAAGTAAACAAAAAAAAAGCATAATTGATCATCTCCATGATTAGGTGAAGACAAAGCACATTCAGCTCGACTCCAGCTAAATATGCACTCCACATTTAGCTCGGGTCGAGCTGAATCTGCACTACACATTCAGCTCGGGTCGAGCTGAATATGCACTGCACATTTAGCTCGGGTCGAGCTGAATCTACACTACACATTCAGCTCGGGTCGAGCTGAATATGTATTGCACATTCAGCTCGACTCGAGCTAAATCTGCACTGCACATTCAGCTCGGGTCGAGCTAAATCTGCACTGCACATTCAGCTCGGGTCGAGCTGAATATGCAGTGCACATTCAGCTCGACCCGAGCTGAATGTGCACTGCTTCAAGCTAGAGTACTAAATCAAAACCTGAAGCACTCATACCAACAAAAACTACGCATTTTGACAGTTGTAAGAACATATATGTCATAGTGACGTACAAATAATAAAATGAAGCCCTAAACCTGTACTACGGAGGCAATTGTGTTGACGCCGAAGTATCACCTCCTTCCTACAACTTTTTCATTAGGCCAAAATCTATGCATGTCTTTTAAAGTTGACCTAGAATAATGTATCCACTTCTTGCTAGAGTACTGAATCAAAACCTGAAGCACCATACGAAGAAAAACTACGCCTTTTGACAGTTGCATGAACATATATGTCATACTGACGTACAAATAATAAAATGAATCCCTAAATCAGTACTAAGAAGGCGATTATGTTGACACCGAAGTATTACCTCCTTCCTACAACTTTTTCATTACATTGAAAATGATAGTATCAAATGTGCAAATCAAATGCCAAGTAAATCACCATAAAGTTTAGACAGAAGTCACTTACAAATGGTCCGATTACGTGCACCAAAACGTCTTGAATGAGGAAGGAAGAGAAAACCCTACTCTTTGTCACGGCCGCAGCAACCATTCACGACCACACACCTCCGCATCTCTAGAAATTCCAAACACAACTAAGTTGACCTAGAATAATGTATCCACTTCTTGCACAGAAATTTGACTTCGAATGCAATAGGTCTTTCAAATGTCAAGGCATACTTCGAGACAATATAGATTCACGAAGGCTTACCATATTAGAAAGGTGCAAATAGAGAGAGAGAGAGAGAGAGAGAGAGAGAGAGAAAAGAGGTTGGGGTGTATTGACCACGTCGAACAAGTTGCCGTTAAGAAAAGAGCGGGAATGACATCACGTTTAGTGGGGAGGAGCTGTTCTAAATAAAGCATCTTTCAAACTTGACCAAAAAATTAACAAGCACATAAGTTTCTCCTCATATCTCGATGTATTGGAAGTTTCTATTTACATGATCAATTTAAGGTTATCGATTGGGGTTATGGGTATCAATTTAAATTTGCAAGAATCAATTTAAATTTAAGGTATAGAATTATGTATCAATTTAAGGTTATCAATTTGGGTTATGGGTAATTGATTACGGTCATTTATTTCCATATTAAGGATATTGATTATGACTAGATTATAAAAGTAAAGATTTAGGTTTAGGGTTCAAATTACATTTTGACATTTAGGGTTTAGGGTTTAAGGTTTAGGATTGCAAGTCCATGGTATGAAGTGTAAATTATAGGGTTTAGGGTTTAAGGTTTAGGATTGCAAGTCCATGGAATGAAGTATAAGTTATAGGGTTTAGGGTTTCGGACTAGACAATTCTAGAATTAGATTTATGGATTTGGATTTAGGATTTAGGATTTTAGAATTTAGTGTTTGGGGTTTAGGATTAGGGTTTAGATTAGCATTGAGATTACCACTAAATCAAAATGTCCTTTCTATAAGACTATTTATCGTATCAAAATTGAATTGTGCCTTGGTATTGATTTAAGAAAATTCATTACATATCACCTAAAGATAAGATTTAACCCCTAAACGTCCCTGATGTTGAAAAACGACATTCCGGATGAGCTTGGGGAAGTTCAAATGGCTGCCATTTTTTCATCTGAAGTCCGTTTCATTCGTTTGTTTTTGGAAGTTACTGTAGACCGGGTGTAGTTTACTATGGAGTTATTTCCTTTACCCCAAGCAATACTGTGATTTTTGTAGGGAGGTTTTAGATGGAGGAGGTTTTTGTTTTGAAGCAAGTTTTGCAATTTTTGGTGAAAATTTTGGCTGCCATTTTGAGTTGGGGCAGTAGGGATTAGTGCAAAGATGAAGAAAGAAATTATGCTGCCCTTGGTGGTTCACTTCAAGAAAAGTATGTTTTTAGAAAGATAAGTAATTAGAGCTACTAATTACTATTACAGGGTGGTTGGACAACCTCCAAAACGGGCTCCCTCATCAAATAGGGCAGATCTCAAGACAAGGAGGGGGAAGGACAAAGTGGCATTAAAAATTCAAATGTGCACACAAACTTAGACCTTCTTGTGCATTCAAAAAACCAAGTCATACAATACATTTCAACATTATTGAGCCACCATTTCAACATCTCAGCAATCAAATTGCAAGATTCAAATCACAACCAACACCATCCCACCACCATCACGTAATAAATGCACATGGATTTCAAAATTCAAAATTCAAAACTCATGTACATGCTACATCAAATTCTAGAGGATTCCATTTACAACTTGGACTCAAATCAATTTGCCTACCAACATTTTACAAATGAAAAACATCCAACAATTGAAATTTGAATCAGTTCTTCTAAACTGGGTTGCATATTGAATTCCATACTATGCCCCATCCGCACTAATTGGGACCCCAACAACAATAATTAGGGTCCCCAACAACAGCTAAAGGGGCCCCAACAACAGTGGTTGGGGCCCCTAGCAATAGCTCCTGGGGCCCCCAGCAACAGTCGCTGGGGTCCCCAGCAATAGCTACTGGGGTCCCAACAACAGTTGTTGGGGCCCCCAGCAATAGCTGTTGGGGTCTCAACAACAGCTGCTAGGGCTCCTACAACAATGTCTTCGTCTTTTTTAGTCGGCGACTGCTAATTGGTACCCCCAACAGTGCCGGCAAAATGTACGGGATTCTTTTGAATCGCTAACCTTCACTTGGAGCTAAATAGGTGGTAATGGGATGGAAGTTGAATATACCCTAATTTTATTGGTGTTGATTATGAGTTCTCATTGGATACTAGGGGTTACCTTATCCATTAGCTTCCAAAATGCAACTGAGTTAAAACTGTAATATGTGGGTTTTACACAAATCTCATCTTAGGAAGACAAAGCAGCTAAAATTTGGATATCAGCCTAAAATTTCTCATTTCAATTCATAATTTGTCCATTTGATTTGGTTCTTTAAAGTGAATTTTGGATTTTCAACCGTAAGATCTTAAAATAGACTTCCATATAAACATGCCTTAAAATTTTGGTTGCAATTCACCGTACAGATTGATAGATTTTAGTGTTTAAAGTCAAAACAATGGTTGATTTTCTTCCCTGCGTTGAGTACATCAGCAGACTTTGACTTCACTTTGTATCAAATTTTTGCATTGTACAAGGTCTAAATCTTTTACCATTTTCTTAGGCATGATGTTATTTCCCAACCCACCAATTTTTAGAGGTAGAAAAGGGGTGTAGCATATTCAAAACAAGTGTGCAAGGAGTGGAGGTTCAATGATTGCCATTTCAGGTTTTATTTTGTGTACTACGTATGTATTCAAATGATAATCCAAACGGTCAATAAGAAGGTTTTCACCACATATTGTTGTTGAAAAAATAAAAAGTGAAAAATTTGAAGATCTCTAGGTCTTACGTAGAAAAGATGAAGAATTTTTCCCCCGTTGCCCGACAATGTGTGAAAATGTTTGACTTAGAATAAAATGCCTCTTTACATTAAAGACAAGATTTTTTATTGAAAATTTCCAAAAAGGAAATATTCTTTATATGTGTGAAAAATCTCAATGTCAATAGAAACTTTTGTCAAAAAACTTTGAGGTGCCCGGTGTCTCTACTTTTGGCTTTAACTGATACTAACTTTCAAACCACAAATCCAAAAAATAAAATAAAAATATGTCTACGAAGCTCTTATCAGAGGCAATCTAGAATAAAAAAATTAGAGAAAAAAGAATTTTTTCGAATTTTAGGAACCTGCGCAAAATCAGAAATCCCCCGAAGGAGACTCTGGTCCTTTAGGGGTTAATACAAATGTTATTAATTCCTTCATAGTAGAATTTGGAAGATTATGGCTTTGAAGTGATGGTGAAGACTATTTTGGACATGTTGTTATTGAATGGGCCCATTGCAACTTTACATGATGAATGACAATCTTACAATATGAAAAGAAATTGCCATTATTATATACAATTTGTGTTATATACATTTTGCACCTACTCTATAGGCTTGTAAATATCATACTCAAAAACTTCCTGTAGTGAACGCAAATCAAAGACACTGGGATTATACAATATATATTGTTTAATTTATTGTTTTTGGAAGATTTATGATTAAACAATTGAGTAACAATATTTAATCTTCTTCTTTTTGTGATAGCACATATATAAAAACCAAAAATATAATTTCAAAGTTTTTATATGTTCAAAACAATTAATATTATTTAAAAGACATGCATAGATTTTGGCCTAATAGCAATATCATGGATAAAATATTGAGTTTAAATAAATATCTAAGTAGATTGGAATCAAGTGAATGGATGAGGGGGCTTCAAATTAAAAATCTAATTTTGAAAAGTATCAAATATCTTTCATGGATTGAAAATCCTAATCTATTGTGAAACGAAACTTCAATAATGAGATTGTATTTTTAAATACATACTAGCAGTTGGCGCTTGCTTTGCAACGCATTAGTTCAACCATTTTAATGTAGTTTCTATATCACAAAATATATTAAAAAAAAGGTAACAACAATCTACATAAAATATAAATATGTCTTTGAAACCTATGCATGAATTTTAATAATGTAATAGAATAGAATAGAAAAAAATAAATTAGGTTTTAGATTTTTTGCATTTTAACATGGAATTTCAAAAATGTTATGAACGTCAAATTTGTAATCAAGAGTTTCAAATTAATTTGGATAAGCACAAATTGCAACACACAAATGCAAATTTCACACACCCACAAACTCAACTTTTAATTACAATCTCAAATTCACACATCCACAAACTCAATTTGTAATTTCAATGTCCACAACTTGAATATGCAATTTTGGAACTCCAACTTTGTATGCCAACCTCCAAGATCACAACTCCAACTTCACAACTTTTTTACTCCGACTTTACAACTCATCATTTACAATTCAATCTTTTAGTGCTTAACTAAAAAAATATTTTGAACGTCAAATTTGTAATCAAGAGCACAAATTGCAACACACAAATGCAAATTCGTCACACCCAAAAACTCAAGCTAATGCTTTGCAACGCATGAGTCCAATTATTTTAATGTATTTTTATATATTACAAACTATATTTTTAAAAAAGTAACATGATTCACTACGCGGTTGGTTGCGCAATTAATTGCGCGGTTGACTATATCGCTCCTATAGTTCACTGCACGGCTGACTGCGCGATTGATCGCTGCGTGGTTCACTGCGAGGATTATGATTTTAGTAGTATGATGCAATAAGTCATTGATTTTGAAATTGAAGGTTCTTCAATCATATCAAAGCTACCTCAAATGATCATTGTTTATTCCTAGGATATATCAAATTCCTACGGTTGGACAATAGGACTCCAAATTTCTTTGAAATTTAACTATAGATTTCTAAAAGGAAAAAATGTGCAATTGATCAAGAATTTATAACCATTGAAATTTATCATTACCGTACCTAGTGGTCGCTTCAACACCTCTAAGTCAAAAGAATTATTTTCCTTTGTCCCAATGATTTGGACATAGTGGATTTCACCTAAGTATTACATAGGTATCACCTATGCATTATAGGGTAGCACCTTAACATTACATGGATAATCACTTGGACAAAAAGTTTATACTTTCATCCATTTTATATGAATTATGTACAAAAGCAACCACATTACATTGTTTTGGTCAAATTCAACAAATCATTTCCATTATTTGAATAATCTATATCATGATTTTTATTTTATTTCAACACATTTGATTGTAGTATTGATAAATGAAAATATAAATAAAATTAAACTTGTTGTACACTTCTTTTTAAAGGTCATCTTTTAAATCCAAAGAGTCATTAATAATTACCATTTTGATAGTTGAATATTTTTAAAAGATTAATCATTGAATATCTTAAAATATAATTTTGAAAATACATTAAAATATTTCAAAAATATAATAGAAGCTTGATCATTAAGTATGAATTCTATGGATTAAATGTTATACATAGAATTGATAGTTATTCGCTTAAGATTTTGAAAATAAACTTAACACTGAATATCTTTGAATGAATGATATTAGCCTGATGAACCTCCAAGTATTTAATTTCTATCAATTGACTCTACCAATATTTATAAATTTATATCATATCATAATTTATCTCTATATATAACAATTTTCACTATATACTTAATGAAGCCAAAACCTAAATGATACCCACATAGGGTCCCTTGCTAAGACAAGATATTACAATGGAGAACAATATTGATACAAAGAACATGTCGATAATTATTGAAGAATAAAAAATAAATCTTGTATGCATTGCAAAATCAGGATCTAGTGTCGGTTCACATATAGAGCAACGTAAAGATTTTTGCGCACAATCATGGCATAGTTTGTGGCAATAATGGACGTAAACCTGTTGTTTTGTTATGGTCATGTCTACCCTAGATGAAGGATTGGTAAATATATTTTTGAAATACAGCCACGTTAGGGTTTTTCTACAAGGTATGGCATATAACCAGTCAAATGCTTTGTTGGTGTGCCCAACGGTTTTACAACCTCTACTCTTTGAATCGTATACCAACTCTAGGATTTGCTGATCTTCTATAAAATTTAGGGCAATAACTTGTCCTACTCTAGGTTTTTTTGCACTCGGTTGTACAAGCTCGGCCATCTTCAGAATATTAGGCAATAAATATCTCGATATATTTTGATAATTATATGTGTTTACTCTATACAATAATAATATTTTCTATTGTAAATAGTATTTATAGCTAACTTCTACAAGCTTTCACTTATTTTTGCTGTAATAATAAATTTACAATGTAAGTATCAGTTTGAATTTATAAAAATATACTTTTTTTTCTAAAAGTATTAAAATATAAAAATATGTTCAATTTTGAGTTGGAAGTAAAAGACAAAAATTCAAAGACAAAAAGACAAAGACAAAAAGACGAAGACATTGTTGTAGGAGCCCTAGCAGCTGTTGTTGAGACCCCAGCAGCTATTGCTGGGGGCCCCAACAACTGTTGTTGGGACCCCAGTAGCTATTGCTGGGGACCCCAGCGACTGTTGCTGGGGGCCCCAGGAGCTATTGCTAGGGGCCCCAACCACTGTTGTTGGGGCCCCTTTAGCTGTTGTTGGGGACCCTAATTATTGTTGTTGGGGTCCCAATTAGTGCGGATGGGGCATAGTATGGAATTCAATATGCAACCCAGTTTAGAAGAACTGATTCAAATTTCAATTGTTGGATGTTTTTCATTTGTAAAATGTTGGTAGGCAAATTGATTTGAGTCCAAGTTGTAAATGGAATCCTCTAGAATTTGATGTAGCATGTACATGAGTTTTGAATTTTGAATTTTGAAATCCATGTGCATTTATTACGTGATGGTGGTGGGATGGTGTTGGTTGTGATTTGAATCTTGCAATTTGATTGCTGAGATGTTGAAATGGTGGCTCAATAATGTTGAAATGTATTGTATGACTTGGTTTTTTGAATGCACAAGAAGGTCTAAGTTTGTGTGCACATTTGAATTTTTAATGCCACTTTGTCCTTCCCCCTCCTTGTCTTGAGATCTGCCCTATTTGATGAGGGAGCCCGTTTTGGAGGTTGTCCAACCACCCTGAAATAGTAATTAGTAGCTCTAATTACTTATCTTTCTAAAAACATACTTTTCTTGAAGTGAACCACCAAGGGCAGCATAATTTCTTTCTTCATCTTTGCACTAATCCCTACTGCCCCAACTCAAAATGGCAGCCAAAATTTTCACCAAAAATTGCAAAACTTGCTTCAAAACAAAAACCTCCTCCATCTAAAACCTCCCTACAAAAATCACAGTATTGCTTGGGGTAAAGGAAATAACTCCATAGTAAACTACACCCGGTCTACAGTAACTTCCAAAAACAAACGAATGAAACGGACTTCAGATGAAAAAATGGCAGCCATTTGAACTTCCCCGAGCTCATCCGGAATGTCGTTTTTCAACATCAGGGACGTTTAGGGGTTAAATCTTATCTTTAGGTGATATGTAATGAATTTTCTTAAATCAATACCAAGGCACAATTCAATTTTGATACGATAAATAGTCTTATAGAAAGGACATTTTGATTTAGTGGTAATCTCAATGCTAATCTAAACCCTAATCCTAAACCCCAAACACTAAATTCTAAAATCCTAAATCCTAAATCCAAATCCATAAATCTAATTCTAGAATTGTCTAGTCCGAAACCCTAAACCCTATAACTTATACTTCATTCCATGGACTTGCAATCCTAAACCTTAAACCCTAAACCCTATAATTTACACTTCATACCATGGACTTGCAATCCTAAACCTTAAACCCTAAACCCTAAATGTCAAAATGTAATTTGAACCCTAAACCTAAATCTTTACTTTTATAATCTAGTCATAATCAATATCCTTAATATGGAAATAAATGACCGTAATCAATTACCCATAACCCAAATTGATAACCTTAAATTGATACATAATTCTATACCTTAAATTTAAATTGATTCTTGCAAATTTAAATTGATACCCATAACCCCAATCGATAACCTTAAATTGATCATGTAAATAGAAACTTCCAATACATCGAGATATGAGGAGAAACTTATGTGCTTGTTAATTTTTTGGTCAAGTTTGAAAGATGCTTTATTTAGAACAGCTCCTCCCCACTAAACGTGATGTCATTCCCGCTCTTTTCTTAACGGCAACTTGTTCGACGTGGTCAATACACCCCAACCTCTTTTCTCTCTCTCTCTCTCTCTCTCTCTCTCTCTATTTGCACCTTTCTAATATGGTAAGCCTTCGTGAATCTATATTGTCTCGAAGTATGCCTTGACATTTGAAAGACCTATTGCATTCGAAGTCAAATTTCTGTGCAAGAAGTGGATACATTATTCTAGGTCAACTTAGTTGTGTTTGGAATTTCTAGAGATGCGAAGGTGTGTGGTCGTGAATGGTTGCTGCGGCCCTGACAAAGAGTAGGGTTTTCTCTTCCTTCCTCATTCAAGACGTTTTGGTGCACGCAATCAGACCATTTGTAAGTGACTTCTGTCTAAATTTTATGGTGATTTACTTGGCATTTGATTTGCACATTTGATACTATCATTTTCAATATAATGAAATAGTTGTAGGAAGGAGGTGATACTTTGGTGTCAACACAATCGCCTCCTTAGTATTGGTTTAGGGATTCATTTTATTATTTGTACGTCAGTATGACATATATGTTCTTGCAACTGTCAAAATGCGTAGTTTTTGTTGGTATGAGTGCTTCAGGTTTTGATTCAGTACTCTAGCAAGAAGTGGATACATTATTCTAGGTCAACTTAGTTGTGTTTGGAATTTCTAGAGATGCGGAGGTGTGTGGTCGTGAATGGTTGCTGCGGCCGTGACAAAGAGTAGGGTTTTCTCTTCCTTCCTCATTCAAGACGTTTTGGTGCACGTAATCGGACCATTTGTAAGTGACTTCTGTCTAAACTTTATGGTGATTTACTTGGCATTTGATTTGCACATTTGATACTATCATTTTCAATGTAATGAAAAAGTTGTAGGAAGGAGGTAATACTTCGGCGTCAACATAATCGCCTTCTTAGTACTGATTTAGGGATTCATTTTATTATTTGTACGTCAGTATGACATATATGTTCATGCAACTGTCAAAAGGCGTAGTTTTTCTTCGTATGGTGCTTCAGGTTTTGATTCAGTACTCTAGCAAGAAGTGGATACATTATTCTAGGTCAACTTTAAAAGACATGCATAGATTTTGGCCTAATGAAAAAGTTGTAGGAAGGAGGTGATACTTCGGCGTCAACACAATTGCCTCCGTAGTACAGGTTTAGGGCTTCATTTTATTATTTGTACGTCACTATGACATATATGTTCTTACAACTGTCAAAATGCGTAGTTTTTGTTGGTATGAGTGCTTCAGGTTTTGATTTAGTACTCTAGCTTGAAGCAGTGCACATTCAGCTCGGGTCGAGCTGAATGTGCAATACATATTCAGCTCGACCCGAGCTGAATGTGTAGTGTAGATTCAGCTCGACCCGAGCTAAATGTGCAGTGCATATTCAGCTCGACCCGAGCTGAATGTGTAGTGCAGATTCAGCTCGACCCGAGCTAAATGTGGAGTGCATATTTAGCTGGAGTCGAGCTGAATGTGCTTTGTCTTCACCTAATCATGGAGATGATCAATTATGCTTTTTTTTTGTTTACTTTGATTGATGTGGGATGAACCTTGGAGTTCTATCATACTACGACAATTATTTACACTTTCGCCTTAACTTTGCAGTGCCGAGATGGACACTTCAACCAGTGCCTCAATCGACGATGATTTTGATTTGTCAAGTGATAACTCGTCTTTCCACAATCCAGTAGATGCTAATGTGATGGAATTCGAAGTTCTCCCAAGGCATTCTTGGGTTGGTAAGATAGTCGAAATGAAAAACCTGTCCGGTGTTACAATTGCCACTGGAATACTTCGTAACTTTCACGCCACGGCTATTTCTGGGACTGATGCTCCATTAGGTGATACGCACGTTGCCATTCAGGTCTCCAGGACATTAGTTGAAGATGAAGCACCGGACGAATGGCGTTATTGTGTTAAGATTTGGCCTATTGGTCAAGTTTTCTATAATAGTGTCAGTCTCTTGCATCACCTGCAGCGTGATACTTACAATTCTGTAATGGCAATGAGAACCCGGTCTCTTGGAGAGAGGACTCGGTCTTATGAAAGCTCATCTAGGATCCCTTCAACCATGGTTTCAACAAAATCATCAATTCTCCTCTCTGACGAATCTATCAACTCTGTTGCTGGAAACCGCTGTTGCTCTAGGAGTTATGTTCAACGCTTCTCACGATTGAAGATTAAGGTATTGCAGATGAGGATGTATTTTGGAACCTCCGTTCAATTTAGAAGGCATATGAAGCTAGATGTTGACGGACAGTTTCATGTGGACAATAACGGTAGAAATGTGGTGACCATTGAGGGCGTTGATGTGTGCGCAGCTGCCTGGCAGCACATCATGGGCGTCAGTGAAACCTCATTCTATGAATATGCCAAGGATGCAGCGGCTGGTGTAGTCGCGCAACCCCATGGTAATTCAGGGAAACGGAAACCTAGAAATCACATAGTAGTTGCTACCGCAACATTACGTGTCATTCTTAATAGGAATGCTGACCACATGCCTCACAAGTCCCGCATCTTGCCTTTGGGTGAGACATCTGTGGCCAAAGTTCTTCCCGCAAATTTCAAGTGGAAAGATCAAATTCCTGCAATTGATGCCCATTTAGTTAATTGTGGGCTTTCCCAAATTTCCACTTCAGGGCTGAGTAAGATTAGGCGGGTCCATTTTTCCGATTACGATGCAAAACGACCTGGGGATAACTTTGCTCGTTGTTCAACGTGTGATAAGTACCATTCCCATCGGAGATTGCAGCAGCCTGGAACAGAAGCTGCGCTATTGTGGCAGCAGAGGTTGAATCTCCATTTGGATTCAGCATGGGCTCATCGAGAGTTGTATTATTCCAACCGTTACCGCTCTCAAGAGTTGCCGGATGAATGTGTTACGATTATGCACGACAAGATGGATCACTCAAAGACTGCATCTCCTGTCCTCTCTCACAAGACGAAACATTTGGATGGTCTGATGAAGTTGCCCATCTCTGGTACTCGAATGCTTGCACATGGTCACGGTGATGTTCGATATGCTCATTATGGCTTGGATATTTATCCATATGATGTCAACTATACAGTGGGATCTTTTGCTAGATTGTTGCGAGATTTAGAACAACCTTCGAAGACATCATCCCGACAATTATTTCAGGGTTCGGGGAGAACTGCATTGTTTCGAGCAATTTTGTAAGGAGCTTCAGATACTTGTGTCCCATTCCTCTGTGCCGCACCTGAGTCTCTAGCTACTGCAAAACCTTTGCCGCCTATTTTGCATGTGCAAATGGACAATGTGGTGAGTGACAACAAAAATAGATATGTGTTTTGTTTTTGGTCTCTTCTTGTTGCAAAGGGTATCTTCCGAGAGGTTTATGTTAATTTCATGCTTGTTGGCCACACATATGATGACATTGATGCATTATTCGGTCGATGGAGTATGGCTTTGAAGAAGGAGAGTTTCTCCACGATCCCTTTGCTCATGAGATCATTTATGGAGAACGAAAGTGTGCCAACAATCCTCCACTTGATTGAAGAAGTCCCGGACTTCAAATCCTTTATTAGTGAAGGTATTGCAGGTGGAGACGAAGCATTACAGGGCCACGCAAAGGCTCACCAATTCAAATTCTTTGTTGATTCCAACGGATGTCCCATGATGAAATACAAGATTCTTTGTCATCAAGATGATTGGCTTCCAAGAGAAGGGGGTGGGATCAAATTGTGGAAGGAGGATTCAAATGGGAGGTCTTTATGGCCACGTGGAGAACCACCTTCATTGCAGCCAGAGGCAATGCGCAATCTTTCTGAAGTGATTAAAGGTCTTTCTGGATTCATTTCATATTGGGAGCATCAAGCACGTGAGGATCGTACAGGTGAATATCGAAGGCGATATGAGCCTTTGAGCTACTATTGGCGGGCAGTTAGAGAGTCACTTAGTCAACCAATGGACTTGCCCACCTCTCTACAGGATGGTTTTTGGCCTTCTAGTCGTATTGGTCAGACAATCGAGGACCAATTCACTAGTGTGGGCGCTGTTCGTGAGGATCATGATGAAGATGACCACTTTGTTGGGCAGAGTCGAGATAGGCCAGCCCCTTCTTTTCGGATTAATCGAGACGTTTACTCAGGCTATTTTGTTGCATTAAGACCGTGTGATGGAGATGAACATCCTGTTTGGATTGCACAAGCTCTCTCGGGCCCTAATTCGGATCTGGAAAGGCCTAATTCTATCAAAATATAGTACTTCCGGCCCACTTCACGCGATGCAAATGTCCAAAGATGCTATAATGGATGGGCCTCTTCCAACGGTCTACAATGGACAATTGATGACGAGCAACTTCCGCAATGGGAGGATACGGGATCTTTGTTGACTGCATGGAAGTCTAGAAGTAGGAGTGAATTTCCTGTTGTGAAGATACCTAGAAATCAAGTTCAAATCATCCAAGATAGTTTGATCAGGGATACCGAGCCGTCTTCTTCGCAATGTTTTTTTAGTACAAAGATGTTACCCTTATACTAGTATCCAAGAATGTGTGCATAAGATCGAAATTTGTTGGCGTGATTTTAGCTCGAATCGAGCTAAAGTGTACACCCATTTCTTGTGGAGATTAATACATTTCAAAGTTTTGATATTTTATTATTTGCTATGCTGAATGGTTTATCGCACAGGAATTGCTTGGGCACATTCAGCTCGAGTCGAGCTGAATGTGTATGGCTTTCTTCTTGGAGAGAAGTGAATTCTGGGCTTGATGATTTGCCCTTCGATATTTACTATTCTGAATGTTTTATCGCATAGGAATTGTTGGGTCACATTCAGCTCGACTCGAGCTGATAGTGTGTTTCGATTTGAGAAATGCATTTTCGTACCTTGACATTTGATCTTTTGTTTTTGAATGATATTTGGAGTTGTAAGTGTTGCTTGCTTTCAGCTTGACTGAAGCTAAAAATGTACTTTAATTTCTTTCAAGCCTAATTTTACATTGAAAATAATTCCGCACCTCCCATTTTAGTGGACACCAAACTCGAAAGATAGTATTCAAAGGTTACTATGCAAATCACTAAACATTTGCATATTTAGGTTTGCTCATGCTTTTCATATTATTTTGGGAGGCTCCTAATCTCCCAATATAATGAATATGGTGTTAAAGGCGCAGGACCTCACCGACCAAATCAGCGTCCTCCTCTAATGCGATGATGTGGCGCTTGAGAGCCTTACAAGCCTTGATAGATGCACCTTATCAATTGAAATAAACATGATGGAGTTAGAAGCTGATGGTAATTATACAATGACAGAAGAGGAAGTCGGAAGAACGCTTACCAGTTGATGCTGTAAGATCGAGGACGATCTCATCTTTTTAGGTACAAAGGTCAATTAGAGCCTCCATGAGGTTGGAGGACTTCTCGCGAGCTCCACGCCATGGCTGGTTGGTGGATCCTCTCAGCATCAAGGTCTCCTGTGTGATCAGATTGGTCAAGTGACCATCTGATGACAACTGAATCTCCTCCAGCAACAATTCCATCCTATCATTGAATGAAAAAGGAACCCAAGGCTCCAAGTTCCTCACATAGCACTTCACCATGAAGCACTTGTGAGTGCGCCCGAGATGGCCTTCGCGCGAGAGAGACAAGCCGTTAATGGCAAACCACTTTGTCCCCTCACGAAAGTCTGCCCACTCTGCCCAAGCATGAAGCTCGTTAGAGATAAACTTCGAGTCCGGGTAGAACACGAGTAGCGGTGCCCCATCGCGAAGCAAGGCTTCTGCCATCTCGAAGCACCGATGAATCCATTGGGATTCCCGCTTACCTCCATCAGATTGTTGAGTTGGAAGTTTGTTCCAACTCGGCATCACACCACCGCCCTCAATTCCAGGGACCGACAAATCCTCTGGAACATCAAAAAGTATCATGTCCACCAAACCATCGTCGCAAGGCTCTCCACGGTGATGCCGCAACCGTGACCCGGAATGTACCTTCATGAACTCCTGCATCTCTGACCAAACAGATGGCAAGTCATCCTCCTCAGCTATATTATGAAACAGAGTCATAACGTTGAGAGCGCTCTGACAAATCACCTCCACTCCAACATTAGACTTTAGATGCTCCACCACTAGAATGGTGTAGATAGTCTGTGAAGGCTTGGCTACATAGGTGGAGGGTCGGCTGCTGCCCGAGGGGGAAATGCCTTGCGTCGGTGCCATGGCAGCTGGAATAGCAAACGATGTTGCCCCTCCAAGCTGAGCAAACAGCTTCTCAGGCCCCTCCTTTGCCACCCATGCTGCCAACTGTCTGTTCCTCTCCCTCGTCTCCTTCTTCAACGTCTTGGCTTTGAGATTCTCCATCCTCAAAGCCTCCTTCTCCGCCGCCTTGAGCGCCGCCTTCGCCGCTCTTTCCACAGCCTTTGCTCGATCTTTCTCCAAAAGAGAAGGGTCAACTGGCTCAATCATCGAAGAGAGAGAAGATGGAAGCATGTCGCCATCTCCACCGGTGGCTAGGATGTCACAGTCCTTTCGAAGTTGAAGCTCTTCACCTAGAGTAGGATCAAAAGTCTTCAACTCCAAGTACCAAGGGCACTACACCAACTTGTGATGACGAGAGAAGCGCTGCCTTTGCTGCTCGGTGAAGATGCAGTCTGGTGAAGTAGGGTCCGTCTACTTTTTGAACCAAATGGGCATTTGACTTGGTTGCAAGGCTCCTTTAGCAACGAGCTCCCTCCAAAAGTACCGAAGCACCGCCCGCTTCATGGTCTTCTCACATCCCTCCTGCTTTAGAAACTCCTCCGACTTCGAGAAGACACCTTCCCTCCCAAGGTGGTCTTTGAAAGCCTTCGCCCACAGCATGATGCTCTAGGCCTCCACCTAGGAACCAATGTCTTGGATGGGATTTGGGAGCCCATCATTCTTCAATACGACGTTGTCCACTTCAACAAGCTCGGAAAACTTCTTCTCAATTTCATCCTCCAACTATAACATAAAGTACAATCTCTTAGTAAAAATCACCATTTAGTATGATAACTTAAATTCAATAGACATTAGGGAATTGAATGACTCACCCCAGCCTAGAAGGCAGCAGTATCAATCCATCCCCTTAGACTCGTGTCTGAAGCTCGGGATTTAGGGAAATTGTACTCCGCCCTGCTGTCCTTGCTCATGTTCCACCATTTGCACCATCTTCCCTTGAACTTCCCAGTCACCTTCGCCGTGCAAAAGAGTTGGAGCTTCTCGAGTGTCATCTCTGGCTTAGTCTGGTAAATATCGAAATGACGCATCACCTAGAATAGGGGCACATAGACTTGCACTAAGTTATGGCTCAACATTGAATCAAATTGAAACTATATGGAAACTATAGAAACAAACACCAACAAATTGGGAATTGACATACCTCTTTGAAGAATTCCTCACCGTTTGCCGGATTTGCAATCGCCAACATCCGTGTAAATGTAGTTTGACATGCAATCTTCTTCTTCAGGACTGCATCGGTGCAAAGTCTCACCAACTCTTCTGGACTTCCAACGCGATCAACACCAACACCTGTTACAAGGCTGTCCTTGTAATTCCGGATGCACTCCTCTTGTGCAGCAATAATCTTCCGCTATAAACCAATAACCGTTAGTAATAGACAAAATAAAGAAAATTTCATATTGAACAAGGCAACAACAATTTTAGAATTTCAATCGTAGACCGACATGCTTACCTCAAACATGAGCTTCTGAAATGCGTCATACGTCATGTGATACCATTTCTTTGTTGCCTTCTTCCCCCACTCGTGCACGCTTGCTTCGTAATCGTCTTCGCTAATCAAGCCCTTCAGTTGCTCGAAGTCCAACAATCCAAAATGTTGGACCCTCTTCAGCTCATGCGAGATGTGCTGCGTGACGTGATCAGCCTCTTTTTGCCTAGGATACAAAAACCACTATTTATGAATGTGCATGTTCAATATTCATTTAAACTACCGAGTTCAACCTTTAACACAATTACAATTTATAAATCTGAAATATTAATGACAGCTCAAGAGTTAGAGAGAGTCTTACTTGTTCAGATCAGTCATTGCGTTGAGTAGAATATGGCGGTTTGCCATATTCGGCTCTAAAACCACAGCCCTCACCGAGGAATGGAAGATGAAGTCTCGAGAGTGCACCTGGGATATGACCTCCATCCACGCAGTGTGGCGGTGGTTGCCATCCCAGATATAGAAGTATTTGTTTGAGAACGACTGCAACTCCGGCTGACTCTGCAACATAGTCTCGAACCTGCGATCCTCCTCTAGCCAAAGTGCAGACCACTTGGCTCGCTCGAATGGAAGCACCTCTTGCTCAGTCATTGAGAAACTCTTCGCCGCAACCTAAAAACATGCGGATCCAGAACGATATCCCTTCACAAACTCCGCCTTGAGTTTCTCAACATCACTCTTCAGTGGGAGACGAACCTCCGTCATGGGTAACATGCGGCACAGTGGAATGAGGAGCTCGTTGACTGTAGGGTAAAGTGACCTCTGCAGGACATCTAAAGTTGTCCCCCGAATAGATTTCCTCAACGCCTGCTCGGTCGATTCCATCCTCGAGTCCAGCTCTAAGACATCTATTTCTTCCTCCACGGGTTGATTAACCGGCTCTAAACCGGAACTACTGGAAAGAGTCACTTGTTCCTCAGGTGCCATCTGAAATACTGATGAGGTTAAAGAAGACGTCATGAAAGAGACTCACCAAGCCTATCAATCTTCCTCATCTGAAAAGCAGCAACATACCTCATCAATGTTGTCCTTGCTTGCTCCACTCATGATTTTTCCACCCCCAACCCCACTTGAGCGCTCGTGGCTGAGCAAGTCCTGCAAACACACATACAGGTTCATCAGGGAGCAAGCCAAAGTCTTCACAGTCCAACCTACCTCGTGGAGCGAATTTAAAAGACCCGATTGGACCTTCACGGCTTCTTGGTAATCTTCACCGCGTAACCGGAGATAGAGGCCGAAGAAGCAAGGACCCTACAGAAACAACACTGACCTGCCCACACGAGAATCGCTCCAGGACCAGGACAACAGTTGAAGCATTATGGAGAAAAAAAAAAAAAAAAACAACACCAAAAAAGGACCCTCGGATCCGAAGGTCAATTCTGGACCTCAAGAAATAAAATAAAACCAGCCTACCTCGTGGAGAGGAGCTGTAGACCCGGCACTTTGATCGACCACTCCAACTCTCACGTGGAGTGTGCACAACTTGGTCGCACAGAAATGAAAGTGATAAGGGGTGACCGTGGACTTGGAGGATTTTCCGATGTATCTGAGGGTATTCCCGGAACTACATAAACTTCGGGTTTTTATATGTGTCACGACGGGAGATATAAAGTCTTCATAGTCACTGTTGAATGATGCATAGTCATTCAATATCACCATTTAACCTGTCTCTATCAAATAATTAAGAAAAACAAAGGATCACCAATCAAAGTTTACCTGATTGCTCGATGGAGATGTTGAAGCTCCTCTGGAAGTGATAGTCAAATCCCTAAGTTCCTCCGTTGGCATTGTTTTCACTACTACTATATTCTGGGAAACTAATATTGCTTGCTGCTCTCGACGTTTCTTCTGAGTGCGTACTTGCTTAGGATTTGTAAACTTTGTTGGTCTTCTCCTCTTTCTAGCAATCTTAGTCATCCTCGGCACTCAACCCTATCCAGTCCTCTCCACTCCCTAAACATCACAACCTCGCAGGTAAAATCACTATCTGTTGTCACAATTGCAAAGATGCCTGTGTGCAATATATAAGCCTTCTTGCTTTCATCGGCGGGTGGCAAGATATTCATGTCTCCAAAATATCGGATCTTGACAGTCTTTAGTTTGAAATGAAATAGACTTGTAGTTGCTGTTTATGAAACTGTCACCATTGATATTCCTTACCACCGGCGCAATCTTCATATTTTTAGTCCTACCCTGCAACACTTTTGAAAAACGATGCCAAGCCTATGATGATTACAATGGGCAAACCTTGGGCATTCATCGTTCCCTGAATATATTACTTAATATATTTATATATTTCTGGACTACTGCAGGCTTCAATTCCATTGAAAATTGTCGTATCCTTCCAAGAGGCAACAAAATGGCTGCGCATACTAAGTATACATTAGGAAACCAGTGAATGGCGTTTTGTAAGATCATATTTGAATGTGCACACAATCAGTTCCTCCTTCTCTTTGTGCAACCCCGGGTCATCTCTCAGAGTTCGTAAATATTCTTCGAGAGTCCTCAAGCATGGCGTCTCTTTCATCGTGCCGAGGGGGCATCCCTTTTGTCATGCCCGTTGATGAACATGGCACTGTCGTTGTCCTAGAGTCTTTGCTCTATGTTCGTTTTGGATTCAGGAGTGGAACGGTTCAAGTCGAACAGGACGTATTTGATAGTAACAGGATTCACACGTAGTCCATTTATCAAGTAAAAGATCGTGATGTGGTAGGATTTGTGTGGAATTTGTGTTCAGGTTCCTTTAAAGTGTACGGTGTCAGCGATGCTCATATTTTATGTCATGCATCTACTGCCGCCATAACTTCTTCAGAGGATTCCGGAGATACAATACTCCTGCCTGGTTTGGGCACGAGGTCAATCCCGATCGTCCATACACTTAGCAACACAGAGGAAGAAGATGTCAGTGATCCTAACTTAGATGACTCAAAAAAAAATACCAACTGTCACAAGTCATTCCTTCCCAGTATGTCTGTTTCACCTGCATCATTATTCGATACGTCCCAATCTGTTTCTCTAGGGAAGCCTCATGTCGATCCTACATCGAGAAGAATACGGAGTATTCTTGTGCAAGTGCGTAAAACAGGACTCAGGAAGGGGTCCAGATCGGAGTTGTCACGAATTGATCTAGACAGTCTAGACGTGAAAAGTGTGAAGTATTTGCCACCAGATTACAATGGGAATGAGATCTTTGAACTCCCGCCACTTCCGGAGGGTATTCCCCCACAGTTTGGAGGAGGCCTTGATGGTATGAGTAAGCAGTATGATGGTCACGCGTGGTGCAAGACGATGACTACAAACATCAAGAACGACTTCGGCCTCACATACCGGAAGTCAACGTGTACCGGGCATCTCCAGTGTCCCAACACAAGTTGTGACTACAAATGCAGAAATGAAGGGCGCACGAATCAAACCGAGTGGAGCGGATTCGCCTTCATCCCGTTTCCTGTCAGCGGCGCACCTTCGGCGAAGTCAACATTGGCATGTAAGCTTTGTCGGACTCCTCCTATTTGTTTATCTCTCTGTGATGCTCGTATCTACTATGTGACATCGACCGATCCATCACGCACTCGTGTGGCCATTCATCTTCGGCATCATGACCACCCCATCTCGAAAGGCCTCGACCAATGCGCGATGGACGTTGTGTACGATTGTGTTGCCAAGGAAGTCCAGCGCACACCGAAGGCTACGAACTCAGCAATCATCATGGCAGCGAGCAAGAACTTCCTTTCTGACTATTTGATTCGTCCGGCATCCGGGTCATCAACTTTGGAAGGTGCTTCTATGGACATTGTCCTCGATTAGTTCCAGACACTTTCATCTCCAAATATTAGAAACCTTGTGTCTACTTGCAAGAGGTTCTATAGTGGTGGTAAGGGAGTGATGGACAACATTATGGCTCTGAAGGAATCGTCGAAGTTCGTGTTCATCCACGAGAACAAGTTCCCGGGTCAATCCAAAGGTAAAGTCTTTGTCTTCAAGATGTCAGTGGATCTAGCAGGTAGTGGTGTCGATCTCGTCAAGCGTATGCAACCCGGGAATGACCTTCAAGATTGTTGGTTGATGTTCGATCATGTCAAGCGGGTCAAGGATTGGACTACCATGGCATGTCATGTATATGACAGTAAGTATTGTCGAGTCATGACAATTGCCATGTACGATATGCAATCCGAGGATGCCGACGCACAACAACTTTTCTCGGAAAATTTGAACGATACGATGAAGAACCATGGATTGGAGGCGACCAACTTCAAGGGCTTCATGGCGGATAGCGCTGGGGCGAACTGGCACGCAGTTCGTCGAGTTCACGGCAACGGCGACAAAGACAAGCCCATGGACAATAGGGAACGCACTTGTTTATTCCATTGGACCAAATGTCTCCAGCGAGCCACCGTTTGGAACATTCTTGCCGGCTTCCAAGACCAGCATATAGCCCTTTGTAAGATCTGGAAGAATGCAAAGTCTCAAGAGGAGGCTGAAGCGCAGTACAATGTGATAAGAGGGTGGTGGGTGTCCTCTGGTGCCACAACCGAAGTAGGGCGATGAGCTCTTGAGGATTGGATGGCGTTTTGGCACTTTCCGTATCGACAGTGGGGCGGCGCAATGCAACTTGTAAGTAGTCTATGGTTTTTAAACGGTGAAATTTCCAGTTCTAATTGTTATAGTGGATAGAAATCGTGTTATGACAATCGTTGACTTGTGCTAGGATCTGACGCTGGATGAGAGAGCGGACATACCTTCATGCAACCTAGCTGAAACGGTCCGCAACCGGTCGCTTCAACAATCTGGGAACACGATGACATGCTTGTACGCTGCAACCGTGGACAATCTTATCCATGCTTTCATGCAGATAACATCATATCGTGCACGGTTGAAGGGTGGAACATCTGGTACAGGACCGGACAAAGGTACGCTTTGGCTGCGATCCGCTCAACGTTCAGGTGATCCTAAACTCATTGCTGAGGCTGTTAGGAACTTCCCAAATGCCCAAGATCTACTAACCCGAACGGGCGGACTAGAAGGTGTTGAAATATTTGGGTCTACAAAACGCAAGCTTGATTTGCCCCCAGGGTCCGAACACGACTCTCACCGTTCCGATACGGTAAACTATTCTATTCCACGAGATGGGACGAGGGTGACTCGAGCACGAATTGAGGAGTCGCTTAGCGGTCACGACTCCGGAGTTCAGCACACAACCTCCGTATTGGAGTCGGAATGTGATCCATTAAAGTGGCACATTGCTCGTCTTCCAAAGAAGTCCGCTCGAAAATGCCAGGCATTGCAAGCTCACACAGGTCAACAATGCAATGCTAGAGTGCAACGTGGAAGTCATGGAACTCCGGCCCTCACATATGCTCGTTTGAAGAAGGATTACAGGAGTCCACGGAATGTTGCTGCGGAGTTCTGGTTTTGCCCTGATGACATTAGCCGTTGTGTGAAGGGATCTAAGCGTTCATTTGTTCTTGATTGGCCAGCAGTTCCGATGACGTGGCCTGTGAAGTTTGGCACAAATCTAACAATGCAGGAGGTATTGGCATTAGAGGAAGTTGGTTTCCAATTGCAGCAACGTGGCGCTCTTTCACCGCGGAGACAATTCCAAGTGTCTATGGACATGCCCCTTCCGCTTTCCCACTTCCCGGATCCTTCGAATCCGGATTCATTCCACACATTTCGCCACGGCTATGCGATCCATAGAGGCTCCGACGTTCCCACAATTGAGCAACGCAATAAGTGGTCAAGTGCTGCTCTTATGAATAACTGCTACGTTTTGAACGTCGTTGCCATACCATACCCAGGTTGGGGATGTGTTATTACCCTTGACACAGAAAAGGCGAAGTCCTAGTGCATCACAATTACGGACCTCCCAGGGTGTACTTGCCCTGATTTCTTGAAGATGCAATAGGAGGCGTTGGGAAAGAAGGGGCAATGGAAGTATTGCAAGGATGTGTACTATATCCTACGTTACCTATATAAGATGGATTACAAGGTGGACTTATTCATGCACGCTCCGAGCTATAGCTTCAACAAAGTGATGGGCATCCTTGAACTTGCCAACATTGCAGAACATGCGTAAGGAGCCTTGAGATATCTGAAAGCTCAGACGTCATGATTTGGTCTTAAGTAGCGTCATAGAGTACGCACTGATATGTTTTTTACTTTTGAATTGGGGATGAGAATCTTGAATTCAGAGCATAAGAGTCATGATATTGTGCTAAGTAATAAATTGAAAGTTCTTAGAAACGTAGTCAAGCATGAGGAGAAGGCCCCAAATCGGAAGTATTTCCCTCATCGCAGAGGTGACCGCGGTTATAGGGTACTTTCTTAATTTAGTAAATTGTATCAAACTTTAAGTGCAATTTCTGCATTTCTACGGATTTTTTCCAGAATTTTACTTTTTAAAAAAAAAATCTATTTAAATTTTTTTTTTTGGTGATTTTTAGGCTCCCTGCTCGCTGCTCACCGCTCAACGCTCACAAGATAGCATCGCTGCCTATACGATTACTATCGACGTAATTCTTCAACTGCCCGAGAAGACATTCAAGATGAGAGCGGCGAAGCCACAAAAGAAGGGTCCTCATAAGGACATTATCATTTGTATCTCCTCGTCTCCATGGAGGCAGGAAGATGGCGTTCCTGGTAAAATTACAAACACTCTTCTCCGGGTTGTTGTCAATAAGAAGAGTATTATCGGAGTTAAAGACTACCGAATCATGCCGAAGGCTAAACAACGTTTTTGACAAGGTTTTCAAAAACATTGGCTTCTCCTTATTATCTTTAGCCATGAGGTACACATTCCGCGAAGTTTTTATCTGTGAACATTTCTCTTGACCTAGAACAAGAAAAGGAGGCCCCAGATCCTTGAAGAGACAAGCCGCGATCGCCTCGACTGTGGATTTCTTCATAGAGCTCCAGATGACGATAGAGTTCAGAAAGTTTCTTATGACTAATAAAAACTCACGTACATCCGGACCAAAGTAGACTGCCTTTGGACTAATCAAGGTAGGAATGGTCGACGAATAATCAATCTGTTGAGAGCTATGCGCAGTAAGCCTCACAGCAATAGAGACTAAATCCGTCACGCATAGAATGCCATTCAAATCCATGACGAGATTTAGCCACTTAGTTGGTCTGGCGCTCTCAACAACGGACACAATTCTAGAAACAAGGTACTGGGACAGGACCAACACACAATACAGTCAATGGTAGCAATAAGTGGAACAGGAATGCTAGAATGTGAGCAGTGAGCAGTGAGCAGTGAGCAGTGAGCGGTGAGCAGTGAGTAGTAAGCAATCTATTTTTTTCAATTGGGCACCCTATAACCATAGATTTGGGGTGATTTACAAGAAACAATTTGACATTGTGATCTATTTCTGTGGTATGAAAAAAGATCAAAATGGGAGAAAGTTTGATTAAAAAACCCCGAAATAAACTATTTGGAGGATATTTGGATGAATGTAGATAGATGAATGTAGATGAATGATTGCTCAACTTATAGTTAAAAAAATATAGCAACTTCTAAAATATTAGTAAAAATTTTTTTAAAAAAAAAAAAAAAAAAACCAATCGAAGGGCTCCTCGGTACCGAAGAGGGCCCTGAGGGTGAAACAAAAAAAAACAAAAAAACAAAAAAAAACAAAAAAACCAGTCGAAGGACTCCTCGGTACTAAGGAGGCCCAATGAGGGCAAAACCAAAAAAAAACAAAAAAACAAAAAAACCAGTCGAAGGGCTCCTCGGTACGGAGGAGGGTCATGAGGGCGAAACCAAAAAAAAAAGTTGTATACGGTTCTTCTCTTTTTAGAGCATTTCTTGACTCTACCTTCACTATTCTTTCTTTTTTGTTAAGTAACTGCTTACAGTTACTTTTGAGGACACTCTCATTTCACATCATAAATATTTTCAAATTTGGTCAAGTAGGTATGTTTTACCATTCCTTGTTACTAATCATTGAACCTAACTCATATCTAAGAAGATCAAACACACCATATTTGATATCCTTGTCCCTTCTATCATGTCACAGTCTTTGAAACACTGGAATATGTCACTATTACCAGTTTTCATGACTTTGTTTACTATTCTTGACTCATTAGCAGTTTGTTCACAACAAGTTGATCTAACTTGGTTACACAAAACTTGTTGTAGACAAACTCTTGCAACTATCTACATATTACCTCATGCACATCATTCAATCACACTTGTAGTGTATACTAAAATCAAGAATATATTTCCTTATTTAGTTCACAAATACAAGAGGACAAGGTTACAAAAAATGGTTAGGTTCCACAAGCTTGGAGCTGGTTGTAGAAGCCCATGAGGTGGAGACCCTCACCTGTCCCCATGCACAACCACAACAAAAAGTTGAAGTTAGTACGTAGACAAGGTGTCTTAAGGTCTTCCCACAGTTGTTATCCTTTTCACATGTGCTAATAACCAATCACACAAACATGCAATACCAAATTTTTGCAATCAAACCCTAATCATGCAAAGTTTCTGAACCTGAGATCGGCCTGGTTGAGACATAGTATGGGACAATGACGTGTTAGCGTTGACAGTGTCCATGAGTTAGTTTCTCCTTCAATCACCAAGTTGGACCAAATCACTACATCAACTTGGTCCAGACATGCAAACAGCTCTAATCTGTTATCAACGTGAAACTTGCTCTAGAAATGCAAGCACTTCTAGTCTGTAGACTGTTAACAATAACAACTTGAAACTCGCTCTAGAAATGCAAGCACTTCCACTCTGTAGACTAACAACAACTTGAAAAGTTGTTGTCAAGTCTAGTATACAGACATGATGTATGACTAGCATACATGCATTATGCAGCTTTAATTGCCACTTAGTTTTGAATCACCTTGCAAGTTTCAAGTTACTATCAGTGAGTAGTTATGGTCCATAATGACTAAACCACCACTTAGTTCTGATAATATTTGATTTGCAATATTAGTGAATCTAATCTCGAGATCATGCTTATGTTGGTGAACTACCTTGAATAAATGTCCAACAACCTTCATGAGGTCAGTTTCTTATTCAAAGGAAAGAAGGAAAACTTATTGCCCTATTTCATGTCAACATCATCACATATATGCATCCACTAATTTAGTGAGTGGTATGTGTGTGTGTTTTGACAAGTATTTAGTGGATTTAGTCAAGGTGCGAGCACCAAGGCTTATTTTTACCACTGACCAAATATTATTTTATCTATCACCAATTATCCCATTGTATGTTTTCCCTAAATTAAGTAGAGGAGGGAGGGCGAGACTTATAATTGTCTTATTTTGGATAGATGTAGGGTCTTAAGTGTAGATTTTAATAAATCGTACACAAATATGATTAAGACATACCACTTGTCTTTTTAGTACAAAAAGTGTCTTTATCTCATGTCAACCAAATGATCTATTATCAATCTCTCATTGCCTACGTTGTTTAACGTAATGCAAAAAAAGAAAAAAAGAAAAAAAGAAAAAGGCTGAGGGGCTCCTTGGTACCGAGGAGTGCCTTGAGGGCGAAACCAAGGGAAACCAAAAAAAGAATACAAAAAAAAAAAAAAAAAAAATTTAAATTATCGCCCATTAAGAAAAATTCTCCTTAAGGAGTTATTCAAATTGCCGATTTGGCACTTCAAACTTCTCCGTATATTTGAATACAAAAATTCTTGCTTTCACTACAATGTTACATAGTTTTACAATTCTTGCTTCCACTACAATTTGAGTGAGGGGAAAAATGGCACCTTGGTACCAAAGAGCCCATTTGGCACTCCAAACTTTTATGAAATTTTGAACACTAAAATTCTTGCTTCCATTATAACTTTACATAGTTTGAATGAGGGGAAAAATGGCACCTCGGTAACGAAGTGCCCATTTGGCACTCCAAAATTTTATGTAATTTTGAATACTAAAATTCTTGCTTCCACTATAATCTTCATTGCAGTGGAGCATTAGGCCAACGCAAAGCGAGGGTGAATTACAAACACTTGTATTATATATACAGATTCTTGTGCAAGGCAAACTTGGAAGACAACAAGTAAATACATGCACCAAGTCTTAGTTTCAATGAAGTACAGCTCCTACTCCGCAATAGGAATCTCTAAGTTTTTCTTGTTTTGGTCATAGTAGTTATGGCAAGTTATTGCCTCATTTATAGTTTAACTTTGAAAACTACACAAAACTTTGAAGGGCCAAAATGGCTCCTTGGTACCGAGGAACCCTTTTGGGCTTCACAAAAAACTTGTGAAGTTCAACGATTCTCACTTGTAGAAATAGTAGAATTTGTTGAGGAAAAATATTTTGAAACATGTTTTACCTGTTGTTGGGAACGGGAAAAAAAATCAAAAAAATTAGACAAAAAATAAAATAAATAAATGGCCCTAGTAGGCTCTTTGGCACAGAAGAACCTCTTTTGACTTCTTTAAAATCTTGTAGTTTAGTGGTTCATCTTCACTCTTGAAAGATTTTTTTTTTTGGCGGCATGAATTATGAAGCAGTATAAACTGACATAATTTTTTTTTCCCATTAAATTTCATGTTGCTCATAGAGAAATTTTCGTAAAACTAGATGAGATTTTGAATGGATGCCCTAAACTTCATTCATCCATAAACTCTGTCCATCCATGAAATATATCATCCAAACTTATTCATCCATTTAATGACAAGAAATAGTCAACTCCGTATTAAAGTTTGGTTAGGTTTGTCCCTAAAATTCAACATTTATTTTTATGTGAAGCAATTTCATAGCCCATTTGTAAGTGAAAAATCACAGAAGACATTTGTAAACCACGGTAGTAGGTTGCAAAATTTTACTTTTTTTAGAAAATTCCAAATATCACTTATAGAAAATTCCTATAATTAGAATATTCATGTCCATTTTTATCCTCCCTCCTCACTGCTCACCGCTCACCGCTCACCGCTCACTGCTCACATCCTAGCGTCGTTGATGCGGAAGCTGCGGTGGAGGGAAAAGAGGTGTGCATAGAGGAGCGCATCAACTACGAGCCGTCTCCAAAGCATCGCGGACCACAGTCATCAGAGGTGGATAAGGTTGGCAAGCTGTATAATACATTTTTGCCCGTTTTTTCACAAAGTGCAGCCTTGATTTTTTGGAATGATTGTGCTCAACCTTAGACTCAGTAGGTTTTTTCTTGGATGTGTTACCATGCAGGCATCGGATCCATACGCTTTTTGATGTACTTTACGAGGAGTATATATTTTTGTATATACAATGTTATCATAATTTAAAGAATTGTTTAACGATTCATTTTCTTCAATTGTTTCTCAGATTGGATTGGATGACATTGTCCACCGTCCTCTTGCATTGAAGTCTCCAATTGGGATCACTATAACAAACCCGTGTTTTTTGTCACGTCCTGAATCATGTCCCAGGAGACATGTAGACATCCGAATTTACATCCCTCTGACGTACCAACGCGTGTTTTCGTCCCTCTGACGTACCAATGCGGAAATTTTGGGAGGCTGGAAATGGTGTCAACTGGGCGCCACGTAGACGACACCTAAGCGGCAGGATGACGGGCAGTGCCACATGGCCGGGAATTTCATCCGATCCAATGGTGACGTGGAATCTGACGTGGCGTCTGACCTGGACCCGGGAAAGAGTGACGTGGCAGGCCACTTCAGTAGATATTTGCATGGTTTTTTTTTCAGATTCGTGTTTGCGGGGACGTCATTGGTTACATGGCTGTGTTTTTTAAGACGTCCCGGGTTGACGTGGAGATGTCTTGTTCGACGTCTACGCCAACGCTACCTGGATTTTGATGTTGATTTCGTTGAACATCGCCATGCCCTAGAGGACGTGGCGATGGACATGATCGCGTCCTCCAATACGTTGCCGACCCATGGTCGTCGGCAATGAGGGTGTCATCGCAGACGTCTCAAAGAACTTATGCGTGTTTGATGTGACATCCCCTGATGCATGGTATTGCTGACGCTGTTTATGTGATGGTGTTTTGGAGGGACATCGAGAGATGTTGTACAAGACATGAATATGTTGTACAAGACATGAGTATATTGTAGAAGACATGAGTACAAGACATGAATACCTCATCATACATGTAACATGTACATTCATCCAAATTCATGCTTACTGGCCTACTTGCAAATGTGGTAATATGATATACACGCAATTTAAAATATGAATGCCTTCTACTTTATAGTCATTACATAGACGAATACAGCCTACACTGTACTCAAAATTGAACATTGCTAAAGTGTCACAACATCGTAGCCTAAAACATTGCCGTGTTTGCGAACATGTCCAGGAATGTCTCCATAGACACGGGGATGTTTCAAAAGACGTCCCTGCGTTTCCTAAGTGCTGTGGCATACGTCTTCTACAACATGGTCATGTCTATATGTCGCTCACAGCACATTGCATGTCCAACACTGCACCTCTAACCTCTACACTCTAAATTCTAACCTCTACACTCAAAACTCTAACCTCTACACTCTAAACTCTAACCTCTACACTCAAAACTCTAACCTCTACACTCTAAAATCTAACATTCTAACTTGTAAACTCAGTCTACACTCTAAAACTCCAACCTCTACATTCTAAACTCTAACTACTTGGAGAAATGAAGGCCAAAGTGAGCTTTGTGCAACCTCAAATTCTACTTAAAGGTCTCATGACCTAACTATGGCTGCAGCAACTAACCCTAGCCGCCTCACGACCTAACTATGGCTGCAGCAGCTAACCCTCGCCGCCTCTATTCATCCAATGAACTTGACGAAATTCATCCTACTTGATGGTTATGTTTTGCAAGACACGATGATGTTTTCCAGGACATGTCAATGTTTTGCCAAACACTGCTGATGTTTTCAGAGACGTCTCTGTGGGATGTCCTCAAAGATATGTAGACGTTACTCGAGACATCTTCAATTGGATGTCTCAAGTGACGTGGACCTATACACAGAATGACGTGTCACCTTATCCGACATGGAATTGTGTTTGCCATGTAGATGAAGTGTTGTAAACTACAAAATATATAATATGTCTACATGGGTAAGCCACCAAGGACTTTACGAAATCACCCTAAATTCCTTATAATTATGCTTTTGGTAGAAAAGTGGTAATTTAATATTATATTAATTAATAAATATTATTTAATATTTAAATATACAGTACTGAATTTAATATGTCCGCTTTAATTACAGAATAATCAGTTTTTATAAAATATTATTATAATATTAATTAATATTTTTTATTTTTAATATTTAAAATTTTATTTTATTTTGGAAACCATTTTGATACGAAGTGGACAAATCAAAAATTTCAGAGGATCAAAGTTAATAAATATAATTAGAATATTCTTCAATTTTATATACTTTATTTTTTTATTTAAAAAAAAAAAAAATCTTGTTTTACAAAGCTTGTGCCCTTCTTTTTCTCCTCTTGCAGACCGCTGCCCGTTTCGTTGTTTTTTTTAACGTTGGGCTGCTTTCTACCTTGCATAGCAGTAACTTCGACATTCTTACCCCAGGTGAAACGCTTGTCTGTTGCTTGCGTGGCAGTTCTGCGTCATCCAAGATGTCCTCGATGACGTCCTCGGAGACGGGCGCGTTGTTGGAGACATCGTCGCATCTCCTATTTCGCACGCGCGTTTCGGGACCCTCCCACCTCCACTGTTTATTATTGACGCGTGGACATCCTCACGTTCACGAGGACATTATTGGCTAGCTCCAAGACATCAAAAAAACACGCTGACATGATTAAGGACATAACAAAAAACACGGGTTTCTTATAGTGGATAGTTATATCCTAGTTGCTATGTGGGGGGGAATTTGTGCAATCAGTGACAATTCCATTGCATATTACTCAATCAGCATTTTATCAAGTACCTTCGGCTTCCGCATGAGACGACTTTTCTCCAAGTTGATATGGGACCGATAGAGTCGAATCGCCAGGAAGGGGAGTACCACCAGCATGGACATCATGCTCACAAACAGCAGCACTGATCCCTTCTGCCGTAGGCGAAATCAAAGTTGGGATAAAAGACTGAGTAACCTTGGGTCGAGGATACTTAGAAGGCCCGGACGATGCAGAGGGGATATCCCCGGGCAGAACTGGCGCCTCAACCGAAACGGCGGCATCTCCAACTGGCTGAGATGAAGAGCAAGGTTGCAATCCAGTTGAAGGAGGTTGAGGCTCAGCCACAGACTTACCCTCCGTGCGAGGATAAGTGGAAGGAGGAGACACGATGGATGCCGATGGAGCAATGGGGACGGTAACCGAAATGTGAGCTTGCTGAGTAAGACGATGGTTGAGTTCCACCAACGTCTGCGCTTTGATCTCCGCGTGGATTGATGCCGCCATCCTCTCCTTCTCTTGCTCAGACTCCGCCCGCTGCTTCTCAAAAGCAGATTCCATCTCAGCCTGTCCTTTCTGGGCAACCTCTAGCTGTGCCAACATTGTCTGCCTCTCTTTCCGCTCCTGAAGGCGTTGGTTGCATTGGTGCTGATAAAAGTGAGCACCGGGTTTGTACATCACAGGTAGCCCAGGGGCTGGAGCATGCCCAACTGCATTTGCGGAGGCGGCATCAGGTAGGGAAGCGCCCTCCACATCCATCCTAACCATCATTGTCACCACGGTCGGTGCCACCACATTATGAGATGTACTGGGACGATCTCCACCTTCATCATCATTGGAGTCCGACAACAAGATGACAGGGACATATCTCACAATAGTACCAGCGACAGAAACATCTGCTGTAGGGGCGGTACCAGCGACGGGAACATCTGTTGCAGGGGCGGTAGCAACCAAAAGAGATATGTCAGGACCGCCTTGAATTTCCATACTAACAACTTCGTCGTTCACCAAAATGTCTTTGTCCACGAGCACAAGAGATCGGCGAGGAGGCGATCTACTACAAGATCGATATGACGGCTCACCAACATCCAAGCTTAGGATCGAAAGGTCGATGCCGTCATTGCTCCCATATGGATTGACAAGCAAAGGAGAGGCATCCTGGGGAGGCTGTTGAGTTGGTGCACCGCTACCAGATGCCCTCTGGGTCTCGGAGAAGTCCTGCCGCGATCCAGCACCAGAGCATTGAGCACGTTGGCAAACACGTTCAACCCTGGTTGGCCAGATTCGGGCCCTTTGAACGCGTTCCGCAGGTGCAGCCTGAGCGTCGATGTAGATGCACCTCCAGCTTTGGAAGGCATTGGCTGAAGGTAAACACAGTCTTTGTGGATGAAATCATTCATGTCCAACTGAAAAATGCGCTGCATTTTAGTCTTGTTCTAAAGCCGGAAGGATTCATCGATGAGTCCATAGAAAGACGATCCAAACATCTGCATGAGACAAGAGAAATCGAGATTAGAAATTGGATAATAGAAAAAATAATAAACTGAAATGTAATCAATTGTCTATCTTTGACTCGAGGATAAACCACTCTGAAACTAATGACAACAAACATAATTGTCTATCTTCAACTCGAGGATAGACTACAATGATACAAACGACAGCATACCGTATGGTATATCCTGGACTCAAGGATAGACTACAATGATACAAATAAGAGCGTACCAAATTGGCCAGCATAAATTTGGAACCACAGAAAACTCCAAAAACCCTCTCCTTTGGGTTGCGGAAGTCCCAGAATAGCTCCAAGTAAAACTCCATCCGTAATTCCGAACTGTGGACGGAGAAGTCTGCCTCCAGATACTTATTCTTCTCTTTGTAGAAGAATGTGACTAGTGCAAGGTAGAACGGCCTCACTTTGTCATTGAGCACGGAAGCTTGGGGATGACTCTTCTTCACTAAGAAGAGTAGGTTGACATCCGTAACCTTAGCCCTGGACGTCCCGTAATACAGACGCTCATTGGCTGAGGAAAGGTACGCCGAGGAGACGGGCGAATACCGTGCCATCCGCATCTCCGCAAACTTCGCAGCTTGCAACGCACGGTTGGCAGAGGAGGTGATCTAGACCCAAACATGAGGAGTACTCATGTTTGGGTAACTCTTTTGCAACTTCATGGCATTCATAAAGTCTGCAAAGTATGGTTCGTCCAGGGAGTCGTCCTTGGACAGCCAGCGAGGTACCTCACGGAGGTCGAGAAGTCCCAGTGTAAACTCCTTAGAATCATCTAGAGCGGTGAAGTAATTTACAAACTCCAGATTCTCTACATCAAACTCGCGAAGTTTCACATAACCATCGTGCGGGGTGAACAGGTTCTTCAAATAAAGAAACTTCTTGAAGAACAGAAGAACGTTCAGGAAGGTCTGAAGTAGAGAAGATGCTCGTTTTAGCTTCCCCGCATTGGTCAACCTCATCGACCAGAACTCCTTGTCGGGTTGACAGAGGAGCATGTTGTAAGTAGCAGAAGACACACGGTGTTTCTCCTTCCACTCCTTCCACATTGCGTCGTCGATCGACCCATTTGGAAGTAGAAACAATAAAGATGGGTCGATGTGCACCAACACCTGCATGACGACGCGCTTCTTCTTCCTTCGATCAGCCCAATCCTTGTAGTGGTAGCACAATCCATGTACCAAGCCAGTCTTACAAAGCGTGACCTTTGGATAACCTTGCCCGCGTTCTCTGTCAACCAGGTAAGTGAACAAATCTCTTAAATCCTGGTCAGATAGATGACTCAACCTCTTAAAAAACTCACGATGGATTGGCGAAGGCTTGAAAACCCTAGCGTCCTTGTATGGATAAGTTGTATCAGGGTTTACAATGTCTCCGCGGTTGTGCTAATCAAGGAATTCTTCCCAGAGGTTGAAAATGTCACCTGGAAGAGTGATGAGGGTGAAAGTCCACTAAGGTGGTATATTTATAGTGTCACAAATGGTTTTGGAGAGAGTCACGAACCTTCTTTTGCTGCATAGTGCAAATGTGGGACTGATCTTGGAATTCTACTGATGGAATGTAATAATCGCCTTGATTTAAAGTCTAAAAACACCAAAGATGTTGAGTTTTGACTTACGGTTTGACCAATATTGGTATATCTTTCATCAGTATATATTTGTCACAAGTATATGACATTTACCAAGTATACTTATTTTGAGTGTTCTACAAAGTCAAATACTTCAAAAGTTTTGGAACACATTCACGATATAATGTGTTCATATGTTATAATTGAAAATTCTAGATCGGAAACATATTTTCACTTTTATTGCTAAAAAAACAAGATATTTCTTCAAGGCTCCCGAAATAGGAATCAATAATGATTTTTGCTTTGATAACTTATCCAATCACATAAATCATGCATGGATCCATCTTGAAACATACTTTTTTTTGAAGAAAAACCTTTTTTTTCCATGAAATTGGGTAAAATCAAGTTTTTTAGTCCAAAAATATATACTTTTAGGTATATACTTTTTGCCCAAAAGTGAGTAACCCTAGCTAACTTCTTCCCTTGACCTTAATCTCATTCGCAAGGTCCAATGACTTGTTCACTTGCTTCCCTTCCCTCGTGGAGTCAATGTTCTGGAAGCGCGTTACAATCAACTTCGCAAACAACTGCAACACAGTATAGACAACATTAGAGAAATTAATCATGGATACCGCATGGAAGAGTTTCCTCGGCTCGAGGATACTTTAACAACTAGCATATAACATATCAACTAGCGGATACACAAAATCGATATATAAATCATGCACGAGATTGGGTACAATGCATGTGGGATGTCAAGGGAAAAGACATGGAAGAGTATCCTCGACTCAAGGATACTTAAAGAACTAGAACCTTACCAAGTACTTCTCCTAGTCGAAGTTGGCACCATTCATACGCAGGTCGCCCTCGTTGTGTTAATAGGGAGGTGCTTGTATGTGAGCGGTGAGTAGAAAATTATATCGTAGAAAGCAGAAAATATTCAAATATTCTCTGAATAATCTAATAATAGTGTAATATTCTTCAAATATTCAAAGTTATTTTTAGGGAGGTTTTCATTTTTCACCCTAATGTATTTTTGGGACCTAAGACCGTGGAACCATTTTTCCTTGGAATTATAAAGTTTCCAGTACCGAGAGGGTACATCACACCAATTCCTAGAAAACTAGTATTTTGTACGACACAAAAGGTAAAAATGAACAACTACCCTCTCGGACACCGCAAGGATATATTTTTAATAATAGATATCGTGCAATGTCGAAACAAAATATGAAGGTAACGATTATAGATCTTCCGCATTTAAAATAAATTCAATATAGTGTATCTGAAAATGACAATCATGTACCCTCTCGGAAACGAGAGGGTACACATTACAAAAATAGTAGAAGTAGGTATTCTATTCTAAACTCTAAAATGTGCCAGAATGCCACTTTCAAGGACTAGTTTCACCTCGTTGAAGCTGAAAGACGGTGCATGAATGAAGAAGTAGACGTTGGGTTTAAGTTTACAAATCTTCAAGAAAATGAAGTATAGATGCTTGCAATATGTGAACGGACTCCGTCCACGAAATTCGTTCATGGTCTTCGTAAAGGCTGGACATGTATAGTGGGGAAACGCGCTTACCGTGACAGTATATGATGTCTTACGAGGGGGGCTATATGAGTTTAGTATGATGATGCACCCAAAGCCAGGCTGAGGAACCATGCGCATCGAAGTAATTGATGCAGTGAGGAGTTCCGCTGATCCCATTGACCGTCTTTGATTTGTATTGGGCTTGGCGGAAGAGCGCTTCAAATTCTTCCCACTCCTTTTTGCAGGATACTTGTCAGGATGGTCGGGGACGAAAACGGAGTTAAGGTCCAATGGTAGACTACCTGTTGAAAAGAGGCGCCTCGGGGATATTTGTTCCTTCTAAGGGAGTTGAAATCCGGCTAGTTGTAAGTCTACAATCTCACCGCGAGTGAGATTCGTGCCAATCATAACAAGCCAAACTTCTGGGATAGGAGGCTTTTTCCAGTAGACCCATGGGCGTCTTAGACCATTCACACAACGGTCGATGTCATCGTTGCAAAAGTAGAAGTCAGTGTCTTCGTAGGTGCTCTTTGCTCTACATTCGAATTTGCCAGTGGAGGTAGGAGTAGGAGTTAGCTTTCCTCGTCTCACAATTCTCTCCGTGCATTTCTTTCTAATTCCCCCACGTTGCGCCCAACACTTCTTAGCCGAGTTCGCCGGCACACGAGCAATATGCCATTGGGTTAGATTGGCATGGGTCTCTTAAACTGCCGTAATAGGGCGAATTCCAGCCTTGTATACTAGAGACGCAGCCAAGATTGGATGCGGTGATTATGATGGTGTAACCTCGTCATGGAGAACACCGTCATCTTCGTCAATAATGGGCAAAGGAATTGATGATGACAGCAGTCGTCTAGAGGAGTACCAAGGATGGGAATAGTTTACCCTATCAGGACGTTGTGATTCGTCATCACCTCCAAGAGGTAAATTCGCTTTGCGCTTGTGTGTGCCAAACACCTCCTCGCCTTGCATAAAAGAATCACGCGTGCAGAATTCATCTGCCCCCGGCATATCCATCATTGAATCCACTAGAACGCGTGGATCGCCCGTCTTATGGGCTCTTTGTTCGGCAGCGTGAAGCTTCAACTCTTCTTTGCTCGGACCTGTCCCTCCAGCACTACCTTTCAAAAATTGATAATAATTAATCGCCTCAAGAAAGGCCTGGACATAATCGTCTACGATTGCGATATACAAATCTTCACCGTTATTGCCCGAAGCTTGCTTCCACTTGTTGTGGATGGATTGAGCAAGATTACTAGAGGGCATTTCCGCGAGTTCATCTTTAGACATGCTTTGTTTCAAACAAGCAAGTTTACTTGGAGGATTATAAATAAAATGGGCAAAATTGTACATAAACGATGAATACAAACCTGAGTCATGAATCCACCCCACTGTCGATAACAGAAGTGCCAGAATGCCAACCATATATCAAGGTGTTGAAACCCGCTTTCCGAGACTGCTCCCGACGAAGCCCACCATGCACGAATAGATTGGTATAACTTATCAGCCTCTTCCATTGTGCTTGCCTTCCTATATTGGTGGCATAATGCCTTGTATTGCTCTCGTAAAGGTCCTTCTGTGATGAACTTGTCTCAATGCTTCACCATTGATTGTGCCCAGTGGAATTGGCACGTGCGCTCTCTATCCACCATCACTTCGTCCTTGTTGCCGCTACCATAAATAATCCGAACAACATTCCAATTAGCTTGGGCACTGTCTGCCATGAAACCTTTGAATTGAGGTGACGGAAGTCCATGTCCAACCATCACAGCGTTCAAATTCTTCCAGAATAACATCTTCCGACTGCATATCACAGCATCCTCAAACTGCATCCTCCGACTGCATATCACAGCATGCAATGCACATGACACGACAGTAGGTGGCGTCATACACATGGCATGCCATAGTTGTTCACTGCTTCACATGTTTAACATGATCAAACATCAACCAGGCGTGTTCCAGGTCACCGCCTTTTTGCATACGCTTCACCAAATCCACGCCAGAGCCCGGTCCAACTTTGGACATCTTGAAGACAAATACCTTTTCTGAATCATCACCTTGGCCTCAAAACATGTTTTTCCGAACAAACGCCTAATTACTAAGTCCTCGAAACCTCGTGATGCTATCTAATACGCCATACTTCTTAAGATATTGAAATGAGACAGTTTTGTTACGAATACTTGTAGATCCCATGTCCTTGCTTTTATCTAACATTGGAACTAACTCCTCAAAACTAAGCAGTCTCCCGGGATTGTCGTCTTTGCGCAACAAGAACTCTCCCACGAGGTCCTAACTCGCCTCTAAAACTATTGAACTTTTAATGGCAAGAAGGGTTCTTTGAATTAGATCAATAATTAAGGAGTTGATACACTCCTTGACTTCCCGATAATCCCCTACTCTAACGGGATGGTTGTGTGGCCCTAGATGAATACAAGCACGTGTGATATTGTGCTTGCTCAAAACATAATAAACTATAGCAAGGCATGATGCAAGACATGAGAGAGGCATGCGACATATTTTGCTGACCAATGTCGAGCCCAGGCGAGATACTTGACTTGGATTGAATGGATGCGGCATAACTCCTTCAAATTTTGTAAAATGAAACGGTGCCGTTCGATGGTCTCTTCGAAGGAATTCACAATCAAGATTGTCGCATTGTAGGTGCCCGACACACTTGGAAGTCCGAAAATGTAGTCCGTCGTTATTGATGATATTCGTTGTGATAGTCTTCGTCCACACGTATCCATCGTATCTTTTGTCCATGCCATGCTTGAACTTTGCTTGAATAGATGATGCCGACGGTTGCGCTGGAGGAAGCTCAAAAATGACATCGCCATTAAATTGGTGGGGAAGATAGTCCAGTTTTACATGGCGCATTCTATCATAGTCTAGAAGTCTCAAGGGATTCTTACAATTGGGACGTTGACGCAACTGTCTCAAGTACAAAAGAACACTTAGTACAGAGGAGCCCATTGAATGATCAGGAGGGCATGACACTGGTGTACGAGATGTAGGAGGATTCGATGTCGGTGTGGTAGTCCTAGGTGGGCACAACATGGGAGTGGTAATCGGAGGGGGAGAAGACGAAGGTGTAGAAAACTGAGGCTGACAATTTGTCTGAGAGGGCGACTCATCAACCGAGGACAGGATTACTACGCTCTTCGTACTAGGTTCTACCTTGACTCTAATTCCAGCTGGGAGTGGAGTGTGCGTGCTGCATGACGAGGATCTATGAGGAGTATGGACATGGGTTGGGATAGAGATTACAGAATCTATGAGTCCATATACCCGATATTGTCCTGGGGGAAGTTTCCACACTCTCTGCAATCCCACGTCCACAACGTGCTGCATAGCAATAGTATGAGTGAGCTCCGAGGTTACCTCGTCGTAGACTTCTTCCTCAATGTAAATACTGTCCTTCAAGAATGAGAATCTGAGACTCAATGACAAGGAAGTCACCGATGCAACGCCGTCACTATCTAAACGACAAGTAAGTGGCATGCCTACGCCACTGGCACGAAGAAAAACAAGTGAAGACGCTGGAGCTTGGGAAGAAGAAGCCATGACGAGGAAGACGGGGGGTGGGTGTGTGTGATGCAAGCAAAATTTGTTGGCTCAAATACTGACGTTGGTAGTGTCGTGACAAGATTAAACTAATAGAAAGTGGATCTAGAGAACGGCGCACGCATAAAATTAGGGAGAACTTTAAATACAATTTTGGAGAATAGTCATTCTAATGCAATGGAATTAGCAGACGGCGTGATATATATATATATATATATATAGAGTATAGCAACGAAGCATGGCCTAAGTAATGCACGATTCGGATTGTTTAGTAGAAGTGTTAGGTGAAAGTTGTTGAGAAGTGTCAGATAATGTAACATCATTATAGATCAGAGTCATTATAAAAGAGGCCGCCGTTTTTACGTAAATATGACGATCCCAGTGTATAGAGCGTTGTGCTTATAAAAGCGGGCAGGTCCTATTAGGCGCACGATATCTCGACACGAAGCGAGGAGAAAGGCAGTAAATCGCCAGCCAAGAGTTTGGAAGTCTACATAATTTAGCTGATGTTAGGAACGAGTTGTGTAGCAAAGTCCACTTAGATCAGATACCAAAGAGAAAGAAGCGGGCGCCCCAATTCTCTACCTTGAAACAACTGAAGGCGTCAGAGGAGTCGCGAATGCAGAGGTACGCGGGCACAGAGGGTACAACTAGAATATTAGGTCTAGAGTTTGCGAAGCTGGACGTAGTGACAACGTCGAGGCGGAGAGGTAAAGCAGCGGCTGACAAGGAGCTGGAGGTTCAAGTTTCGATGGACGATGCGTGTGTTTTAGAAAAGCAGGTACACGCCTGTCTTGTAGCGAGGAAGGGTGATTGAAAATGTATCTCCTGGAAGGGTCATACGTGTCCCGTGAGTTTTACTTAGACGTTGTTTTTTGGAAAAAAGAATGAAGGATGATAGTGCTATTTAATGTCGATCTTGTGGCAGAATTTGATGATTGAAAGCTTCCTTATAAAACGATGCATTTGATAGAAGGTGACTTGGATGGATTGCAAAGAGTCCTTTGGATGGAGAGAGGGGATTAGACTTTGATGTCTTAAGTAGCGGACAATTATGATGTATGATGCAATACAATGTCGATGCGATTGGTAATGAGTAATATGATGGTAAGGTGAGGAAGGTGGTTTAGTCTGATTAAGGACAAATTGGGTAGTGGCCGAAAATGATGTTGAAGTGGTAAGGTAAGTCGATTGCTTGACTTGTAAGCAAAGTCGAAATGATGAGTATTAGACATAAAAGAGACATGTATAGTCGATATTGACAGCTTAGGTTGCGGCCGATGCTGACGGCTCTCGCATGTTATGTCAAATCAAGGCCTTAAAAAATGACGGTTGTCGATGAGATGGGTTGTAGACATAATTATTGGGTTGTTGATGGAAGGGTAGTGGTCATAATGAGTTCTTGAATCGGACGGGTTGGATAGAGGCGGAGGTTGACTACTCACCCTGACCAAAGTTATAAGTAGAGCAACTTCTACTGTTTATCTTCTTTCATTTGTGCAACCTTTGGAGTCTTAGGTTTTATAGTCGATAGTTTTGGTTTGCAAGCTAAAGCGTTCTAGTGCTGAGCGATGCCGAGAAATTCTGTGTTAGATGGGGCTCCAGAGCGTTCTTTGCACGTAATTGTAGACAAGCTTAGGTGACGGAATGCTTAGGGTTTGGAGTGAACTGAGAGTCAAGGTATTGCGAGGTGTTTTGGAAAGAACTCTTGTGAAGAGGGTACGATATGTAGCTAACATCGGAATTGAAGCAATCGCAGATGGATGTAGAGGAAGCTACCGGTGATCCGGTTTTGCGCACAACTAGAGGCCGCGAGAAGGTGCCTGTCGGTGGAGAAGACGCGCGTGAATCCGGTGTGGAGGTTGCGAACAAAGGTGGAGGCGAGGGTTTGGCGATGGCCATTGTCGACGAGGAAAAAGTCCGAGACAAAGGCAAAGGAGACAAGGCGGGACCTGGAGGCGTTAACAAATTCAAGGAAGATGTTTTAAACACGGTGACCGAAAGTGGAGGAGAAGAACAACAAGAGCCCGGCAAAGGATGTGATGATTTAGATAAAGGCGACATAGAAGAGAGCGACGAAGATGACGACATCAACAAAATAGAAGAGGAGGCGGAGAGCGAGGAGAAAGCAGAGAGTGAAGCGGAGGTGGAGAGCAATGCAGCCGCTGCCGGCGAGGCCCTTGTCGGGCTGGGCTTATCCGATTCAAGCAAGGACAGTGATGCCGAGAGAGGGTCGAGGAGGAAGGGCAAACGCGAGAGCAAGATGAGGGAGAAGAAGGAGGCTACGCCTGACCTTGACGATGACCTCGGCCAGGATCCAGATGCGTCTATAGAGGAAGTGACGGAGTGAATTGGCATCGTGTATCACCCTGATGCATTTGCGGCTATCAACCTAATGTGGCGTCTCCCGATGGATAAACTCTCACATATTCGAATTCCTTTCTGCCGCATGATACTTATGCAGGAGCTTCGAAAAGTGCACAAAATCGAGAAGCAGAAGAAGATGGCTGGGTTTGCTCATGGTTATCGAGATGGTGACATCTCCTTCTACCATGCGGTGACTGGCAAGGAGGGAATTGAGCGGCCTGTTGATGATGCGATTTTGAATTCCTGGTCCTCAGACTGGAAATCCATGAACGAAGAATTTGAATCCAAGTTGGCTGACGACGAAGACCTAAAGCATCTGAGTGGAAAGATGTTGTACATCTACGATGGCAACCACCGTGTCGTAGGACGCGTTGGCAAGTATTCACATCTTAACACAAAGATACCCTTAAGATAATCGTTCCCACAGAGAGTCACCGAGAACTACAACGACTAACAACAAACCATGATCTGTACAATATCAACTATACAATATATACATCAAAAGAAAAGAGAGAAAGGTTTAGATCACAAGGGGGAGCGTTAATTACACCAACCGCCCCACCCAAGTTCTTTACATGGCCCGGATCCCGGATGGCCCGAATCCCACATGGCCCGGATCGGACATGGCCCGGATCGTACATGGCCCGGATCGTACATGGCCCGGATCGTACATGGCCCGGATTGTACATGGCCCGGATCGTACATGGCTCGGATCCTACATGGCCCGGATCCCGCATGGCCCGGATTGTACATGGCCCGGATCCTACATGGCCCGGATCGGACATGGCCCGGATCGTACATGGCCCGGATTGTACATGGACTTTACAACTATATATATTATAGACATCCGGATACTTGCGTATCCGGAGAGTATTTTATCACCATGAACGACGGTTCACAGACTCAAACAAGTTTTAGTAAACGTTACTTCTTCCTCACAGTTTCTCCAATCACTCCTACGCACTAACTTGGGATGGTTGTGGTGTCACTGGGTTCCCCCATAAGAGGGGATAAGGCTTGGGCCTTAAGGACTAACACTTACTCTTGTGGCACGTACGTGGTGTACCCACCCTTCGAGCTGTTAGACCTTCCTTCACCTCAAAATCAGCTAAAGGAATAGTACGTCGTGGGATCGCCTAGCTATTAGCCCTGGGTACGTGATTCCCACTCCTTTTCTTCAGGGAACAAAGTCCTCCTCCTATTACTCCGATGGTCACCTCGCAAAGGGGTTAGTTGGATCTCCTTTCTTCTCTCAAGATAATCCGAGCTGTTAGAGTCGGTCTGGACTTACTGTCCTTAGGTCAAACCAGTCTACTCCGTCCTCAACACGAAGGGTTGATGGTGTGTAGTGCTCCTATGGATCAATCTATCCGACCAAAGGTTGATGCGTCTGGGATCTAGAGTACATCTTCACAATCGATGACATACTGCCGCCGACCGGTCACACAAGACATATCAAGACTCCTTCCACACCCGTCACTCCCCCTTCGTCCTCCCCTAACCATAGTTGGGTTGGTTGAGCTGCTTCCGATTTCGCCTCTCACTACGTTGACCGACTCTTCTTCCGGGTTCGAGGGGTTTCGACCAGAGGAGGCTCCGATGCTTTGGGCTCATATTTGGAGTCCATCTCCGGTCGGCCGTACTTTTGAACATTCAAAAGTTCTTTGTATTCGTCCTACTCCGCCAATGTGAGCAAGTCATGCTTGGCGTAAAGGAGTGTTAGGAAGGACGGAAGTGGTGAACCGGTCTTCTCCGTCTGGTGGAGGTTCTTGACCAACCGTTCGACTAGGTCACTCATCAAAGAGACCCAATCAACGGTGATCTTTCCCCTCATTGCTCCAAGGAAGGTGCATGCCCACTTGGACACCAACCTCTTGGGCTTCTCTAGATGGAAGATAGGATTCAGGAACCCTACAACTATCTGAACCTGGGGGTCACTGAGATCACTCATGTTGTAGCCATCTTTTGGATGGATGTTTTGACGGAATTCCCCCTTCAAAACTCATCCTTTCTTTTTGCTATCTTCATGGCCCCGTCCTGGAAGCCATACGTCCGCTTCCACTCCGCCCCTCTCCACCTCTCTAGATGAGCTCGGAGGCTCCCATCATACTGATTTTCCAGATCCTCCATCAACTCTGTCACCAAGTCCTTGTTCTTCATACCCGACGCCACTTCCATGAGTCCGGCGCGTCCCATGTCCTCCAGAAAATGGTAGAAGACCTAGACATCCTTGTCTTCTACGGGGTATTCCGGCGTCACCCTTTGGATTGGTAGCCCTCTCGCAATAGTATTCTTCATCTTGAGCGTCCTTCCGGCTTGGTCTCCACTCCCAGATATGGCTATCTCTAACTGCTCTTCAACCTTACTTCTATTAGGTCACACCTGCAGGCACTAACCTCGCAAAAGTTCTCTCTACCCGGAATACTTCCGGACTCCGAATAGCAAAAGAAGTCAGAAGGCAGGAAGAGAGAAAGAGAGAGAGCAAAAAACGACAAAGAAGAATGGTGACACCTTCCTTTTTCTAACCCCTTTTATCTATGACATGACGTACAGACAACCATCAATGCTATTGGGCTCCTAATGTCGTTTCCAGATTTTGGATACTATTCGGAATATTTCGGACATCTGTCGGATGCTCTGGACGTCCGATTTTCGGAAAAGTGTTTAGGAGAACGCTGTTCAACGATTCCAGTTAGGCCTAGAATCCATATTCCTTATTTCTATCTAGTTGTACTATTCTATATTACTCTATTCACTTTTTTTTTATTTTCTCCCTTTGCTTACCGGATTTCAAGGTTATATCCAAAACCTTGTGGGAACGGATTCCCATAGCACGTGCAAAACGTTAGCCCCCAACATTCCATCTCACCGTGCATTCACCAATTCTAAGGAGAAGGTGCCACATCAACGAGCCCTTTTATCATGGCTCATGTGGTTTACAGCTCCAGAGAGTAGCAGCTTGCTATCTAATCCTACTTACTTTGGCACATCGATGTCTTGATCTAAATATCTATAGTGTATAAAACATATACGTGTGTATATTTTGAAAATATCTTTGATTAAGAGGACGAAACTTACTTGTGACGCTTCTGATAGCTTCAAGATGAGGCTTGTTGCTCATGAAACTGTATGAAAGGTAGAAGCCATAAACACTATTAACCAATTCAAAGTATTCCTTTAGGTTCTTAGAATTTGTGTTTGGATTTGAAGTTCAAACTATAAAATGTCGAATTGAAGGCTTTTTATGGAGTGACAAGATCTAGAGTGTGAACCAGAGGTAGAACTAGAGCTTTCCTTGTCTAAGTTGCTAATTCAACCATCTCAGCCGGTGGTTTTTACACCATTTCCATTCCACCCACTAGATGAAGATGGATTTTTTCGTCCGCTTGAACAACCTCATGTTGGGCAGCGTTGGCATGGTAATCTTCAAAAGGACGCTTGTACTTGAGTGATCTGATTTCAAACTAGATGTGTTGTACTAGGCACGCGTGAAGTAACATTTGAAGGGAGTTTTGAAGGTTTGAATGAAGACCATTTTTTTTGCATATCTTGGCCAATCAAGATAAGTGTTGGCCACCATCGTTGGTTACAAGGGCTAGTAAATCTTTTAACAAAGACTCTATGTGCAGATTACATCGCAATCATTATCAAGCGCATCCTCAAATTAATGCAGATTCAGTAGCATTCTTTTTTTACTTTAGTTTTTAAATTTATTAGATTTTGATTGAAGCTTTGTACTTAATATAAGTATTCTTTTGTTGCATTTGAATGTTAGGAATTTAAAGATGGTGGATACAGGTTAGTTTACCTCCTAGTTAGAACTCTAGGGATTTGTTTGCCTCAAAAGATAAATAGGAACTTACCTTTTGGTGTTTTCCTTGGGCCAATAGGTGTTTTGAGACCCATGATAGGTGCACATGGGCAAATTCCACCTACCTTAGGGGTCTAGAGAGTAGGTAGGCATCTTCTCTCTTCCTCCTAGTCGGAGTTTTGAGTGAGAAAGAAGTTAGTGTGTTTTTGGAGTGAAAGGTGTGAGGGTGTAGAAGCCGTGAGTTTGATCAACCACAACTCTAATTATAAGGTATATTTTGTGATAAAATATATTGAACAATCATTCTTTTATATGATACACTTTCATTGAGATTTCTTTTAATTGATTTAGGGTTGTGAACAAAAAGTTAGAAGCATGTAAATGGAGGAGGGTCTGTTGGCACCCAATGTAGGAGAGCAGAGATTTGGGCTCTCACTAAAGTTTGTAGTTTTTGCTTCTCTCTTTGAAATTTAGAGGAATTATAGCACTATTTCTTAGCTTTTTATAAACTCATCATTCAAATCAATTGGAATTATATAACAAAATTTATGGGTTCTTGATTCAAAGTTGGTCTACTGCCTTTGTCTTTTGAAACCCATGACAAAGTAGAGCTATTTATCTTTCTTGGAGAATTTGTTGGAAGTAAAATTCTTCTTAAAGATAATAAATTTTGTTACCTTCTAGAAATCTATCAACTTTTCAATTTGGAGAAAAACTGAAAATGTTATGAGTTGAGAAGCAAAGGAGGTCTGATGCCTTTGTATTTTGTGTAGAATGTAGTTAGGATGAGTGGAGAGTTGGGTTTCTTGTCAATTCTTAAAGACTTTGAAGAATTTGAACACTCTAAAGACTTGAAAACATGAAGATTGAAGATTGAAGACTCATGTGTTGTCGCTTGTGGCTTTGTTGTTCCCAGCCGGTTATGGATGTTTGTCGTCTTTTTATTGTCATTCCTATTCGCTTTGGAGGCCTGTCATTTTCATTTTTGCATTCTAGATACTGTTATATATAATATGATTATTCACTCTTAGCCTTATATTTTATATTTGTGGCGTCAAAGTGGGGTTGATTACTCACAAAGTCGATCTTTTATGTTGTTCTTACCGGTGAGGCACGATTGTTTCACCTTGGATTAGAAGTTTAGAAGCCAATCTTTCGAACTGTCAGCTTGTGGTTTGGCCCTCCCGTTTTACCCGTCCAAGGCCGTTGTTTCTTACCATCCACTCTTATTCTTAATCATTTAGAGCCACCACTGGATAGGCCAACCGAGAAGAGTTTGAACACTGAAATCCGAAGACTAAAGACTAGGGTTTGAAGATTGAAGATTGGAGACTGAACACTGCAAGATTTGAGAGAACTCCATAGCAGACTATTCTAAGTCGCTGTCAGATACCTTGCATATTCCCAAGCACTTTTCTCTCTACCCAACATTATCCTCCGCTCGAGTAGATTTGTGTGGAGTTTTTTCATATCAAGATGAAAAAGCAACCCAAGCCCTTTTCAAAACAAACGCCTTTTATAACAAATCCCCTAGTGTTGAGAATTGGTCCTTATTGTAGGCCATATTAGAACACGACTTTGTCAAGGCCGAGAAATAGTAGGTCGACCATGCATGGGCCTTGTCCTTCTATAAGCAAAGCATTCCGTTTGTCGTGGCCCAGTCCGCATGTTTTAGAGAGGTGGTAAAAAAAACCGCTGACCTATGTCGCCTCTTTCTCCCTCCATCGTGTTTCCATGTCCAAAAACGACTACTCAATGAGTAGAGGAAGGAGTTATCTGATGACATGAAGTTAAAGATGGGGGTCTTTTATACACAACTTTGGTTTTACCATCTCCATAGATGAATGGAACTCTACAGCCAACCAGCCGTTGATGAATTTCATGCAGGTTTATTCTGCAAGAGAGTTGTTTTACGCTACCGTGGATACTACTGCAATTCGTAGAGTGAATATTCGTCCGGATAATACTTAATTGGAACTAAATGTATCCAAAATATCCGCTCTAAATTTGTTCCCATAGAGACCTATTGTTTCTTTCTTAAATGATAAGTACAACTAACTATTACCACCTTATTATCTATTAGTTAGCGTCCCTATTCATCCCTTGATCTACTCATCCGGATCCTTCTAGATTCCGGATGTCCCTTCTTTCAACTTCCGGATCCTTCCAGATAACGGATAGTTTCAGACGGAGTTTTCTTCCGAAGTTTTTAACCGAGTGGCCGGGTACCACTGATCTTGTTTTGTGTAAGTGGCCGGATTCCCCACTGTCTTGTGACTTAAAGTGGCTAGACACCCATTGTCCCAAGAGTTATAGTGGTTGGACACCCACTCTTCCTACTTCGCTAACTGGTAGTTGGTTTATTGGTGCCAGACTCGCACTCTCACATCATCCGGAAGGCCCTCCAGATACGGTTACTCAGAAGTTCGTCTGGACTACAGTGACAATCCGACTAATGCTCAGTGGTTCTATTGGACGAGTGTAGTAGATTTACACGTAGACTTCCTTCTAGACATTCCCCTCAGGCATTTTCCACTATCGTAAGGGGAAATTCCGACTGCAACCAGAATCCGGGTTCACGCGGATTTTGTGTGCCTTGGGAGCCACCAGGCTCACCCCTACAGTACTCTCCCTCCCCCTCCAGGCTTCTTCCGGTCCCTCTGAATCGTTTGGCTCTACCTAACCTCTCCTCTACCTCTTCTGGGCGATCTTCGAAAGTAAGCCCAAACCGGTTCTACTAGGTGCGATCCGTGCAACACTTCAACACATAAGAACTACATTCACTACACATCAATCACAATGGATCTTTCTCCCTCTTCACAAAAAGGTCCTCTATCACCACAGTTTCAAGAAGAGAAAGTATACTAACAGAAAATACTCTTTATGAAAGAGAAAACAAGACGATGAGCCGACTAAGGTTCATCTATTAAGTAACCACTAACTCCTGATCCTAAAATCCTATCCTATCAGCTGGAAATCCGGAAAATCCTATCCTAAAAGTAAAAGGGATCTTAACCCTAGAAATCCGGAATTCAAAACTTAGATCCGGAATTTTCGGATCTCAGATCCGGTTTTCTCAGATCTAACACAAAACCTAGTTTAGGGTTTTCTTTAGCCTATGGTATGATAGCCGGGTGCAACCCTGAGCCCCATCGGTAGTCGCTATCAAATCGAAGCACTAGACTCCCTATCTACGGTGTAACCTGGTTCTTCTTCCTACTGCTGCGGTGCGTAGAGATTACCTCTGATGGTGCTGCGCTGGCTTCCGGGCGTGTTGGAATGGTAGCTGGCGGCGCTGGAATGGAGGCAAGCACCTACTTTGTCGATCAGGAAGGCGTTTCCGGATCTTCAGTTGTTGCTGTCCGAGCTAGTGGAGTGTCTGTCCGGACTTGAAGGCTCAAGAGGTCCCGGAAGCTTCCGCTGGGGCTGACTTCCATGGGCACTGTTGGAGAGCTTCCGGGTAAAGGGGCCGTCTTCGATGGCACCGGAGACGGAGACTCTGATGGAATCCGGAAGGGCAACGGAGATATCTACAAGGGATCTCTCGGCATCTCCTGCCACTTCTGAATACTCTCCGTGCACGGAAAGGCCACTCCATTCCAACTCATTGGAGAGTTGAAATCCGGAGTTTCCACGAGGTCGTTGAAACCTCCGGTAGGGGTCTGAGGTGTGCGGGCTGTAGGGCTGGGTGAAGAGACCGCTGTGGGTCTGGATGGAGATCCGGCTGCCGGTCCGGATGGAGGTCCGGATGGCCCTGCAATGGTTGCGGATAGACCTACAGTGTCCAGAGCCGAAGGTGCTGCTTCCGGAATTCGAACTTCTGGTACTGGTAGGGCCGCAGCAGCAAGATTCTTGACCAGCTTGTGCATCTTGCTCCAGGTGCCCTCCATCTTCCGGCTGTGGTCCAGGATAAACCGGATGGTCTGTCCTCTGTTGAGCTTCTCGTTCTTCTCTAGGCTCTCAGTGTAGAGAAGAGCCCGATTGACCGTATCCGGCGGAAAATCCAGCACTGCGCGAATCTCCGTCAAAGTCTGAGTGGTTGCCCGAACCTTTGCTTCCGCCGCAATTCTTGCTTGCTTGGCTGCATCTCGTGCGGCCTCTGCCTGTTGTATTTGCTTCCAGAGTCGGATGTTGGTCTGGGTGAAGGTGGCATTTTCCTGCTCCAGCTTCGCGATTGAGCTCTCCTTGGCCTTCATCCATGTGAGTCGCGGAATGAGGTCATCAGAATCCTTTGTACCTACCGCTTTGATGACGGCCAAGATCATAGCGTGCCGTTCCCGGATTTCCCCTTCCTGGATCGTGGTCCGCCAGACGATATGTCTACAGAGCTCATTAATGTCCACAGGAATGTTGCCAATGATAGTTGGGGCCCACCTTGGTCCTGGTTCTGATCCGGTCGTGAACCGTTCGTCTTCAGCTTCTTCGGGTGGTGGTGCCTCGATCGGGCTCTGAGCTTCCATTACTGACAGAGAAGTAGGGTCCGGCGGCTTCCGGAGTCTTCTGAACCGAACCACTCCGCTTCCGAGACCTCCTTAGGACGAGAGGGGACGACAACTTCTCCGTCTCAGAGTCCTCCAAAACTTCTTGCTCCTCCTCCATCTCCATCTCTGCGTATGACTGGATGCTGAGCAGGTTGTCATACTCGTCTTGCTCCTCCGGACTCAGCATTTTCTACTTCGCATACATGTGGGCTATGTAGGTGGACATGGATGTTGGGGTTTTCTGGGCTTTCGACAGGTTCTTGACCATGCGGTCTATCTGCTCAACCATGATGGCTCCCCAATCGACGGACAACTTCCCTCTCATCAACCCCAGAATTTAACTAGCTAGCTTTGCCACTATCCGTTTAGGTTTCTCGGGGTGGAAGACAGGGTTAAAGAATGCCATCACTAACCTGGCATCTGGATCGGTGAGGTCGTTGACTACGTACCCATCTTTAGGGTTTGCCTTCGAGTCGAACTCGCCCTTCAAGATGTTGTCGTCGCACTCCGCCACTTTGATCGTCCCTGCCCGGAGTCTATAAGTGTCGCTCCAGATTGACGTTGTCCATACCTCTAGATGCGCGCGGATGTAGAGGTATGGACAACGTCAATCTAGAGCGACACATCCGTGCCATACAGAGGTATGGACATACGAGCTCCTGGGAAAGCCTCCGAGCCAATACGTAGGTCTTGTCCGGTTTTGGAAACTCCGGCGTCACCTTCTGCAGTAGCAGAGTTGCACCTGCTGGGGCCTTGCTCTTCTTTCCCGCCATCCAGGCCCACCTCTCCGTGAAATTGCGCCTGGCAATGGTGACCGGGAAGCTTGCACGCATTGACCTCACCAAGTCCCTCGTACTATGCTAATTCTGCACTACAGAATCACAAGAGAACAACGCGCGGAAGAGAAGGAAACAATGAGCACAATAAACCCCAAAGGATTGGCGCCCAACGACTGGCAGTCGCGTTATATCTCTGACGCGCTGTACGGATATCGTTACGCGTCATAATGGCGGTTCCAGATCCAGTTGGCGCCGTATTCCAGTTTCCGCAACTTCCGAGAAAACACTGTAACTACCTCTTTTAAAGATTCCGGCTTAGAATTAAAATCTTAGTTCTTCGATGAAACTATTTATGCTACTATAGCTGTACTATCAACCTAATTTTTTTAATTTTTCTTCATTTCCTTTTGGATTTAGTCTTAAGATCCGGAAGCTAGTGGGAACGCCTTCCCACAGATACCTTCGAGGAATTAAAGGACCGCAAGTATGTGGCAAACATAATGATAAAGTACGTGGAGTTTGTGGGTTCTAGCAACGTCGTATAAATCTGCACCAACAATGTTGCGGTGATGAAAAAGGCGGTCATCAAGGTGCAAGAGAAGTACCCCCCCATGTACTTCAAGGGGTGTGGGGCCCATATTATAAACCTCCATATTGATGATTGGCGGAAGCAAGCTTGGGCCAGTAGAATTGTGAGCAAAGCAAAGAGCATTGTGGACTCTGTTAAGAAGCGGTATATACCAGTGGCAGTCTTCCGGTCCCATTAGAAGAATATGTCTCTTTTCAGACCAAGTGCCACGCACTTTGCCACGAACCACTTGATGATTGTCAGCTTGCTAAAGGTCAAGAAAGCGTTGGAGCTCACGGTAGTTGACACAAAATGAAGCGAGTATGTTATGACATTGGGGCACGAGAAGAAGTTCAACCATTGCAAAAAGGTAAGAAGCACAAAGAAGGCCTACACTACGAGCATTTCTTGGGAGCATGTGACAACTTCTTTGAGCTAGTGAAATTGGCGGTCCTCGCGTTAAGGTTGTTTGATGTGAAGAGCACGTGCATGGACAAAGTGCACATCATGATGAAAAACCTAGAGAAGCATAAGCAAGCACTTTGAAATGAACCGGTGTTGTTGCCTCACTCTGTAGCAAACCAAGTGGAAGACCGCCTTGAGATTTGGTGGTCTCAACTAGGTATAGACCTTCATGACGCAAGGGCTCTGCTCAATCAACGGTGGGTTGCTCCGTGAGTTCCAAACGGACCGGAACAAGGTCGACCTCTACGATGCTAGGTAGGATGTAAAGAGCCTAGAAGATGCTCCACATGTTTGGTGGGACCAACTAGGCTACTGTGGAAAACACTTACCTAACCTTGCTCGTTGCATATCGGCGCAAATAGTTTCTTCATCCTCAAGCAAGCATAATTGAAACCACTACCCTTTTGTGCTCAATAAGAGTAGGAGCTAGCTGCATGCTAAACAAACTGAGGACCTTGTCTATGTGTACCTAAACTCCAAGCTAAAGAGAGACAAACTTTGGCTGAAGGACAATGTAGAGGTGTAGTGGTACACGATAAATGACAATAAGGAGGCCTTGGACTTGAACAGTGATGGCAATTCAACCAACAATGATATAAGTGCGGGGTTTGATAATGTTGCTGCTCATAGCGGACTCCTTCAAGAAGACAACGGTGAGTGGAGCCCGGCCAATGACAACGATGACATCCACAACCTTATGGATTGGCACTTGCATAATGAGTGCCAATTCAATGCTACATCAGTACGAGTTGCGTTGCCTAGGGACATGGACAAAGGAGAAGCGGAATTTGAGGAAGATGAGTTGACATCAAAGGTACCACTAACCCTACCCACGGGAGGAGCGATGCAGAATTGTGACAAATGTGGCAACCTTCCCTTACAAACTTCAGCCGTCTTTGTTATAGCATTGTCTCCTTCCAAAGTTCTGACTCCACGGTTGGTTCAAAGGAGTGAAAGTTGCTGCCATTGTATTGTCGGGATCGCAGTTGTTGAAGGACTGCCGGAAGCATTACGTGATCAACAACATGGCCTGCAAGTCTTTGTTGAATCCAACGACGGCAATCGCCTGCTAGGGCACCACTTGAGGCTTCTCAGGAACGATGCAAGACCTTCTTGTACTTGGGGGGGGGGCATTTGAAACGTGTCAAGATCCTTGCTTGTTGTAGATGTCGCGGCAGGACTTTCCGTTGTGCCTAGGAGTTTAGTAGATGCAACAATGTTTGGAGTGGACCAACGCGCAAAACTCCCCACCATCGCCCGTCTCTATTGCGAGGGATGGGCTTTGCAGTCGACCCGTCGGTTTTTTGTATAGGGCACACTATGCCCTATACAAAGTTGGCAAAACCCATGGTATGTTAAGTATTTCATTTCAACAACCCATTGCAAAATCTTTGAAGAACCACAATCATCCATTGAGAAAATTTGGAAAAATTATGGGGAGAGGAATGTTAGGTGAATCCAAAATATTTTTCATTTAGTGCAGATTTCTTGGATTTGGTGTTGATTTCTTGGCTTTTGTGCTGATTTTTGAATGTAGTGGTGATTTGACATATAGCAAATTTTTATTAGCCTAACACGATTTTGCTAGGTGTATATGGATACTACAGACAAAATTTATTATACTATACAATATCCGTAGTATTACGCTGGCAAAAGCATGAAAAATTAGGGTATTATTAATTTGAAGGTAAAAAATGGATTTTTGATGAGCTTTTTTTTGGCCCACCTAGAGTTGTACAAGGTGCAAAACTGTGCATAAAAAATCGTGGATGAAACGGCCTTAATCTTGATCTTTTTTAACCTTCTAAAAATGGCCAATTTTCTAATCATCACAAGTGAATTGGAGTTAGTGATCTCAAATTTTTGATTGGAATGTCTATCCGCAACACCCTATCAATGTCTACCAAAAATTTGAATAAATGTACTTTTTATGAATGAGTTTGGCGCCCTCAAAGCAAATGGAGAGTAAAGGACGCAAGTCTTTGCTACAATGGAAGTTGAAGCCTCTTCATGCGTAGCAAAGCGTAGCAAAGCGTAGCAAAGCGTAGCAAAGCGTAGCAAAGCGTAGCAAAGCGTAGCAAAGCGTAGCAAAGCGTAGCAAAGCGTAGCAAAGCGTAGCAAAGCGTAGCAAAGCGTAGCAAAGCGTAGCAAAGCGTAGCAAAGCGTAGCAAAGCGTAGCAAAGCGTAGCAAAGCGTAGCAAAGCGTAGCAAAGCGTAGCAAAGCGTAGCAAAGCGTAGCAAAGCGTAGCAAAGCGTAGCAAAGCGTAGCAAAGCGTAGCAAAGCGTAGCAAAGCGTAGCAAAGCGTAGCAAAGCGTAGCAAAGCGTAGCAAAGCGTAGCAAAGCGTAGCAAAGCGTAGCAAAGCGTAGCAAAGCGTAGCAAAGCGTAGCAAAGCGTAGCAAAGCGTAGCAAAGCGTAGCAAAGCGTAGCAAAGCGTAGCAAAGCGTAGCAAAGCGTAGCAAAGCAAGTGCTACAAAGGGTACGAAGCAACATTTGCATCCAAGGCTGGATTCTGGGCTCAAAGATAGGCACCACCGGAAGTAAATAAAATCAACAATGTTACACCTCATTGAAAAGAAAGAGAGCAGCTAAGATTGCGTAGGGAAAGTTGACAAAAATGCTACGAGTGGTGCAAAGGTAAAAAGAGACGCGACGTCAACACCGCACGGGGGTAGAAACTGACTTGTAGTTGTGCAAAAGTCAGGACTCTTGCATACTCTGTAGACTATATAGTATAAAAGGCATATTTTGTAGAATTATGGTGCTCTAGTTTTTAATAAGAGGACGACCACTTTGGCGCCGTCTTGTTATTTTGTAGCACTTGCACAATTAAAAAATACAATGTTGCACTTATTGACGTAAGTATGCTTCCATAATCTATGAAACATTGCAATGCACATTTCTAATGACGTTCACATATTTGGGCCCATTGTGGTATTTAATTCTACGCTTTGTTCTATTTCAAACTTTACATGTCGTGGATACAGAGGATTCATGGCAAACATTCCTAACTTCTCACACAACATCTCTAACCATGCACAAATCCACGCTCAAATTTGGGTTCAACAACGCCATCAAGTGCCACTCAAAGCCTTGGAGCATGCCCTTGAAGCCTCTTGCGACGCGTCCTTTGCAACCAAGGTCACTGGTCTACACAAGCGGTTTAGAAAGCTACAATAGAGGCTTGCCTTCAATTCATTTGTAGCTTTGTTGTGGGTAAACACTACATCTGCCATAGCATATTAGGCAAGAATTCGTCGCCATCCTCTCGGCAGTGCTTTCTATCTTAGGTCGGAGAGAGTTCCTCTTCATTGTTAGAGAGTGCCTTCATTGCAGCTTCAATCCTTTGCACAAAATTTTTGGCGACAAAATCATCCATGAACATGTCTTTTAGCGCACACTCAACATTGTCAATCCAAACTGCAATGATGCAATTCATGCGGGTCATGAATGTCGTCGTAGCGGCCTCTTCAGTGGCAATTGCATGCTTGCTCCTTTTTGCAAAATGCATTGTTGCCGCCTCCTCCAACTTCATAAGGAACTTTGTGTGTCCAATGGGAGTGTTGTCTTACCTTCTTTGTTGGACCTCACCGATATTATTGTCTCCTAGAGCAAGTGATTGCGGTCCGAAAATCCGAAGAACGAATCACGCTCTTTGCACCAATGGCCACCATAGCTTCTGCAGAATAATTTATGTTGTGTTAGATTGTCTAACGCTCATGCTCAAATCTCAACCTCAAAGTCATTGGTCATCCAAAAGAACGGATCCACGTGCTCACATTGATACAACCCGTGCATTCGGAGGCTCGAGTCCCTTGAATTCATCAAATCACGCCAAAACTTGTTAATAAGAAATTTGTAAGGTTCTTGGTTGAGTGAAAGATTCCATCGATTCAATTTGTAGCCCATTGGCATGTCTTTCATAACGCTCAGGAGCTCATACCACCACCGCGGAAGTGGTGTTTGATATGTGGGGCAAAATCTATTCATGCATGCCACAGAATCAAGGCATGTCAAGTAGAAAACATGCGTGCAAGATCCCATTGAATAGGCTCCTTCTAGGCTAAATTTTCCCAAACACAACGAGCACGTTGGCCCATTTTCAAGCCTCTCTGGAAAGCTTCCGGACGCTCTTGTGGTTGCCTTTGTAGGATCAATAGCAGAGTTCCTCACTGCATACAACACCTAATCCTCCTCTAGTTCATTTCACTAGCCAACTTGACCATAGTCGATTAAGGCCTCATTTAAATGACGTAGCACCTCAAATACGGTGTTGCAATGTGCCCAACTGGTCACGTGGGTTGTCAAGTTGATAAATTTGGAGTAAATCACAACGTCCAAGTAGCGCTTCATATTGTTGCCGCTCATGCTACATAACAATGCTCAAATGGCAATCTTATGCCAGGCTTGTGGTTCTTCATTTCCTTCAGTGTCGTAACTAAAGCCTAGTTCAACATTGTGGCCAAAAGAGCTAATGAGGTGGAAGCCAAATCAGCGCACAACACTGGTGCGTCTAAGTCGTCCACACACTTCTACACTTTCTGTGCAACTAGATTGTTCACGGCCTCTTCTCTGCCCAATTTTGCTAGTGTTTTTCCCTTCTTTAAGATGATGGTGGAATTAGCTTTTTCTGAGGCATACGCAATCACCTCGTCTTTGCAAAGCTTGTGATCCACGGGGATGATCTCTATGCAAAGTTGTTCGACCGCCACCTTTTGGCTTGCATCAAACTTTCTCTCATCCGCATTTGTCTTTTCAGCGACAATTTTTGCCACCATCTTGTGCACTTTTGAGTCATATTTGGCTTCCAAGCGTCGGCAATCCCCTCTCCTAAACTATCCGTCAAGGATGTTTGTATGCCCTTGTTTGCCGTTAAATGGCGTGCATTGAGCTCCAACAGTCAAGAATCAAAGTTGCCATCACGATTGATGGACAACGATAGGGAATCGTTGGTCAAGGGGCTAGAGGTTCAAATATTGATGGCAAGCATGAATACCGATTGCGCTTCGTTGCAACACGCCTAGTTTGGTCCACCGGAAGGTCATCGTTGTCAACATTGAACAACAATGGCGCCAATGATCTCCAAAACCATGGTGTCCACTATTTTCAAATCCAATTCCTCCTGTAACTCAAATATCTTGAGCACAAAGGCATTTGTGTGATCTCTCTTACTCGCATCAATGTACTCTTCCAACATAGCCCTCCTCCATTAGAGTATCTCAGCTCTTTCTCAACTTCAAGATTTCGGCACGGCTTAATGCTACTGATTCTGCTAGATCATTGGCGTGCTTTTGTAAGTCCTCCACGATCACCTCTATAGCCAACTTCTCTTGTAATACTTGCTTCATCGTTTTTCTAGAGTTTCTTCAAGTTGTGCTTCAAGGCTAAATAGGTCGTTGTGCAGAGCATCCTAGAGGGACTGGCAAACTCTTTTATAGTCTTTGTGCCATTCCGTCGATCTCTCCTCTACCATAGCAAGAGATGCCTTCATCTTGTCCCTCTCTACTGTCAATACATCCAGCTCAGATTCAATCCTCGCATTCTTTTCTTGTTCAAAGTCAAATTAGGTCCATATAAGGTGGCTTTTGGAAGTAGAGAGGCAACGTTTAAGGGCGTTGATTGTAGGTAGATGGCCAAGGGAGTCCCCATCGTTCTTTAAACTTGGGCTTGACAATCGACTACGATCCATCGAGGTATCATGTACCAAGTTGTCTTTGAATGTTGGTTCTTCACTGGTACCATTATAACACACGGGGCCCATGATGCTTGTGTGTCAAATACAAGGTGTAAGAGGTTGTACTTCTTGTGTGGGCATTGTTGTCATTTTTAGCACGTAGAGGTCGAGAATGACACTTGCTACAGCGCCACATGAGTAGACTCCCTTGCACAATGCAAAGTCTTTCAGTCCACCCGTTGATCCAACTTCAACTCCGTGTAGACCATCGTGGCAATTTTGTAGCTCATCTTGCCCTTTGGAAATGCTTGCCCTAGTAACAACATTTTCTACATCTTATGGGCCTAGTGAACAAGGTGAGGATCAATTGAATGCTTGAAATTTGAATATTGAGTTAATTCGAATTGGATGTTGAATACTTATACGTATTACATTACATTGAGTTGTAATTCACAAAACCAGATATATGTGTCTGAATCATGATACTAAAATCATGTGAATAGAAATATATTATTATTTGTTCAAGTAAATGTCCATTATAGTACAAATAACTTATAAGTAGCATGTTAAAAATAAGTGATTGTGAAGGTGAATTTTTGTATATGAAATTTAATCTTGAATGATTACACCAATTTATAACACTTGAAACTTAATATGGAACTCTTAAATATTATGGTTTGATAATATTGAATCAGTTATATTATTTTTAGATCAATGCCTAATGGGTTTTTTTTTTTGCATTAATTTGGACAAATTGAAATATCTTAGTATTTGAAGTTGGGACTATGGTTCATTTTTTCAAAGCGATTAATGGGTCATCAAACTTTGTCTTCACTTGGTGTGAAAGTTTTGCAATAGATGGATTAATTTACTATCATGTTATTATATTAAGCATAATACTAATTCCTTGCACACCAATATTTAGAGGCATAAAAAAAGTGAGCATATTCAAAACTATTCATATCTTTTTATTTAGTTGCAAAAATAATCTCTATGAATAGCATGTTATTTAGTTACAAATGAAATGTCATATGGAGCAAAGATTACCAATTAAATAAAATTGAAGATGCCCATTAGGCATCGATGGCAAAGGCACCACATATGCAATCTCTAGAGCCAACTACCAGCGACTAACGCAGTCCTCGTCTTTTGCCTTTACAGTCTCATACATGTAGAACGTGACCTTCGAATCATATATGGTGCTTACGAGCCCCCATTTACACACTTCAATGTAGACTTTTCCCAGAAAGCTCGCGGGAAATGGAAGAGGATGTTATCCAAAGACATGTCATTATGCAGATAATGAGTCTGGTGTACAAAGTACTCAATGTGGAAGAAGGCCCACGCAAGATCGGTGCGCTTTGCTCTAAAGACATCAACACGGTGCCCCTCTTCAATCATGTTGTTCTAAAATCCATGCGTCAACATTGCGGTCAAGATCATGTCGTCGACATTTGATTTGAAAGGAGCCTCAAGGTAGAGCATCTGCCACAAGGTACCGCCAATCTACCACAAGTTGAAGCCTTTAGAGCGCTCTTTGTGCACTGTTACCCACTTCATGCAATTGCGATGCGGAAATCATACGGCAAGGGCCTTGGCTTGGAACTCACAAACCTTGATGGACATGGTAGTGTGATTTGGAATTTTGCTTGTTAAGGCTCAGTGCAGAGGAATTTGTTCATCTCCCTGAATGTAGCACTTTCAAACCTCATAAAACGCCCCGCAACGTCTGCCTCCAACGCAGTCCACCCGAACGTCGTGTTGCCCAAACACGTGGTGTTCTCCGCAGAAATGATACGTATTTTCAGTGTCGTAGATGTCCTAGTAGCATCACTTGTTGGTCTAGCTAGCGTGCCATGAAACAAAAGCCTCATTCCAACTAGACAATTTGGCCTTGTACTTAGTTTACTCAACAATGCCCTTGGTTCCATCCAGGTGCGAGTACTTCTTAAGTTGCTAGCCGAATTTCACAAAGCATCCTCCAACCGGTGCTCCATCTACCTCTCAATGTTGTTTTTACGCTTGTCCTCGAACCCCTTGTCTTCCTCAAGTGCTCGTATACACCTCTCCTTCATTTTGGCCAAGAACGCCTTTCATCTATTCTCAGGATCGTGCATGACATAGCGTGGATTTAGCCTTGCCAGCAAAGTCTGCATATAGTACTTGTAAATTGACCTTGTAGTAAGGGTCTTGCACTTTTCAATTAGATTGTCAAGTTGTTCAGCATCAGTGGCAATAGCCCTTGAATGAGACTCCACATACCTTGGAGCCCCGTTCTTCCCCTTCTAACCGCGGTTGTTCTTCTTGCAATTACCTTAGGACTTTTTGAGGTTGTTGGAACAACCTTCCATTGTTGATTTCCGTATGCCTACAAAACAAAACAAAATGTAAAATCCCATCCCCCCAAAGCTAGAAGGACCCTCAATCTCAATTACAAGATTGGATCTGGAATTCCAAATTTTTTACAATCAGAGTATTTTCAAATTAATCAACCATGGCGTAGTTGTGAGTGGAGTGAAATTTGTAGAGGTGGAAAAACACGGCGACAAGGACTTGTTGGCGCTCCTTCACAATTCAAATCTCAAGAATCCAAATCATTTTGCCAAGGATGAATCAAAGAATGAGCTCAACATAAAGGATGATGGATTTCGGACAAGAAGAAAAATGCAACGATTACATTATTTTTTTCAATTGGTTCATTGAAGATGGATCGTTAAGAGTGACGTGGAACGCACACAACAAATTTTATATCATCATGAGTTTGGTAGACAATTTCAAGGCGCGCAATCTGGATGTCTGTTATTAATTGCGGACGTATACAATGAATTAACCAAGGTTTGGCACCAAGTCGGAGATGCATATGGTGTATGCAAAACTAGTGCTGGAGAAGCACGTGGATTGGAGTTTGGTGAGGATGAAGACAAAGCTCCATCCAGCACCATCAAGGGGATATATCAAAAAACGTGCCATGGCTTCTAGACATCCTTGCAACATGCGGAGCGAACGAGAATGACGCATCAACAAAAGTCATTGCACTAATTCTTGATGGCAAAGGCGAGATTGTTGTAGAAGATAAGGACAGCATTCTAGCCATGTTTGGCCATCTGTTGCGACAAACGGAGACCAGCGATGTAGTAGAGCCGCAGGAATTTGCAGGCGAATCGATAAAGACACACGGGATTGTAAATGGCAAACGCAGCGAAGACACGACAACCCACCCGGATTTGCGGCTGAAGCATAATTCAATGTTTAAATAAGGTGCGACTACACAAACGATACCTCCAAAAAGCGGGTTATGCCGAAGGTTACGGACAAAGAGTTTCGGGACCGAGTCATCAATAATCTTGAGGAACAACTTGAGCAAGCGCGTCTTCAGAAGATTATTCATTGGGCAATGAAGGCAAAGATGGAGGAGGCCGAGAAACAGTTGAAGGTTGTGAACCACAACATCTAGTTTCTTGAGGTGGAGGTTGCGGTAGTGGCAATGACCAAGAAACGGATGGTGGCTTGGATGGAGTGGCGTAAAGGCATCAACCACGATGCATGTTCTAGAGGCGAGTGCAATCGGACATGGTCAAAGCGAGAAGTTTTTGCATTGGTCGGGAAGTAATGCCTGCCTTTGAAAACGGGCGAGCATTCGGACCTCAACATCACCGTGCCATTCCAGAACGCTCCAACGGCACCCAGCAAGGACAACAACAATGGAGGGTTGTTGAGTATGCCTCAAAGCACAAAGCATAAGTTTTGAAATCATTGTCCTAGCCCGTAAGCATTAAAGGCGTCGGTGAGTAGGTCCATTTTGTGTGAATCATTTTCTGTCGAAATGGCCACGTAGAAGGTGATTGTCAAATTTTGTAAATTATAAATTTAGAAATAGAAAATATGTTTCTATTTTTGAATCTAAAGGATTTTGTTTAAGTTTGAATTTTGTTTTTTTGACGGAACTTGGAAACAATCACATATTCAAATGTTGCATACTAATTCAGTTGAAGGTAAGTACGACACAAATCTCAACCTTCATTGTTTTCACTTAAGAATGCATAAAAACAAAGGATTTCAATTTTTTTGAAAAATATTTTTTCTATTCTTGGAATAACTCATGATAATTCTTTTCACCTTTTAGATTTCAGATCCAACAATTATTTCCATATGAAAAAAAAGAACTGCTATTGTAAACAAAAGACCAATTTCAAAATCTGTGGTCGTTGCAGGTCCATTTTCCTCTATTACATGTGATTTTGGCGTGCAATGACGTAACACAAGGTGGAATATAGATCCATTGAGCATATGAAATGTCTAGTGATAAAAATATGCCATTATCTTGAGTCAAAGTACGCTGGCCATATCCGGGCATAGTGAAAAAAACAATTTTGCACTCTTCATACAATCCACTTGGTCAAAATTTACGAATTATTTTGGGTGTCTTCAGTAGTAGTTAGCTTAAAGATCCTATGCTTGAGAAATATTGAATGGATGATTTAATAAGTCTAATCATATCTGAAGTCAAAGTGACAATTTTGAGGTGGTTTTGGTGAAACATAAGGCTTAGTCTTCTAAGAATTAATTTCCATTGCAAAAAGCACGAGTTCACAAACTTCCTAAACACTTGGTTGTAGAGATTGAGATATTATGGTGTTTTAATGATAGAAGATGGTTTTTTCTATCCTTCAGTATAAAGATCAATGGAGTATAACTTTAGCTACTATCAAATTTTTAAAGTACACAAGTTTGTGATTTTATAATAATACGGTGTACAAGACTTCAGGTCATTTTATGCCAACTTTTACAAGTAGAAGACGGGTGAAGCATTGTATAAAAAACTTTCTGAGGCAGGGTAAAAATGATTGAAAATTTGTACTGCAAATTTTTTACAACTATCAAAGTCAAAGTCATTGAATGTGCTTAACACAGTGAGGAAAAATACATTCATTGCCACTTCAAAGGTCTAACACTATTATCTTCAGGCGATTGGGGGGACAAATTGGCAACCATGGCAATCGGGTGGCAATCTTAGAGCAACCGGACGGCAACAATGGGGTGACCGTGGCGACTAGGCAACGACCACATGGCAATGTGGGTCGGCCATGGCAACTAGGCAGCGACTAGGCGGCAATCGGGGGTAATTGGGCAACCGCTTGTTAACTCGCGTTCAAACAACATCTCGGACGAGACAAACGTTTGAGATGTCAGGGACGCCCGGGACCTCGAATTTTGGACGTATGTGACATTCTACCTAGGGTGGATATAGAATCTGAGACCTACCTTGTGATCATGGTCAAAAATACTTGGTAACATGCTAGATCCATATCGATTTGGCCATGCATGGCACCACTTATTTCAATTGTTGGACCTAGGCAATCCTCCCTATCTCGTTTCAAAATCCAATGATAAAAGCTCCAATGCGGCGTATGAGTGCTTTCATTAAGTGGAGTTGGGGTTGCAACTTACATTTTTTGAAGTACGAAGGTGTAATTGATTACTCTTATCTATGTTCTTAGTTTACTAAGATAGAAGAGACCGTCTTTTAGCATAAGCTCATTGTTAACGATAATGTGGTGTATTGCTTATGCTTACAGGCTCCTTCTTTCTTGTTGTGATATTAGGTAGGAGAGCTTGTCATCATAGATACTATTCTACCATAGATAATATCATGTACGCATATCTATATTTATATCTATTGTTTCTCTTCATCTCTCACTTTGATTAGTTTTTCTTTTATATGTTTATTTTACTCTTGTACTAATGCTTTCTAGGGTGTTCTAGATTCATGTTGCCATAGATCGGAAGCACCCGTATATTCTTGCCTTCTAGGGATGTTGTAGAATGTATATTGAAGGAAAAGTATTCTCGGCTATAGATGGTGTTTAAATCCCATTTATTCCTAAAAAAGACAGTCCATCTCAAGGATTGAAAGGAGGAGAAATTGTAGTATAAACTGCCATTGGTTTTAAAAGAAAATTTGACGCAAAACCTCTTTATGGCGTCATCACGTATTCCTTGCATGTTGTTTTGGTATGCCCCAAATCCTTAGCAGGTTTTTGGGCAGTTTATCTTTTTTTCACATTGGGTTATTCCTTAAGAAACCCTGTGTTCCAAATACCTCCAACACTAAATTTTTTTGGCTATGAGTGTAGGTGGTCAGTTTATAATGGTTGTAAGACGTACGACCTAAGTTTAGCCTGCAAGATTTGGATATTTTGAAACAAGGTTTGAGGTATAATGTCGATCATTGTCTGATGGATATGGCTCGTGCGACGGTTTCAGAGTCTTTGTTTGAACAAGTCGGGGCTTGACTATATAAATTATAGACCAACTTGTGTGTAGCTTATGCTTCGGATGTGGTGATTGACTAATCAAGATTCAACTGAGGTACGCCATCTTCTAAATCAGAACCAACACATGTCTATTCTCTTGGCTTAGACTGTACTCATTACAAATCGTAATGGGTATTATTACCTATGCTCACCCTTTCCTTGGAATGGTTTACAGGTGCCCAATCACGGGGGCAACATTGTTTACGCCTTAGGTGGCATTTTACAAGAAGGCACTCCTCTCAGAGGTTTTTTTTTAGTACAGGTGATTGAGGTACTATAGTCCAAAACACCATATTCAGTATATTGGGAGATTTCCAGGACTCTGAAAGGTATGAATGGTTTTCCCAATAGTAATCATTTGTGCACATTCAAGTTGACTTGAGCTAAATATGTATCCATATTATATGTACAGGACAAATTTAATTATATAAATTTACTAAACATTTGCATCTTTAGGTCGATTTAAGCTTCATGTAATATTTTGGGAGGCTCCCAATCTTCCAATATATTGAATATGGTGTTCCAAGCATAAAGAAACTTAAACCAAGGTCCTGCCTTGGTGTAGGTGGTGAGCTAGTGTTCTAATGGTGAGACGGTTTTATCACGTACACCATGGTATGAAGCTTTTCTACACTTGTACCACTATCCATAGGTTGTTTTGCATCAATGTTGTTACTGGTCTTTTTGTTCCAGTGCAATATCGTAGCTTCACAATATTAAAAGAAGTGGTTGGTGAGATTTTCTAGAAGAGGATGGTGAGTTCAGAAACTTGCGTATTCTACTAGAGAAGCCTCCCGCTTTTCGGGTTTGGTGATTCTTTTGCATTTAGAAGGAGATGACTTCCCAAGTCCATCTTCCTAGATTTAAAAAACATATCTTCGCCTTTATGACAAAGGTTAGGACAGTTTTCCAATAAACACAAGTTTTTGATAATAACACTTCAAACCTGGTGCTCTAAATTGAGAAGTTAAATTTTAAACCTCATTCGTGTATATTATTGCTTATCCTAATGTTTATAGTACTCTTTGAATATATAGCACCCTCAAATAAACCCTAAAACTCTGTTGAGGATAATAATTGCAAAACCTAGACTAATATCATACTAAAATAGATAAATTCTACAATCCTTAATTCCAACAATTAGAGTCATGTAAAACTTCTTGAACCCTTCCGTAACTCTCTTGTTGCCAATCCTAAACCATAACGCACAACTGTCCTCGCACAACTTTTAATATATAAGATTTATAAGAACTACAATTATCCTCGAGTCTGGTATATCTAAATATAATAAGTCGAGACATCTTTGGGTCGAGGATAACTTCATTCGAGAAGTAAATATCCTTGAGAAGTAGTTATTCTTGAGTCAAGGATAACTAAATATGAGAAGTGGAGGTATCCTTATGTCAATGATATCTTCATATGAAAAGTGCACTTATTTCAATTTGGAAATATCTTCATTTCAAAAGTGCAATTATCCTTGACTCGAGGAAAATTACATTTTAGAAGTGGACTTGAATAACATATTGGGCGGATGTTTAGTTTGCCTTCTTGTCCAATTTGTTTGTTAGGTAGAGGTCTTGCCGATCCGATAGAGTCAACACCAAATTGATTGTTTCGTAAGATAAGAGATGTTAGAGATTAGAGTTGCTTGTAGTTCTCATAATACTGTTTATGGTTGAGGTAGATTTAGAAGGAAAAGTAAAGGGGAAAAAATAGAGAGAGGTGACAAGAATTTGGAATAGTCTCATTTGTATTGGCAAAGGTTATTACCAATTGATGCTATAAGTGAAGGCCTTTGAAAGAAGGCCATATTTCACTCCAAGCATTGTTTTTGATACCATGCTTGTTTCATTTGCTTATGTAATCATATCTCTATATTTTTGAACCTCAATGGATTATAGGCCACCTCATGTAGGTTGCGGGTGTAGAGTTTCGGTGCACATTGGTTAGATGAAGATCTTGAGAGTCTTTGAGTGTTGGAGGTGTACATGATCCAATTTGGAGCATTGGAGGTGTACAAGAGTTGACTCAAGGTTGTTGGACCATTGGAGGTGCTCAAGTTTTGATTCAAGGCCGTTGGAAGCATTGGAGGTGATTCAAGATGGCCCAAAGAGTTTTTATGAGCATTGGAGGTGCACAGTTAAGGCTGTTGGCTTTGTAAGTGTACTTACTTGCAATTTTTTACTTTTGCACTTTGTCCATACACATAGTATACAATCCGTATGGGTAGCCCTAAAATTTGAGAGTTTTAGGTATGTATGCACTATGCCCATACACATAATCAATAATCCGTATGGATAGCCAAAATTTAAGTGTTGTAGGTGCATAAGTGCACATTGGAGTCTAAAAAGGGCTCATTTGAGTGATTGAGGTGCACTAGTGCGCATTGGAAAGTAAGAGTTGGTGTTGGAGTGCAAATATGGCAGCTTATGATGTTGAGAGCGCTAGATTTATTGATAAGTTCAAAGGTGAGAACTTCAAGCTTTGGAGTTTCAAGATAGAGATGGTGTTGGCATCCATGGACCTTTGGGAGATTCTCAATATCTCTAAGGAGCCTTCATCCAAAGACGATGATCCAAAGATGAAGAAGAACTATGATCAGCGAGTGAAGAAGGCCATGTCCGTCATTGGCCTCAACTTGGTGGACAACCAACTTACCTACATCAAGAGTTCCAAGAGACCAACAGAAGCATGGAAGACTTTGTGCAACATCCACGAATCAGGGAGTTTTTCCTACATCCTCTTCATTCGCCGCAAGTTCTTCACAACCAAGATGCAAGGCGAAGATGATTTATTGAAGCATGTCAATGAAGTGAAGGCACTTGCGGATCAATGTACTTGCTTGGATGTCCCGGTGAGAGATAAAGATGTAGTCATGACCTTGCTTGAGAGTTTGCCGCCTTCATATAAACACTTGGTCACGGCCTTGGAGACCTTGGCAATGAAGGAACTCACCATGGAGTTTGTAACGGCTCGGTTGATGCATAAAGTGTCCAAGCTCAAGAAGAAGGAGCCCAATGGCGACGATGCAGCCTTAGGGTCAAAACAAGTCAAGTTGGGGGCTCTTCTTCACGTAGCAAATCCAAGATATGTTACAATTGTGGCAAACTGGACCACATTGCACGAAATTGCTTTAAGCCAAAGAAGTGGGAGCGGGACAACGCAAACCAAGCTAAGGAGAAGGGAATGCCAATCATGCAAAGGAGGAAGATGACTACGCATTTACAACTCAAAGTGGACCACATTCCAAGTCCATGAGTGAGTGGATCATGGATTCGGGCGCCACAAAAGACATGAAACCTCATAAAGCGGCATTTGACACGTATAAGGTGATTATTCCACAGAATGTGCATTTGGGTGATGATAGTGTTGTGGAGGCCGTTGGCGTCGGATCTATTGTTGTCGAAGTACTTGTAAGGGTTGCTCTAAGAGGTTTAGAATCAAGGACGTTCTCCATGAGTCCAAGTTGCAAGTAAACTTGCTCTCAGTGAGCATACTTGTGACAAGTGGAATGAAGGTGCATTTCAATGTGGATGGATGTATGTTGGGGGAACCAAATTAAGATGTTCTTGTAGTAGCACCTTGTGAAGGCAATTTGTATCAAGCAACTTTCATGAAAGTCTTCGAGGCTGATGCGGCCAATGTGGCACAATCACCAAAAGAGAACGGCGCATTGGAGCATCGGCATCATTGTCTTGGTCATTTGAAGGTGAGAAGTGTGCATTTACTTGAAAGCATGGTAAGTCGCATGGCTCTTGGCAAAGATGAATTATCATATTTATTTTTTGAAGGGTGCAACAAAGAAAAGCAACATAGGCCACCATTTCTGAAAGATAGAGCGATGTGTACAACAATGCCTTTGGAGATTGTGCATTCAAATGTGTGCGGCCCTATGAGGACCACTACCATAGGTGGTGCAGGGTGAAAGCATGCTACACCCATCCCATTTTGGGCAAAGACCATGGTATATTTTTAGTATATTTTAAACTCAACTTTCAAAAAAAGGATATAAATTTTTATTTTTTTTAAAAAGCCACCATATGCCGACCTAGGGTTGTGTATGAAGCATTGTTTTTGACAAAAATCCATTAAAGAAACGACCCAATCCTTAGTCATTTTGAACCATGTACGATCGGCATGTTTTCTACCAATTGGATTTGAAAATTTGTTTTTTTTTATTGGATAGTCCATTCACAGCACCCTACTAATGTGCATGCAAATTTTCATCATCATACGTACCATAGATCACTCCAAAACAATATATTTGTACAATTCTAGTATTTTGTGACAAGTATATTTCTCCCACAAATTCAGTCATTCAGATGAAACCATTGATTGGCTTACCAGATTTTTAGCGTTTGTTTAATGCCATTCAAATTGGGAATAACATTCCATCATCAAAAATCTGAAAACAAAGGTACATCTTGTTTGGTAGACAAAAGAATGTTTGTTACTCCTACAAAAACAACTTGTGACACGTTTTTTATACCAGTGTAGCTTGCTTTTACCCTGCAAGGTATTTTGTGACCTTCATTGATGACTTTTTGAGGAGGGTGTGGATGTACAGTACATCTTAAAGATAAAGAGGAAATGCCTTGAAGAGTTCAAGGATTTCAACGCTCTTGCGGAGAAGCAATATGAGCACAAGATCAAGGTGTTTCATTCAAACATTGGTGGGGAGTTCATATCAAAAGGCTTTTCAAGTTTCTTGAAGAAGCATGGCATTGAGAGGCACATGTCAACACCTTGTACGTCGGAGCAAAATGGAGTTGCAGAGCGTGCAAATTTTACCATAATAGAAATGGCGAGGAGCATGATTTATGCGCAACGCCTAAAGCTTGAATTTTGGGCGGAAGCGGTGGCCAATGTGGTCTACAATTGCAGTCGATGTCCAACGAAGGCTCTCGTCACCATCACACCGCACCAAGCTTGGAGTGGCCGCAAGCCATGCATTGCTCATATGCGTGTGTTGGGATGCATTGCATATGCAATGGTACCGGATACAAAGAACAGTTAACTTGATGCAAAAGACACAAAGTGTTTGTTTCTTGGCTATTGTGAGGGCTCTAAGGTATATCGGCTCATGTGCATAGAGGCGAAAAATATCACTAAGAGTTGTAATGTAGTATTTGTTGAAGATACTACTAGTATTGGTGATGTTTTGGAGATGAGTCCAAGTAGAAGATGTGAGACCTCCTTTTTGGTGGACGAATCTTCCAAACCACCACCCTTGAAGGATTGGGACAAAGATACCATGAAGAAAGAGAGATTGCATGTCAAAGAAAGAGATGTAGCATCTTCAACAACACCTTTGATAAGCAATGAAGGCTTGGAGAACTTTCAAGAGCGGCAGTATCCAAGAAGAAAGCAACGTCCGCCTAGTGAATGAAGGAAGAGCCACATTTTTCCTAAACATTTGATAGAGCGTGCCAATGTGGTATCATTGGAGGATGTTTTAAACATGTGTGAGGCTATGCAATGAGAAAATGCAAGCAAGTGGGAGTCGGCCATGCAAGAAGAGTACAACTTGCTCATGGCAAATGGCACGTGGAAGTTGGCTCTTCTTCCAAAGGATCGCAAGGGCATTGGATGCAAGTGGGCATTTCGTTCAAAGAAGGATGCTTTGGGTGGATTGGTTTCCTACAAGGCAAGATATGTTGCCAAGGGATACTCTCAAGTTGCGGAAGTGGACTTGCTTGAGACGTTTGCTCCCGTTGCTAAATTCACTACCATTTAGTGCATTCTTGCACTTGAGGCGGCCTTTGACTTGGAGATTCACCAAGTGGATGTAAAGACCGCATTCTTAATTGGTGAGTTGGAGGAGGACAGTTACATGGACCAACCCAAGGTTTTGAACAAGAAGACTTTGATCATCTTGAGTACAAGCTCAAGAAGTCATTGTATGAACTCAAGCAATCACCAAGAGCATGGTACCAATGCATTGATGCTTTCTTCACCAAGGAAGGTTTTACAAGGAGCCAAGCGGACCATTCCTTGTACATCAAACAAACATGTGAGTACTTGTAGATAGTCCGCATCTATGTAGATGACTTGATCATCTTGGCTAGACTTTTTGCTAAGTTGGCGTGGCTCATAGGTAAGCTCAATACGGAGTTTGAGATGAGCAATCTTGGTGAGGTAAAGTATTGTCTTGGTGTGGAATTTGTAAGAGACCACTAGGCACGCACCATCAACATGAGCCAAAAGATGTATGTTGAGGAGGTGCTCAAGCGCTTCAACATGGAAGAGTGCAATCCCATTGGTACCCCTCTTGATGTGATCGTCAAGTTGTTGAAGCTTTCAAAGGAAGAGTTTGAGGCAAATCAAAGTGAGATAGAAGACTTGTCATACAAGGGTGGAGTTGGGTTATTGATGCATGCCATGGTAGGCACACGACCTAACCTTGCATTTGCGGTGATCATAGTAAGCCTATTCAAGTCTAGGGCTGGTCCGACACATTGGTGTGCCGTGAAGCAGATCATGCGGTACTTGCAAGGTACTACAGACCACAAATTGTGGCTTGGTAGTAAGGACATTGTTTTGAGGGGCTATTGCAATGCAAAAAGGGCCAGAGATACGAACGAGTGTGAATTGACAATAAGGTATGTGTTCTTTGTTGGAGTTAGTGCCATCTCGTGGAACTGCAAGAGGCGATCAATCATTGCCTTGTCCACGACGGAAACCGAATACATGGCAACTAGCCAAAGTACGAAGGAGGCCATTTGTCTTTGCAAGCTTTTGGCGGGTTTGGAGTGTGGAGAACAAGAAGATAAGCTTGAAGTATTGTCCAACGAAAGACATGGTGGCGGATGTGGTGGCAAAAGCACTTGCAAAAGAGCGGCATCAAAGGTCAGCAATGGCATTCAAATTGCGAGAAGGTAACTACTGATAAGGAGGGAGTGTTAGAGATTAGAGCTACTTGAAGTTATTATGATATTGCAAACAGTTGAGGTAGATTTAGAAGGGAAGTGAAGAAGAGAAAATGGAGAGAGGTGAAAGGAACTCAAAGTAGTGCCATATGTATTGACGAAGGTTGTTACCAATTGGTACTATATGTGAAAGCCTTCAAAAGAAGGCAATATTTCAGTCCAAGCATTGTTTGTTATATCGTGTGTGTTTCAATTGCTTGTACAATCATTTCTCTACTTCTTATGAACCTCAATAATAGAAAAGCAAGGTGGTGGCACATTGGTGCCACCTAGTTGCCAGATAGAATGTTTGGTAGGGACAAAATTGGTAGGGGCGTGGATGTGGGACACGGCGTGAACGGAAGACAAGATGCACGCAGAAGGTCAAGGCGCGGAGAAGGACAGGGCGCTAATGTCATCTCAACCAGGTGCAAACGTCATGCTAATTGTGTGAAGACACTTCTCCATTCAAAGTTGTTTGCTTCCTACACCTTCATCAATTCATAGAAGTGATACAATTGCCATGAGGGAAGAAAATAAACTTATAGAATAGTATTTAGACTATTGTATACGCCTCTGGTTTTATAAATATTAGATGTTTGGAAATTGCCAAGTACACATACTCCTCTCTGAGGATGACTTACGCCCTACAAAAGCACCACATGCTAAACTTCAAATAGTAAAAACAATCTACTATAAACCTAAACAACAATTAGGCATAGTCTAGCAGTGGAGTGCATTCTTCAATGTGCCTAGACCATCTCGTATAGACGCTCTTTTACACACATCATCTTCTTGGTGGCTTCTTAGTTTCAAACTCGAGTTCATATATTGCTCTAGGTTTTTGTTGAAAAAAATTTGGGATCCATTTTGATTTCTATATTCGAGCCGCTATCCATCTTATCATATATGCATCAGCAGCCATGGACTACAAGTGTGTTTGTTGCATAACCTGACGCGAGTTCATGAAACTCTCCGCTCTGAATACATAGAACAATTCTAGTGCTACAAACCTTTGCAAGTCTCTTCCCTTTTGAAGCTGCTCCATGGTCCAATGACCATAACTTGAAGACTCATTTTCTACAACTCGATTGGATAGCTCCGAATCGCAAATTCCTATCTATATTGTATCGGCATTTCATTCACCAAAGTAGCCCAAAATATTGGATGGAGATATGTCCTTGTCTATGTTATGTACATAGTGGCATTTTTCCACAATGAAAAGCAAAAAAGTACCAAGTTCACTCGACTTTCGCAATTAGTTGCAACCCATCGAAGTTCCTCCTTTGTTAACTTTGTATCCTCTTGTTTCACAATCTCATCCATTGGTACTAATTCATTCACTATTGAATTGTATTTGGACCAAAAAGAAATTAGAGATCCCCTATTCTACCAGAGCGTATTGCCTTCCATCATTTTAGGATGCAAACATGCAAGTCTAATGATGTGAGGATGCTTCACCGGACACCCTCGGCCTTGCTTATGATTGCTTTAATCTTCTTGTTTTTGTTTAGGGTCTTTATACTCTTTCCCGCAAAATAAATCTAGCTAGGGATGCTCTTCATTTTTGTAATCATCACCTTTTCAACGGTCCCAAATGCACCAATTATAAGGATTACTTTAGTGGAACTTTCAAGCCAAGTAAATGTTTGGTTTACCCAATGAGATTGCATCTCGTCTTCAACTATCGCTTTCCACAATGCTTTTTTCTTCATACTCGAAGAAAAATATTGCTCAACAAACTTCTAGATCATGGTCAACTTGACAACAAAATCTTTGTCCTCTATGTTCCAAACAGCACCAACTTTCTTACTTGCATCGTAACACCACTTTGCCACAATATTGGTAGTCAACACAACCACTTGTTTATCTAACCACTCCAAGTGCAACCAATAATCTGAGAAATTGTTGAATCTCTTAGATGCTCTAAACTTTGATTCCAGTTCCATTTGCAAGTTGAGAGTCAATTTATGGTATCCCTCCTAGTTCAATGCGAGATTCTCCCTGATCAACATCTACAAAGATTGTAGAGTGTAAGAAAAAAATACTGCCCTACTTTCTATCACGTATTCATGTGGAGGCATATAGGGATTTGGGATCTTCATGCACTTCTTTTGGACCTATGAAAAGGGTGCAATGAATCAAAGGCCATCAACGTGTTTGTAGACAAAAGTACCATCTCACAAACATCATCCAAATTCGCAAACATTGGACATTTGTCCAACGACCCATTCACTGCTCCTGCCAAAATCAACAAAAAAAATTTCAACGCGCTTATATTTCAATCCCCATGGTGGAATTTCATCAAAAATCATATAAACTAGGTACACTATGTGGGCCAAGCCCTACTAGCCACCAAACTCACTTGCATAGGCCGTTGCGTGAACTAGCACGTGCGACATAGGGCGTAGACTTGTTAAGAGAATGAGGAGGGAGAGGCGACTGTACATAGTCCTTGCCCCGTCAACATCTCCGCCCTAGCAAGTGGCGTTCTTGTCCGCTTCTATTCCGTCTCCACCCGGTTCCTTACGGTCCCTATTAGATCCCATTTCAATTCTTGTTGAGCTCCGTTCCCGTCTCCGCCTTGACTGGGTCCCCACCCTAATACACCCGCCCATGCCCTGCTCTAATTTCCATCTATGTCCAAGTCTTGCCATCTCCGCCCTGGCCGCAATGACGTCGCGTTACCGTCCCCATCCTGGCTGCATAGACGTCCCCGCCAAGTCCTTGCCGTCCCTCTCCTAGCCTCAAGATTTTGTTGGAACTAAAAATAAATGCAGGCTGCATTTAAAGGTTTCCTCCCTCTCCATTGGAAGGAAGAATTCCTTGGCCAAGGGCATTTAAAAGACCCAACTAGCCCTGCCTCGCCCCGCTTGCCATGTATGTTGTCAAGCCTATTTTGCCAGTCCTAATGTCTGCTCCCTCACCTTTTATCCACACCGTGACGTTTGCACGTGGCACAACCCCGGTTCAAGAACGCTAAAGCCTAATTTTCTAATTCCAATGTCCGCACCTTGCATCTGTACCTTGACCTCTTCTCAAAGCTCTTGGTTTGCTACTCCAAGTCACACCCAACGTCGACACTCCAGCGTCCGCGCTGTATCCAACCCATATGGATTGTTGAGCTCCACATGTTTTCATGAAAATGCAAAATTGTGTCTTCAAAACGTTGTTCTCAAAATTGTAAACCCTAAAATTCTAAACTTAAATCCTTCAGAGCCAAGAGGCCTATGGTGTTGGAGTCTTGTTTTTTTATTCCAATAGTGAATGGTAGGAAAATTTATATGAATGAAATGCTTTTCTATTAGGCCCTTGCATTTGTTTGTGCCAAATTTATAAACAAAACCTTAACAAGGCATAACGCTTTGTTCCAATCGAACCCAAGTATATATATATATGAATGAAAGGCCTCTCCATTAGGTCCTTGCATTTGTTTTTGCCAAATATATTAACAAAGCCTTGTCAAGGCATAACCTTTTTTCCAGTGGAGAAAAATATTAATTATAAAAAAGTGTTTTGACAAAAAAAATTTAAAAGTCTGGCCACAAGAAAAGGACACAATGTTCCTTGAAGTCAATTTTGAATCCTTATAGGTGGAGCTTTTCATGTAGCTATTTGACTATTATATACCTCAAGTTGTTGTTGGAACTAAAATTAAAAGTTGATCGCATTTAATGGTTTTTCCCCTCTCCATGGAAATGAAGAATCTCATAGCCAAGTACATTTAAAAGGTTAGTCTAGCCTTGCCCACCTAGTTTGTTATGTGGATGAAGTCCGTTTCCTAGCCTCAAGTCCTCGCCGAGGCTCTTGCACAGGACCAAACAAAACTTATTTAAATCCAAGCGTCCGAGCCTAGGAGTCTGCGCCCCTCGCCATCCGCTCGCGCCAGACGTCTCCGACTGCCCTTCTGTCGGCTCCCTATGTTTGTGTCTTACGTCTGCGCCCTAGCCTTTTGTTTGTGCCCTCACCTTCTATTGCACCCTAACGTCCTTGTCTTGATGTTTGTGCCTTGACCACTCCAATTCAAAAACTCTAGAAGCTTGTTTTTCTAGTCTTAGTGTCCGTGTCGTGCATCTTTGCCCTATGATCACGCCCTAACAATGACGTCCATGCCCACACACTTGCGTTTCCGCTCGACCTCAAGGTCCGCGCTCTAGTTCCATCGTGGACTAACACGTCACAAAGTAATGTATCATTTACAATCAATTTTTATTACCTTGGATAAATTACAAGGCCCACAAATGAAAGCCATTCGTTTGTCCTATCTAATTATATTGACCCGCCTGATATGACAATCTTGAAGTAGAATAATCCCTAAGTCGGAGATAACTTCATTTGAGAAGTGCACTTATCCTTGACTTGAGAATAACTTCATTTAAAAAGTGTACTTATTCTCAATTTGGAGATAACTTACTTATAAAATGGAGTTATTCACAAGTCGAGTATAACTTCATTTATGTCCAAGAACTTTTCCTCGACTGGAGGATAATTTCATTAGAGAAGTGGAGTTATTATCGAGCTGAGGATAACTTCACCTCAGAATAGTAGTTTTCCTCAAGTAGAGGATTACTTCTTGAAAACCATGAACCTAATATAAAAGGTGTGCAACAATGAGCTATCTCTATCCTCAATATTCCATACGGTAATGAATGAGTAGAAGTAGATTTCTAATATTTCTGAAGACTTGTTTCTATCTTCCTTTGACTTCCTTTCTTCAACTAGAAGGAAAGTCTATCTGTGGCTGTGGAAAATAACATTCTATTTCATTCTAAAAACACCTATCTTCTAGTGCTATTTTCATACCTATTTGAAGAATCTGATGACATTGAAGATAATGCTTCTTACTGGAGTCCAAACATTGTTTTAAAATCATCTATTTCCTTTGTTAACAAGCGTTTCAACACTTAAAGAACCCTGATTATTATTTGAGATATGTTTTGGGGATATATTTATACTATGCTTTAAAATGTACTGAGAGCTTCCTTGATCATCCCACTCATATTGGGAGAGATACCTGTAGATCAAGTTTTATTCACAACTTCATCCGTGGATAGCTCCTCCATCTTTTGGTCTGATGAAAATTTTAAAAACACCAGTAGGCACCAAATTCTAAGACCAACAACATTACCAAACAATAACGTGCATATTTGCAAAAAATGTGCATTTTCTAACTACAGAATGAATCGGCGTAGTGTTAAAATTGGACCACAGGCCTACGCAAATGCATTGCATTTGCGTACCCTCCTTCTATAACGTATTTAAATATATTCTAGATGACAAATAATGTCTAATGCTCATGTGACATGCCATGTTTAACGGACTTGAGTAATAATTACAATGATCTGACATCTTGATCTAAAATGACATCCTTGCTAAACCTAGGTATTAAGGTTCTAGACCTAGTCTGTTATTTCTTATGATTTGATATGTAGAATTTTTCATCTCACCTTGTTTAATTTGCCATCTAAAGAAATAGACGCAATCAAGATAATTAATGGGTTGTAATCAATGATCGATATGGGCAAGCAATTTTGATTTTGAAGCTTGCGTGCATTGATGGGACGAGCGTGTAGATATCATCCCAAACTCTAAGATTTATCTATCATTTTTGGACTTTTGTTTCTCGTCGTCAAAGCTCTTGCCCTCTCATGCTTGCAACTTCAACTAACTTTGAAGGATTCTTTTACGCTTGAGTTTGTTAATCCCTGAAATCGTATTAAACTCCATTATTTTTCAGATCTTGCTTGAGTCATAAATCTTGACATCAATATGTTGCATGATTTCAATACATTCCATTTGTTGTTGTTCACCGTTTAATGATCAGTTTGGGATACATTTAGACCTAAGAAAGTCTCTACCTCAACCTTTTGCAATACACTATTATGTCAACAAATGTGAATATTCACTTGGCCAGTGCTTGACACATCTTTTTGGTTATAGAAAACACTTACAGTTGGATCCGTTGGCGGGACGCAAACAACGCCCTTCAAAGGACTTCTTCTTCCATTACTTGGTAGTTTGCTTAAAAAGTCAAGGGGGTAGCGGACCAAAATATTGATTTTCAATTTATATACGCATTTTTGTTGACAAGCTGCCAACGGAATCACTGCAGTTGTCATTCCATTGAACGATGTCTCTAGTGATTGCCTTGCGTCAACATCTCCATGGGCCGTGAACCCACTCAATCCTTTTACAAGAACAAAAAGTCGGGATGTTGGAAGGTCTAGAGAAGTGTTGTTGCTCTCATCTATTCCAACCTCTACTTTGTTGGTTGAGCAATTGTCGAGAATATCATTTTGAGGGTCCCTTGATTGTTTGTGTAATGATGATTGCAGTGACTAATGCATTGGTGATGCCAATTCCATCTCTGGCGGAGGTGTATCCATGTTGTTGTATACATGAGCCTAACTATCACTTGGAAAGCAACTAATCTAAGCCCTTAGGCTGATATCAATGAACCCACTAAGGAGATAGGTGGGAACTTTTCATTGCCAATTGAAGACATCAAGCTTGTACATGGAGTTCTTGACCTATGCAACGGCATGGAGGTCATCCTCTTTAACGATGACAGTGATCAGAGAGGTTGTGTAGGAATTGAACACTACCGGAAATCCAAGGATAAATAACTATAGCACAAATAACAAGCCAAGAAATAATAACTCAACAATAACTCTAGAACTGCAGAGTTGCCCGTTTCCGGCTGCAAAACAACCAAAGTATTTCTGCAATTATTGATCTTTTTGTGGAAAGCAATGGGATGAATGCCACATAACTTCCAGTATCATTTGTATTGCCATCCCTAGGTTTTCATCTAAGTATTGTCGAATAGTGCTGATGTGGCAAGTATGTTAATGATGTGGATTGGGCCTTAGTAATTCTATAGTAATACATTTGAGAATAACTAATCAATAAGTGTATAATAACCAAGGCACTAATATAATTTATTACTATCAACAAACTCGTAGATATTTTTACGTAATTGTTGATGTGGATTGATGCCTATTTATGTCCAGTAGTGCTGATGTGTCAAGTATGTAGGTGACGTCGATTGTGCCTTAGTAAGTCTCTAGTAATACATTCAAGAATATGTAATCAATAATTGTAAAATAACTTGTTGAGTAATATAATCTATGACTAAAAACAAACTCATGGGTATTTTTACATAATTGATGACCAAAATGGTTGTCTATTTATGTCCGATAGTATTGATATAGCAAGTACTTAGGTGACGTGGATTGTGCCTTAGTAAATTTGAAAGTAAGACATCCAAGAATAACTAATGAATAATCATGAAATAATTATAAAACAACTGGTGTAGTAGTGGCGGCTAGGTTTTATGGCAGCTAGAAATATGGCGGCTAGGATTTAGAGGGGATGAGGGCAAACCCCTTCAATCTCTCTCTTTCTTGTTGTGGAGCTTGTGTCTATAGAGAGAGAGCTAGAAGGTGGTAGTGTAGAGTTGTTAGTGGCTAAATCAATTGTTAGGGGTAGAAGAGTGCACACCGAGTACTTTGTGAAGGTTTTGTGAAGTAATGATAATCTTCTAAAACCCTATTGTGTGTTTGGAGGCAAGGCCAAATTAGTGGACATGAGATCTTGTTCTAAAAAAATTATTGTGTATAGGAGACCTTTTGGGTTGAGTAGATTAGGTCTCATTTCAGTAGATCCAATCTAGATCTAATCAATCTACCCACTTCCAATCCATTTTCTACCATTACAGGGACCCCCATTTTGAAGAGGAAGAATACAAGGGACAACTCAAAGTTTGGTCCGGTGAATGCCACTTCCATAAAATTCTATATCTTACATCAATTGCCATTTTGTAGTTGTGTTTTAGTAAGTATATGATTATTGTGTAGTGATTATTTCATCATTTCAAAGTAACACACTTTTTCTTTATTAGTCATTTTTTAGTTATATTAGAGTCATTCTGTAATTATAAAATAGTCATTCAACAATTATTTTGAGTAAATATAGTTATTGTGTAGTAATGCACCGAATTGATTATTTAATTACAATTGTGTTAAGTGGCTTGGCAGTACCATGTAGGAGATTTAGTTAAACAATGTAGAAGATTTAGTACCATGTCGGAAAATCAGAGATATGGTAATATTTTAGAATATCCAATTTTTTGAAACTCAGCCATGACTAAGGGCTGATTTTTTATTAGCCATGTATTTTTTGGCATTGATAGGGATTGTGGTACTACATTTTGGCTCAAGCTTTGGAGCATTTTGTTGAATTGGACTATACTTCACTACTTATTTACTCTTTTACTTGTAAACAAATCACAAAGTTTGTCTTGGTTTTTGAGCACATATTGTGTACGCAATCCCTAGTAATACATATCTAATAACTAATTAAGTCACTTCAAAATAACTAATCAATCACTATGTAATAACTGTAAGGGATTATTCTCAATAACTCTTCAACAACTATGAAAGTACCTGAATTTTCATTAGAAAATGATTGAAATGAATAGAAAAATCTCTGGAACAGCTATTTAATAACTAATGAATAATTGTGGCGTATCTAAAAAATATCTGAAAATAACTAGAGAAAAACTACAAAATAACTAATAAATAACTATATAGTGTACACTTAGATTTCATCCAATCAAACGCCTCCACGTAATAACAAGTGGGTCCCAAAAGAAGTAACACCTAAGCTGTCATATATAATTACACGTCATCATCAAAATACATCATCACCCATCTCAACTGCCACCTCAATCTCCACATCATTGTGAAATCCACGTCAATATTTTCCTCAAATTCCACGTCATACTCAAATCCACGTCATCAACCACCTCACCATTGCCCGTGATGACGTTCCATGTAAGCACATCGATGAGATATCCACGCGGCAAGAAATAATTAGTATAGAAATCAATAACTCACAACAAAAATTGTGTCCGTTTCAAAAAATTCTGTAGATATTCTTTGGTTTTGCCCCTTTGTTTGGTTATTGATTGCCAACCTATAACTAAACAAAGAGGCAAATCCCTAGTAATTTATCCGTGGATTTCTAATTGTGGAAGTCACCCACAAGTACTCACTTAAGAATACATAGGAGGGGTATCTGATACCTCATACCTTCTTTCTGCTTCTCAGAATTTAGTCAGTGGATCCCAAGCAAGTTTATCATCCCGCATATTGTAAGATTCATAACACCGGCGCATTCAATATTTCAGTTGGCTATCTTGTCGTTTGAAGTGGCTATTAGATTCATCCCTTACCACTAAATATCCGCTTTGGAGATGCAAACGAGGATGATTGTATTTTGAGTGACAAGACAAAAGCAGCTGGCAACAACAATTGCCACGACAAGGTGTATAATGACAATGATAATCTCGGGGCCTTTAGTTATTTCATGGAATCTGACTTAGAGACTGAAATGGGCATTGAAGGTGATGAAAATATTTCATCGACAAGTCACCGACAACAAAAAAATTATCCTTACTATGATTCATTTGCCACCCTCAATTGTTCCGGTGATCTAGACTCCTTTTTGAATTGACCACAATAAATGAACAAATATTGGCATCTTTTTAATAACATTTTTGCTATAACTAGGCATGCAACAATCTAAGTATGCTTGTAGCATGACGCATGCAGTTTCAGAATTCTTAGAGATACAAACATTGTGGTCCTCTCAGTTGAAAAAGCCAATGATCTCTAGATAACCAAAATTTGCAGGTGATTTATGCACACGTGCTCTAAAGGTGGTTCCATACTTTTTGAGTGCGTTGTATTATCCTCAGAGCATATTCAATTAATAAGCAAGGATGGCGGGCTTGTGGGAGTGCCAAAGCATTCTTATAGAGGTGGTTGGAAAAGCTTTTGCCCAAGGACGGTGTATTGGTGTCCAAGTTCGGCTCCTTCAAGACCTAGAAGAGTACCAACTGAACTTTATTTTTCCATTATTTTCTTCAAGAACAAGATTTTTGTGCCCTGATTCAACATATAGACTCAGCAATATACATGATGTATTTTTATTCTCCATAGTATGAAAAATAATCCATGATGATTATTGATATGGCTAATGAAATTAGTACATATGTCCTCTCGACACAAAGTCCAAAAATCCAGCACCTTGTCCAAGATATTTTTAGTTCATCTAACATTTTATTGGCCACAATGTATTTAGATTTTCTCAATCAACAATTGACACTCAACAACAATTTTACAAAGTGCTCCAAAACAAATATATTACATAGTATATTTTTTTTATCCAAAAGAAAGTAACCTTAGAGAATTTTTATCCAACAAATAAGGGTGATGGGCTTGTCAGAGTGCCAAAGGATCTTTATAAAGGTGGTTAGAAAAAGCTTTTGTCCAAGGACAATGAATCCGTCTCCAAGTTTTTTTGCCTTTAAGACGTAGACGAGTGCAAACTAGATAGCTTAAAAAGGTGCTAGAAATTACGATGCTGCCAATTGTTTTGTTGGGAGAATACATGCAAGATTGAGTAGAGGTTGTACACCTCAAGCTTCAAATAACAGCGCAAGACAACGTATGAAATTCAGGACCACTTTTCTCACTTTCCAGATTCTACAAGCCCAATATTACCTCCTTGGTGTTGTTGTCTCTGAAGTTGCCAAGTACTTCATTCACAAAGTCTTTAGGTCTACATATTTCATCTTCTCATCTAATTCCAAGATGGGTCGCATGAACGGCAACCACAGTATCCAAGCATTGTGCGCACCAAGCCTTAGACAGTTTAGGCACGTAAAACCATATCAACAACAATGCGGACCAAATGCCAAATGGGTTATGTGTCATTAGAAATACAACGGCCAATGCGTTGAAGGGTGCTTTCCGTTGCAATGAATTGGAATCACCTATAAGACATGGCCAACTTTGTTAGTATTGTCTTTAATTCTTGCTATGTATGCATATTCCTTGGTCTATCTTCTCTGTCCATATTTACCTACTTTGTCAACAGATCGCCAAGAAAGCATTCATTGTTTGCATCATTGGCTAACCACCAATGCCATTGTCCTTTTGTATTGTTGAATGATCATACAAAATATTCTATCCAAGTACATGTCAAATGCTAAGCCAAGCCGACTTTGCAATCTGCGCTTAGTCACATAAAAAAGCGGCTTTAAAGAGACTATTGTGGTTAAGTCTGTAAGTAGCAACTTCTTGAGGTGCTTGAAGTGCAACTTCCTTGATGATTGCAAAAGATCTACACGGGTCAGAGAAATGGCAGGGACTCACACATGGGAGAAATAGACACCTAAACTAAAAAAGGCGTGCATGAATGTGTACTCTCGCTGGACCGATCAATCCATTTAGTACATGTCCAAGTATTGGCATGCTTATTCATGGCCATGGCGATGGTGCCTATGCACTTACTTGACGTCATTATGGCCGGAGGGCTCGAATTTCACCATATCCTCACTCTATCGTGTTCTGAGAGCATTACAAGAGCGCCCCATGCGAGAATCCAAAGAACTTTTCTCTTGCCATCCTAGAATCATTTTTTTGAAGCTCTACTTTAAAGCAAGTCCTTGTATAATTCCTCGATTTCCAAACCTATAGGAGATCCGTTTTCACATGCTCCTCATGGCAGACCCTAAGTGCCGCTTCCTTGGAAGTTATTTCTCCAGCTTGATATCTCTACCAAAGTAAAACAATAATCAACTTCTCATGGAGTTTGGCTTATTTTTTACATCAAAGCAAATTTTCAAAGAGGTCATCATGGAATTCTTGATTGTTGGTCACATTCTTGAGGATATTGAGATACATTTTAGTTTCCTTTCTAAGTTCATCAAACAAAATAATACCTACTATTTTATTGACCTCATGAAAGCATTTTATGGACTCATTGAGGATTGTCACCTCCATACTTGAGCTTGTGTAAGAGGTTGCGGATTTTATGAGTAATATTGATGCCTACCAAGGATCCGTGGTCGGCAAGGAGCCAATTGAAATGCTCTCCGCTTACATAAAATTGGTGACCTTGAATGAAATAATCAACCAGGTCCTACAACAAGATCTGGCAGCAGTTGAATTGTAGGCAACACTTAGGAAGCAATATGTCAATTATCAACCTAGTATAGATATGATCAGTTGTCACCTTCATCTCTACAATTGAGTGAGATGCTTGCAGCCTCCAAAGACACTACAATAGTGGTCTTTACCTTCATTGGAAAATGCTGGGACTTTGGAGGGCCATTTAGTGTAAGATAGCTAACGGTGCATATACAAAATGATTCTGCACACTACTTCCAATTAGAGACCATTTTCCCTTTTCATCTTTTGGTCCAACACTCCCTTGCAACAATTTTCTTGGTTTCCTTTTCTTCTTTTAAAGATATCCACCATTTAATTCTGAATCTCCCATAACTATCTCCTAAATTTAGACTAAAGCACTAAAATTTGATCAATCGAGTCGAAAAGGACATGTCCGGTGCTTGGATGGTAGAGGACAAAATTCCCAAGTACAATGTTTGGAAATGGATTGAAGAATAACTTTAGACGGTTAAATTTAGCCTTTAGGGCCACAAAAAGGGTTTGCATTGTGGTCTTCTTCATGGATAACTATTTAAATGCCATTAATGTCATCAAGCGATCCAAACTGCAAGCATGATCTGATAGTTGAATCTAAATAGGCATCTAGATCCTCTCCAATTTCATTAAAAATTATGGAGAAATGAGCAATATTCATCATTCTATGATGTGCCTATGCAAATGGATAAAAAAATGGTTTTTAGGAGTAAGAGGGATTGGTGGTGTTGGTGGCAAATTATTTGGAGGAGCTTGATATGGTATTGATGGAGGTTCTATGGATGGAGATGGTGTATCAAGTGATGATAGAGTAAAGCAGTGATCTTTGGCACTAGTTTTTCTTCTATTTCTTGAACTATCCACACTTGTAGCAGAGTTACTACCACTCTTATTCAATTTCCTCTTGTTTCAATTGTTATGCCTTACTTTCTTTTTACACACCAAATAGGTCTACTTCCTCTCGTGCATTAAAATTTAATACACTTGGTACAATAGCTTCTCTAATTAAATCTACTTTTTGGAAAAAAAATTGAATATCCCCATCTAAATGTGGATTCTCATTTTCACTTTCTACAGTTACTTATTTGATGAATTTTTCTAGAAAGATACTGTCTTCTACACTAGCGCAAAACAAGGACTTTGGATGTTGGGATTGGAGGCTCCCAAGAGGCAGCTCTTGTTTTCGTTTCCTTTCATAGAGGCTATTTTAGCTTTCTCTCTCTCCTCCATTTTCATGCCTTTGCATTTTTTACTCTGCCGTGGTTGTGTGTTGGGCAAATTGGAAGTGTCACTTCTTGGGTCGTGCTCATTGTCTTCAAATGTTTCATAGGAAGTTGTCTTGTTGTAGATGTAAACTAAGACAATTAGCACGGAAATTACTTTGCTACGTTAAGGATATGTAATTAGACTGGCTATCAAGTGTAGATGTAGACAATTGGTCAAATATGAATACACGAGATGAGTTTGGTATTGATTCGGAGGACCTGTAGAGTATCCATTTTGATGCCTCTAGGATATCCATCCACATTGCAATCTACGTATACTAACAGAGCTTCTTTCGGATATCAATAGAAAGTATCAACCGATTATTGACTTTGATGCCTTGAATGTTACAGATCCTTTGCGTGGAGGATATCCATCCATTAGCAATGAAGGCTTTAAATGTACAGAACAAGGTATAAAGCTTGCAATGTGCAAGAGTATCTACTCTATATAAAACATGATATCGTCCAAACAGTCACGAAGGGAAATGTATCGAGTGGCCAAGTAGGGTATGTTCCCAATAGTCCTGTAAGACATTGACTTTGCTCCCAAATAGGATATTGATGACATGGAAAATAGGGTATTGATTGAGTTGGACAATAGATTATAAATTGCGTTGGCCATCAGGATTCAATCTAGTTGGCCAACAGGGTATCAATTGAAGTTGCTAGCAAAATATCCATTAAAGTGGCCATCAAGATATAGTCTTACACAAACAAGGTCGTATGGACTTCTGGGGAGGCGCTGTATTGTTGGATCTTATGCAATGCATGTCCATTTTCATAATAATTTTGTTTACCTTGTTATTTAATAAATATTAAAATATTTTGGAGAATATTTATCATCTAGAAAAAATTAAAATACAATATACTACTCGTAGTTTCAAGTTTAGGTTGACCTCTGAATTATTCTAAGATAGTTTATTCATATTTTCATTTAATAAAAACAAGCTTCATTTAGCAATTCAAATAGAATGAAATATTTTACAAACTAGATTCTATCATTTCATAACTCTTTTCTCCTATTCATCAATGAAAACTTATACAACTTGATGAACTAAAAGGAGAAGAAATTATTAACAATACAATGTATTAATCTCCATTTTCCTTTTGGTGTCTTTGTGAACTACCACATCCAATGCTTCTAAAGTCCATGCCCCCGTCCTGAATAGTCTGCATTGCACTTTGACATTTCTTCAAACCTATGGTGGCATACTACTGCAAGAAACCATGCAACTGTGATGTTCGAAACTCTTTTACTTATATTATATATTGTGTTGACCTACTACTTCTTGTAATATGAGCACGGATATCTTTTTTCCACTCTCTAAACTATTTAGTACTCCCAACTACAATTTTAATTCATGGCCCTCTTTGTTTGGACACATTGTCCTTGAGTTCATATGCAAAACATACCTTTTCAACTCCTTGTACTTGTTCCAACACCAATGATTCCAAATGCTTAGATAAGATACATATTGTGCTTCCATTAAAGTACATTCCGTTCAACTTTATAACTTCAATTTGCACACATTTCACTGAATTGGTACACAATCTTGTCTATAATTTGTTTCACAATCTATTGCAATGGCACTTATCTCACACAAATTATTATTTATAATGTCCACTTTGCAGTGAGGTTATCTATGGCTTTTAGAAACACCGCAAACATAAAAGCCTCCACACCCTATACAGATTCAAATTTGAGGATTGAAAACGAGTTGCATATCAAACTCAAGGGTGAACAATAGAATGTACAAGTATGTACCTCACTTTGACACCGCCTTCTCTTGTTGGGATCCTGTACTTCAATGAGATAATCAAAGCCCCACATGACCATTGCCTCCTCTGTAAAGTCTACGTCTTGACAGTGTCTAGAGTTTTGACTCTTTTGTTAGGCTGCTTTGTTCAATGCATTACTATTACACAAAACTTAAATACTTTCATTTCTCAACCATTTGCATCCTGTTTATTTATAATAGACCCCTCCAAGGTGATGCTTGCAGCTTCATTTTGGAGTTTTGAAACTATTCCTAGTCTTGCCCTAAGCAACAAGACTACTTAGTTTCTTGAGACGCATCAACCATATGTCTTTGTATGCAACCAATTGGTACTTGATGTGCAATATGCAACACAATCAATGCAAAGAGAAATATCAGTGCTTCATTAAACGGTGGGTTCTTTAGATACTTCACCAAACTCGTACCTATTGTAAGAACAATGTACAACTTCGAATGTTCATTATCATAGTCTGAAATGTAGAAGTGCACCAAATACTTTGTAGACAATGAGAACAATATCTGCACTGTCATTTTCTCTATAATTGTGATACGCCCGAGGACTTCAATTACAAAACTCTTTAAGCAAACTAATTCAAGCCCTAGCAAACTATACATCTGATCTCAAAATATATTGATCACATGCAGTCATTATTCACTTTGTACCGAAGTAATTGCACCACACTATGGTCTATCCCCAAGTTGAAATAGAGATTTTCATACAATGAGTAGAATCCAGTACAACCAGTACAAACTTTGCAAAATTAGGAATCCCTAAGATATCGACGACTTTGATAATTTGGAGCAAATCGTAGCCATTGTACACATTGTATATTGTCGCATGTCTCACACAATCTATTCATGATTAGGTCGAGTTATGCAACAAGTGGTGTGCTTAAGATCAATCCAAGGAAGGGATTTATGGTTGATGCAACTCAGATAGTCTCTAGGGTTTTTAGATTACTGTGTTTGCATGTTTAGTTTGTAGATTTTATTTTAGTACTTTGTTAAGATTGCTTCTTCTGCTGCCAATGGCAAATGCTCGCAATGCGAGTAGGCATGTGGGAACAAAGAGGAAGGGTCCTCGTTTGAGGGCTCCGGAACACGATAAATCTCTACAAAGTCTAAGAAAATGGAAGGCAGAGCAAAAAATAAAACGTCCATAACTACAGGGAAGAGAGAAGAAGAGTCAAGATTGCATGCCAGTACCTCGTCGAACATTTCACTCGTCGACAAGGTAGTGAAATGTCCTCATGCGAACTATGACGTGTTGTATCCAAGATCCTGAATTTTTTCTTGTATATGATGCAAGCTTGTTCAATGACATCTTTAATGCTGAAGATCATGGAGTGTTTTTTTAAAAGATGAGCCCACCAAGCCTTTCCTTCTAGAGAATTATCCCTACAAATAAGATGCACAAGTTCAGTTAAATTTTTTATAGAATTATAAATAGGAGTTGGAGGCTATCAAAGGTGTTGAACCTGCAGACAAGCTTGCCACGAAGAGTGTACCTCTAGATGCAATTGTATCTAGAAATGCGACTAACATAAAAGCATTGTCTAGGATGTTGAAGGTAAATCCTACAAACTTAAGGTTACCCCACTTATTTAACAATTCTTGGCAAAATTATTGGATATTTTTTTTTACAAATTTTTGCTTCAACTTGTATGGTTACTATCTGGGTTGAACTCACTTATTCTCATGTTTTCTTATAGTTTTTGCACTTTCGTGCAAACCGCTTTTTACAACAGATTTGTAAAAACGCATCCTCAAGTTGCAATTAAGCTTAGGACTTTTGAAAAATTGAAGCTATATTTTGTACGAGCTTGCAATGAGATGAACGTACGTTGCTGTCGCTACTACGTTGAGTTTAATATGCTTAGAAACGGATTGAATTGCATTTGAGATGCACGAAAAGGAATCCACATCCTCCAAGACTGCAAGTGCGAGTGTACAACTTGTCGATTTCAAATTGATGAAGATAATTGATAATCCCATTATGAGATATATGCTGGAGCAACATCACTTTCACAAAAGATTGTTTGCTCTAAAGTAGAGAATTTGAAGTGGTATGCATTGTCATGCGTCATGGTTACGTGCAAGGATTGTGGTATTTGGATGTTGTTGGTTTACCCCCTAAAATTTTTGGCATCGACAACTGTTACATGGAAGTGTTTTGAGAATAAAGTCATTGGACTCACTTCGGAGAGGAAAACAAAGAAGAGGATTGTAGAGGCATACAAGGAGACCTCCGCTTAAGTATATTTTTGAATACTTGAAGTCGAAATTGCCCGAGTTTTTCCAACACAATTTCATTGTACGATGGCATAATGACGACTGCAAGTTGTCAATGAAATGCTTGTGTGAAGACATGATTCTATCCCATATTGACTATGCGGAGAACTACACTTTTAAGATTCAAGACCAAATACAAAGCATGTATCGGTGCCCAACACAAATTAGTGTCCTTGTACACATTAGGTACATGATCAATAAAAAAGGAGATATCGTCAAGGATTCTCATTTCTATATATCAGATGATGACAAGTATGCTTTCCTCTTTGGTCAACACTGTTTAATGCAACACAGGTAATGGCTGTAGTCTTAAGATAAGTTACTACATTTTTTTCCTACGCCGTTCAAAAAACGTGTAGATATATAATATATAAATTGTATATACATACACACTATGTACAAATGCGTACACTATGTACAAAATACTTAGTTTGACAAGGATTAGAAGGCACCAACGTTTGTTTGTAAATTTTGTCTTTGTAGGTATTTGCCCAAAATACCATATTGAATGGTCTGACAGATGTGCATGCCCGTTCAAGGGTGCCTAAGCGTTTTACTTCATTGTAAGATATTTTGGCCTAACCTATGGTTGTTCCGTGAGTTGGAATTATTTGGTCTACGGCACGGAAAGGAGGAATGAGATTGTGAACGTGTTGTTGTCAAACGTACTTATGCAATCTCAACTACATGACATATTGAAAAGGATGCAAAACACACATGACGCAATATCTTTTCTAAATTGAGATGATGGATGGGCCAACATATACGAATTTTAAGAAGATGGGCATTAAGGAAGCTAACAAATATTTTTGAAAAAATTCCAAAGATTGCATGAGGAAACTTAGTTTTAACCGCGAGACGATAAATAGTTCTCAAGCTCTTCATTTAATCTACTCATTTTTTGTAGCTGATCCAACCTTGCTATTTGTTTGGAAATTGTCATGCTTTTGTGCATATTGCTTTGATGTTGATTGCACTAATTGTGTCAATAAATCTCATGTTTAGGGTTGGGAATTGGTGAAATTAAAACCATCAAACCTTACTGACGTATGAGAGCACATGCCAATAAAGTAAAGGGCACGAGCCTTACTTGCAAAGTGAATATCATCAACTTGTCGGACAAAACATTCAAGCTATGGCAAGAAGTCATTTCCGCAGCCGCTCATGGAGACGTCATCGACGTTGACTAGAAAGGATACCCGATGCCAAAGTTCAAGGACACCAACTTTTGGGTTACAAAGAAAAATGGAGTGCTTAATCGCAAGTTCTTCAAATTTCTAGGCTATACGTCCGAGGTTGACCTTGCAAAGATGTGCAAGCACTTTGTGGCTGAATTTGTCCCCGAAGGTTGTTTTCAAGCAACCTCTGAATGTAGTCGAGGATTGCTATTTCGTAAAGGACTAGTTTGAACGGAAGAAGAACAAAGAGGTTGTGCGTGCGGGGTTCAACATCATCGATGCGGAGCTAAAATTGTTCAACAACCACGGAGATTACTATATGTTTAGATGGAAGAAGTTCAAGACCAAGTACAACGTGTCCAAGACTTTGATGCGTGTCCTCCTGGACTTAGATTAGCCGGATTTGTACTATGCAAATGCAAAGCAGACCAAATTCCGGATTTGTACATATGAGGACCTCCCTCCTTGCGCCAAAAAATTCTTTTGAGTCTTTCTTCATGAAAGGGCAGAGATCGTCGAAGCACTTGTGGCTTTGTACTTCCGTGGCTGCTTGTGCCGGATTTTGTGCGAATGCTCTTTTTCTCAAGAAACATCTTACTATAATCCCCGTTGTGAAGAAGGTGTATAGAGCTTTGGGGCTTTTGTTATACAAAAGTCATCGGAAATACAACAAGCTTAAGTATCCCATGCATTTGAACGAGCTTAGAATGGTGTTCATCATCAAGGTGCTCCAACTCTTCAGAAAACAAGATAAAGCAATGGTGGAGATGTTTTCGGGGATGAAGCTGTAGAGCGCTTGTGTGGTAAGTCAACGTTTGCTTTAGCTCAAATCGAGCTAAATTCCAGCAACCGTTATACCATGCTAAACCTTGCTATCTTACTGCTCCCATATCTAACCATGTTTTGGATGTTTTTTAGATCATTTTTTGAGTAGTTTTGATTTCAAGTCTTTTTCTTTCTATCATTAATATTGCACTACTTTAGTTTGAATCAAGCTAAAGTGCAGCAAAAACAACCTCTTCTATCTGCGCTTTCTTGTGAGGCCAAGGATTACAAAAAATAATATAGTAGTACTACATGTTGGAACAAGCCATTATGTGTGCACTTTAGCTAGACCCGAGCTAAAGTGCACATTGACCCGTCTGCTAGACATTCTTGATGGTTTATATGAGCTGACCAAAGGTGTATTATATGTGCATGTTTCTTCGTGCCCAAATGTTGAACTTGGAGGCTTTCTACATTGCGTACACAAACAAGGAGTTGGATTTTGACGAGGTCATAGAGGTTGGGTTGATGCTTGACGGGAAAGATTTCTTGGTCAATGGATATCACGTGAATATGATGATTTTCCCACTCCTTGGCAAGGCCCGTCTAAAGGAGAAAGGAAAAGTGGGCGACGGCGTGTAAGATAATGACAAGATTTGGAGCAGTATTGGAGGAACTTTAAGCCTAAGCGCAAGAACCTTGGCAGCTAAGTCAGATGATGACTTTGACGACATTGCTCCTCTAAAACATGATAGCAAGACGCATTCCAAAGTCGGTGAAACCATAGGTGTCAGCTGTCAGCGCATGTGCCCTCATCGTCTAGACTTTCCAGAGTTGGACTTGTCGGTCATCAACGAAAGACGTCGTTCATCTATTGTGTTGGGCAAACCATCTAGTTTGCCTCAATGGAAAAGAAACAACGTCATCGGCACAACGGCCAACTCTCTTTTGGCCTTTGCAAGCACTATAGGAGAGGAAACTTGGTTTAGCATCCTCTAGAAAATGCTCAAAGAGGAGGCCCTATTACGTACATTGATGGTGTAGTGTATGGCAGAGCGCGACGAAGAGATGAGAGGGCTTAGGCGCAGCGGGACGAGGACATGAAGAATTTGCAAGCAAAGCAACATGACGAGATGATGACAATGTTGAAGTCGCTTGACACCAAGCTTTTGCCTCCGATACAGCATGCTCCAATCGTTGAGCGTCCACACTCCTCGGAAGAAGGGAGCGATAGTCAATCTGATGGCTCTCTTCAGCAGCCCTTAGCTACTCAATGAGGCTTCGAGCAGCTACTGTTCGCACTTTGGTATTGCCAGCTTATACATCCCCTTTGGCATTGTTCATTCTTGCTCAATCATACAGAGATATGCCGAACTCATTGTTAAGTTAATCCCCCAAAGATTTAGTATAACGTAGGCTTGTTTTTTAGGTGAAGTATTTTTGAAAATGTCAAATTTTGTACAAACTTTTGTTGTATATATTACGACGAGATTGTTGAGCACTTTTGCTCGACTTGAGCTAGACTGCTCCATATTTGTAACTTTCGTTTGTACCAATCTCTATAATGAATGGGTGTAGATAGTTGTGAAGTTGAAATGTCTAGATTTAGGTTTTGATAATGAAGTCATTGCCCCCACAATCATAGAAGAGGTCATTCAAGCTCTTGTCTCAGTCGTAAAAAAGGTCGTCCATGCCGTTGTTGTCCGAGAGCTCCCTCCTCTCATCCCACGGATACGACTTCAACTTGTTGAAGAATACATCAATGACCTTAACAACTTCTAGGATTCTTTGGGATCTATGGGGGTCTCGATAGAAACTCACTGGCACGATGAATTTCTTGAGGTATTTATCCCTACACACCTTACACTTCATCACCCTCCCGTTTCAATTTGCATGTAGCGTTATGTAATTTTTTGAACGATCTATGCTTGAAGAAGTAATGCCGTTCTCTCCTTTGGCATTTTAAACCAAGTCTGCAAGGCATCAATAAGTGATGCGAGTATTGTAGAAGAAATATCTAAAGTCCCATCACATTTCACCCGCAGGTGTTTAGTGTTGTGCTCAACCTCAATGGGATTCTATGTACGTGTGAGCTTGCATAGTAGGCCAGAGGATTCAAGAACTCTGACTTCTCTATGCACTCGCCTACGTTACTAATCGAAGTAGCGTAGAGGGTACGCTTAAAGTGTTTCGAATTTCTCACGAAGTTGTCTAGGTTTGCTGTTGTCAGGATTTGGAGAATGATGATGGCATCTACAACCATGGAGATATGCAAATATCTTTTTCAACATTGTCCTACTATCCTATCATGATCTTAGGTTGGGAGAATTGTGATAGGGTTTCGGAGCGTAGGATCAGTGCCAGGACAATCTACAGAAAGGAACATGGCACTCAGAAGGACATCTAATAGAAGACGCTGTCAAACCATTTGTTTAATGGGTCGGGTGGTGAATATACACCGGCAAATACGCTTATCATTGACAATAGCCCAAATAAGCACATGCTTGAATTTCTAAAAGAAGTCCTCTTACTTCCAACTTGGTCGCACAATCATGATGGTGTCAAAGAGGATTTGGTTCTAGTGGAGGAATTGTTGCCCTCTCTCATTGACCTTCATTTGTTGGGTGGCGGTCTAGCGCAATCTCAATTTGAACATCCTTCATATCATGACATATTCTGTAATGATCAAGAGATATGTGGTCAATTCACGGACATCTCAAATGCAATTGAAGCCTCTAAGATTGTGCGTTGTTCAAGCCGTTAGGAATGCTTAGATCTCTTACGGTTTGGGTCAACAAGGGCTAAATTGTATTAATGATGTACTTAACTATTTCTAGACTTTGCAAAGTCCAGAAATAAGGAAGAAGGATTTTTTGTTTAGTAAAATATTGGCACCAAAAAAATTGAATAGAATACTCAGTGAATAAATTTTCATCAACCATCCGGATATCTCCCAATGATTTTAGTAATACGAAACGAACCAATGATAGTGATGCAAAATATAAAACAAGCGTGGAATTTCCTTAGTCACGATTGTAGTAGTAATTTTTTTAAATTGATGTAGTTTATGCTGTTTTGGTGTGAATAGATTCTCTAAATCCACTTGAATTAGGTTCGGTCATGTGAAAATTAATCAAATAGATGTATGAAGTAGTTTTGGTAGTTAGAATGTGAAACTACCATTATGTAACCACCTAGAACTATAAGAGAAGAAGAGGAGGACCATAGAAACACTACACACTTAGTTTCGAGGGATTACATTTTACAGTGTTAGTCATTATCTTAGCTTGATCTACTTGATCATAGTTTGCCATCGATTAGATAGTCGTTATGACTGTATAGTCTTAGTGGTTATGTTCTAATCATATCAAGTGGATTCACTATGCACATATACTATCAAATTGATGCGTGATCAGCTGGATAAGTCGGATTATTGGAGTTGTCTGGTCTCACCTATAACACATCAACTAGATTTGCTAACGTGCATACACTCTAACTGCAGAAATCTACTTGATATAGAGTTCAGAATTAAGGGGGTATGTGGAGTCATAGTTGGAGAGGTTGTTAAGGGAGTCCAAAGTTACTGTTATCAACTAGATGAGAGAGAGTAAGAGATCCATTTGATAAGGAAGTCCATAAGAAGTCCAGGGTTGCTTGGGAGTTACAGCCGTGACTATCGACTGGAATTAAATAAGTTAATTGTAGAGATGACGATCCTACAATAGCTAAGACTTGAGTTTTCTATCAATTGGAGTTAAGTATAGGTTACTAAGTGTGAGAGTAATATACATGCTTCAAAATATAATATAGAAATACAAAGTCATCCGGAAATGTGAATGCTTGGTTGAATTATGTTCTACTGGATAATGTGTCCGGCTAACAATATCCACTAGATGATTTACTGAATGATTTGACATACAAAAACATTATTTCAATTAAGGATAATCTACTTGATAGGAGGTATGCGCAACCTTCATCTAGGAGAATACTATAACTATAATTAGAATTAATTGAGTCTTTGTAATTAAGGAAGATCATGATGGTAAATTGATGTGTGAGAATCCATGAATTGTGATCAAGGCATTTGACATACATAAGGTGATCTGAAGGGAGGATTGAGATCAAATTACAAGAAGTAAAGATGGAGTAAAGAGGAACAGGAGAATTGCATGAGTTAAGTATTAAAATCCTAATTTCAATTACGCAACATGGCATAATACCATTTGTAATATAGAATAAGGTGAAAGAATTTTCAATGTTGTGACTATCAAATTGATCATGGATACATCAATTGAATACTAAGGTTACTATAAATTTGATTGGACTAAGAGTGTTCTTGGAATAATAATTAATTCCTTAAAGAAGTATATTTTGGATTAATTCAATAACAAACACAATTACAACCTTCATGTGACCTTAAGCTACTTATACACTAATCAAAAAGATCCATTCTCCATAGAAGATCCTAGAATTGAATTGCATGGAGTGTTTTGAAGGGTTCAATTGAAGATAGAATTTTCTATACTACAGTACTCAAGATCAAGCTGCTTGGTCGTTTCAAAACGATAATGCGTTAGTAAGTCGACAGCTCGCCTATCCGTGAACAAAGATCTCCAAATACCATAATCACTGCAATTCTAATGAAAAATCCGCCCCTAACATCTGCAACGGACAAAAGGACTGACCACTGGTTTCTCCGAGCCATCAAAATGAAGAGGCGGAGAGCCAGAATATGGAGTATATGCCGCAGTGTCGCCCAAAGAAACGTCAAGTAGCATCACTCTTGGATCGTCCTCATCTAACCGTTCACTACGGAGCTCTTCCATTCAATGCGTTAGATATACGGTGAATAGTCACACTATCTAAATTTCTTGTTGTATAGTAGTTGAATCTCGAAAAGTCATCCACGTCCTCGTAGAAGTGGACCGGAGATCACCGACTCTGAAGTCGATTGAAGTTCGGCTCCGAGTATAACATCCCTCCCTTCAACTCCCGCAAGTCATCTTGAAGATAAGCGGAGCCGAGCTCTTGCATTCACTTCCATTAAGATACGTAGAATAGTGAAAGTGTCACAATTGTCTAGTGTATGGCAGCGGAATACCAAAAGTCCCGCACGTCTCACCGGAAGCAGACGGGAGATCTCTGACTGTTTATTCCATAGAAGTTTCGCTTCTCTTTGACTTTGATAGTTGACAACGGCCGCCATAATGCCGGATGTTATCTTTAAGATTGGTGGAGGGAAGGACTTCCATATGCTGCCATGTACAATAGGTGAAATTACGATCGGAGATCTCCAGATAAGATAATCACATCTACCATTGTCTAGAATGGGGTCCGTAATAGAAAGAGAGCCCACGTTCATGACAGTACTCAGGCGAACTGAAGAGCACATAATCAAATCCGGAGATCTCCACCGAGTAAGAAACTGCCATTCATCTCTAGATGGTACTTCAACCAGATTACAGTGAGTAGCTACATGAATAATATAGTCTCTGGGCCCAACGGAATTTGCCTTACTCAAGTCCACAGGGGGTTGCTGTCTTCATTGCTCGCGGAATAGGCCACATCTTCAGGTAGAAAACTTCTCACATAGTTGCAAATCACTCAGGCTTCCTCCTGGCAGGTTCCTTTGTAGATTTTAAACAGGCCAGTGCTGAAATGGAAAGGAGCGGTCAAAGACCCAGTACATATCAATCATCCGAGTACCTCTCTATAGTTCAACGGATACTATAAGGTTGGCGGCAGAGATAGTACTCCAAATAGGGTATTACTACAAAACGCATGACGCGTGGCTAACCATGCCTAATTTTCCATATTATTGAGTCATGACTATGGAATCTACCTTGATTATTTTAATCTCGATGTAATGGCAACTAAAATCAATGACAGTTTCTCTACCTACGATCGAGGTATGTAATGAATGGGTGGGTAGGGAGGAGAGTATAAAAAGGGGTTCAAGAATGCAATCCTCCCTCTGTTTTGTCGTCCAACGTAAAGTCTTGTTAGTCTAGAGCCAGGGTGGAGAGAGAGGAGATGGCTACCGCAAGTAGGAAGAGGGAGAGGTAAGATACGGATTCAGTAGAGAAGAGAGTTACACGTAGGATGGAAAGCAACGTTGAGGAAGTAGAGAAAGGAAGAGATTTTGTTACAGGACGACAGCGGGTACACAAGATAGTACTGTTCTAAACGGCATGTTTTGGACAAAGTGGAGGACGAGGAGGGGATCAAATATGAAGAAGAGGACAAGGACGAGATTGCCTATGAAGGGGAGGACGAGAAAGAGATCAACTCTGAGTTTGAGGAGGACCTCAATGGAGATATATTGGCTGAAGTAGAGGAGGAGGACCACCCGTGGTATGCAGATGAGGAGGAATCTTACTCGGAGGGCGGTTGTAGCCCATTTCAAACTAGATATGACACAGGGTCCAATGTTAATTTGAGACGTGTACTGTAGAGCCAAAATTCCAAAAATAACTTGTTTCAAAAAATTAAGTGTAAAAAGGATTGTAGATATATGGAGAATTAAATAATTAATGCTTAAGTTTACACTAAGTGGTTAATTAATTAAAAAGTACCTATTCATATCCAAGAATTAGGAAATAATGGGAAAAGGGTTGAACTCGCACCCTTTGGAAAGGGAGTACCTTTTCATGAATAGATATGAATAGATGTGAAGATTTAATGGAATTAATCTTAATGGTTAATGATAAGGAAAACCTCTTGCCAACATGTTTGCCTCTAGGATGTAGAGTAGAATGACTAGCTTTAATTTTTAGCATTCTTTGCCATTACCATAGTAATTCCTTGGAGGAAGGTTGGAGTGAGCCCTAGCTTTAGGTGAAAAAGCTAGTTGATGACTCTTAATGTTGTAAGAGTACTTAATTTTATACATATATATAATTATTATTGAATTTGCATATGTAGAGTCTTGTGTGTGACTTGAGTCATATGTATAATTGCAATAATATGTGATCTTCATTGACTAAATTTGACATTGTGTTTTATAAATGCAAGTGTATGCATTAGGTATTAATTGTGGATAAAATTCCTATGCATGAATGCATTATATATTTATTCTTCATGGAATAAGTTAGGGAAATACCCTTACTATTAAGGTTGTGTGTGTGACCTTGTGTGTATTGGAGTATTAATCATAAGTGTGAGGTTTAATGGAGTTAATACAAAATTAAGTGACTTAATGCATAAGGAGAGTGGTGCATAAGTACTTATTAGGATCTTAAGTGTGAGTGAACATAAGTTACTTGAGAATATTAAGAATAAGAGTGGAGTTTTTATTCATGTTAATGCTATTTATGCAATAAACATCAAGAGTCTTAATGCCTTAACGGAAGGGAATTATTGCATAAATAGCATTCATGCATAGGAATCAGGAGTCTTAATTGCCATGCATTAAGTGACTTAATGCCTTAACGGAAGGGATTATATAAGGTAGGCTAATTTGTGAGCATTATAAAGAATCTATCATAAGAGAATAAGTAAGGTACAAATACTTAAGGAAGACTTAAGCAAGAGCATAGAAACTTAAAAATATTTAATCCAAGTTTGAACAACATAAGTTTATGAAGATTAAGACCTTAACTACCAGCAGACCCTTAAGTTTAAGAGCTTGGACTTAAAGGTGTATATGGGTGAGAACATGGGACATCAGTTGCATTAAGTAATATGCACTCCCTCTTTTGGTAGTCTTAAGTCGGAAACTTAAGAACATGGTTATGTTGATTTGGTCTAAACTGTGCGTGTTCTTAAAAGGATCAGTACTAAGTAAGAGTGTGAGTGCTTAAGAAACTTAAGACCAGAGGCTATGTCCTTAAGAATATAGAGCCGACCACGAGTGAAGTCTTAAGTAATAGTCATATATTTTAAAGACTAAGTATTACGGCTTATGGAGGATAAGTGTAAGTGTAGGATAGTGTTTGTCTTAGAGAGTTAAACATGGATGAGTGAAGTTAAGTGGAGATTTAAGAAGTGAATTCATTAAGACTTAAGTTAACTTGTATGTGTGATTTTTGAAACTAACCCTTGTATTAAGTACGTGATCACGTGGATCAAGTGGACAGACGTGAGAAGTGGATCGAATTGCATGAGGTTTAGGGTTTAGGGTTTAGGGTTTAATGCAAACCTAGGTTTAGGGTTTAGGGTTTAAACTTGAATTATTAAAGGGCTTAATTAAGGAACCAATGCAATGAGAATTAATGGAATTTTCCATTAGCCCATCGTGGCATATGTTTAGGAGTTAGTGGTATAAGCACAATCTTAAATGGACTAATGTTCCTTCTTAAGGCACGAGAGATCCTTTGGAGTTATACTTTGAAGGTGGATCCCTGAAGAATGATGCGAACAGTCCTAATTTTCTAAAATATGGATAAATAACCTTAAAAACTAACCGAGAGGATAGATTTAACTATAGAATTAAGCTTCAATTACTTAAAACTAGGCGTATGATCATCCCCGTAACAAATCCTATGAAATGTGGGTATACTTGGGTGTTTTGTTGGAGTGGTAAAAAATCACTCTACATGTACGCATTGCCACACTTGAAAGATGCTTAGAGCTCTCTAGAGAGGTAGTGTCATGATAGAAATTGTTGTAAGATTCAAGAGATTTCTTTGAGATTAGTCACATGTGTCTAATAGACTTACCGTTGTATCAGACGATGTTGTAAAGAGAGCCCACTGTACACATACTTGACTCAAACGTCTTTATAATCAACATATTGTCACTTGCTTGAACATTCGCACCTACAGTTCTACTCTTCATGGTGTTGTTACAAGATGACAATGAGCAACTAGATAGAATGGTAAGCCCTCAGGGATCAGCGGCATTTTCTTTCTCTAAATTTGCAATTGTTGCTTTCTTCATTTTACGCGGAATGTACCTTGTAAGTAGGTTAACTTTGCTTGAACAAGTCGCAAAAAACATAGAACTCACATGACACCATACAAGCTTCTCTTGGTCCGGAATTCATGTAGCTTTCCAACAGTCCTGGTACTTCCCCTTTTTAGATTCTTCTGCTTGTTATCTGGCTCCCGATACTTAAGAGAAATTGTCTTGGTTGGCATTTCCTTCATCTCTGATGACGTCGAAAAATACTCTACTCTGCCAAACAGGGTAGATGTTCGAATTACTAGGTCTTAAACCCAAGACCCCTGACGAATGTCACGCCAAGGATTAAAAGTGGACTTTAAGGCTTCATAGGGGGGTTTGCAGTAAGGCTCTAAAACCTCATCTTCAAAAGTGATATCTAATGGTTGTGGAAGCAATCCTAGGGGATCCCCACCTCCCTTGTGGGGGCTTCCTTAATCATGGCACAGCCAGAATCCTTCTTTGAGTTTGCAGGGCATCTCAGAAAGTGGCTTGTCAAGCTCGTCGATGACGTCCTTCCAATCTTGCACATATAGGCGGTTGGACTCTCCATACCCTCCGCACTTAGACTTTCCATATGCCCAGTAGTCCACGTACTTCTGGAGCCTTGTCTTTATGAAATTTTTGTTCTCCGTCGCTTTTCCTGGTCTTGTCTCTGGCAACATCTCGGTTTCCGACTGGATTTTGCTCCTCATTACTCCACATGGGCTTGAATGGGACGGGCTTGGAATGTCCACATTCCTCTTCCTTTTAGAGTTTCATCGGCTGTTTATTCATGGGTAATCACTTTGCGTCAACGGTAGATTGCTTGATTTTCATAATAGGCACACCGTCATTGTCAAAGTAGAACTTGAAAAGATGCATCTCACTTATTCCCACTAGGAGTGTCGCCCCGCTGCATATGTAGACTTTGACGTACAATTTAAAGTCGGCCACCTCTTGGATAACTTTGGGCATGAAGGCTAGTTTTTGTGACTTCATGAAAGCCTTCATGAGATCGGCTAGAATACATGTACTACTTTTCTTAAGTTCTTTTTATAGATGACTAAGTAAGCATCAATATCTTCATACGTATGTCCGACCACCTAGAAGCCGATCTAATATCCTTGAAAATAATTCAAGCAATTAACAGTGACAAGAATGCCATAAAATATTGGTCCTTGTTGTCTTTTGCTGAGTTGTTGAGCTGCAGAAATCATTTTGGTGGCAAGGATTTTGGTCCCCTGAAAGCACTCAGCTCCACGGGCTCTAAAGCATCAACGCACGTGTTCTTCCCTTACATGAGCGCTTTGAACATTGAATTTGTATGTGGGTGCTTGAAAAGAGCGTGCGTCTCATGTAGTGGTGTTCCCTCAAGCCGCGTAAAATGTTTTGCTAGAGAGAAGATGGTGGTGTTTGAATCTCCAGGCCATAAAGTAGGAGCGTAGTGTGTATACGCTCCGTTGACATGATCGTGCACCACTATTTCAGTGACATTTATAAGAAGCTATTCGAGACTAGATGTTGCCATAGTAGTCCTCCACATGCGTGGAAGAGCTGTCTTTGTAGTGTCCATCTTGTCGTAAATGACACAAAGAAAGGTCCATCTTGTCGTGAATGACACAAAGAAAAGCGAGCGTGCCCTTTGGAGTCGTCAGTAAGAATTGGTTGAACTCATTGCAAGTACTGTATTTTGCGAAGGTGCTTCCAGATGACTTGATAGCAACATGTCCAAAGAATTCCTCTCTGACCCTGCAAACCGTGGAATGACTTAGAGGTGGTAGTCTATAGAAGTTGTTTGTCTGCAAAATGAAACAATACCCTAGTGAGAGGAGAATTTCTGAAGAATAATCCAATAGACAGTGCAAAATACAGAGGTAATCAATTGAAGGTCCATGCATGTTAGCAAAGATCAAGCCGGAGAACTTCGGTTGAGATACTACGACTTTGGATGACTCATGATAGAGATTACAAGTTCATATCAATATGCAAGGATTGATTAAGTACCTCATTAACGTTGGCACGTATTTACTTCCAATTATTTCCAGGCGGAAGATACTTGAGAGTGTCAATCAGACGATTTTGACACTCCGCATTTGGTGAGGCATTTGATCCGCATTGTCATTAATAATGGACGTCATTGTCCCCATGGCTTATACAATGGCAAGCCGTGGGCACTTATGCCCTTGTTACCATGAGTAGCATAGATAATTCATCTATTGAAGTGTCCCATGTACGTGTGAAACGTGGGTTTTTGTATTCCATGGGTCGTGTACCATGCAACGGAACAAACCTCCGTTCCCAAGAGCGTGACGTATTTTCTCTTCCAGTCCTCATCAATGGAGTAAAACTGCTCGCCTACCAAGATCGCATACTTCTTTCTCTCTTCGAAGGATTTGTCATAGAATTTTTGTCTAACAGATAGAGTTCGGGATTGTAGAAAATATTGGCAGCAACGTTTCAGACAACACCTTTCCGAGCTGACCTTGCAAATTTTGTCGTTGGTAGTCCTCTTGGAGTCGTGGTGTACAAAGAGTCCTTGTTTATATCTTGCTGTCAAGAAATGAAGCAGTATGGCTCTATTGGATAACCCCCCAAATGAGCATCAGAATTATGTGGTAATGGCCGGGATGCAAAATGATAATTTTTATGTCAATGACCGGCCGGAAGGGAAACAACATTCCAAAATTGTGCCACAATTCATGACCCGTAATTCTCTTCTTGTTCTCAATAAAAACGTCTAGGATCGTTACACCGATGTTATCTTCATCCAACCAATTAGTACGGAAATGATCTGTTGGAAACGTGGCTATGATTCTCTGAGAGCAGAGTAGCAACCCATTTCCGTCCAACCGCTGCACTTCAAGTCCAACTCAACTTTCTTGCGGTACAAATAGAGAATTGTCTGACCAAAGATCTCCAGATGGAATTATAGCAGCTGCCCTTCTTCAGAAGACGGTCCACAGAAGTGTATGAACAAGTGAATTGTACCCGTGTTCAAAGGAAATGTGTGGTAAATTTTCCGCCATGGAAATGGCCGTTGGTCTAAGTAACTCAAACTCCCTTGAACCAACTGGTATGTCAACTTCAAGTTGTCGCCCTACTGGGTGAACCTCAACAATGGACGCTACTCAAATCTTGCCAAAACCCAGCCTTTTAAGATTCACGGACATTCCTGACTGCAGAAGTTCCGAGCTTCCTGTAGACTCTTGGGATGGTTCATTGTCTTCCGTGTAATTCACATGTCTATAATTGGAGCACTCAGCTGTGACCATGGCAAGTTCGTCTGGGTCATGCTCCCACCACTAAGAGTCAAATATACTTTCGTGCTGCATCGGTAGATCCTTGGTTGGTGGCAGATGCCCTCAAATGGGAGTATCAGTGGATGTGGATACAAACTTGATGATCAAACTTAATGTCAAAGACTAGCCAAAGATCTCTGAATGACCGAAGACAAATCTACGACCACTCCGACGACAAAGTAGGGAGGAGTTGAAAGTGCCAGGCATATTCAACCAAAGATCTTTGATTAAATAGAACCAGGTCGCCGACCACACTTACAAGCCTGAAGATGAAGCACTGCTGATCACGTAGAAATTTTGGGACTATTGTAGCCGGAGATAACATGCGTGAGTCCAATATGGTAGCCACTAGTTTCAGGGAGAGCAACCAGTTTTAGCTGATGAACTAACAGAAAAGCCAGACTTGCACGGCTTGAACAGTTGGAGATCTATGTTTGGCTTTTGTTAATATGTTGAGGTCGTAAAAGAAGCACTTGCCATACTGAATTTTGCGGAATAGGCAGAGAGGTCCAGTTAGAAACGCGCGGACAAGAGCTCTAGAGCTCACACCAAGCAATTACAACATCTTATATTCGGAGTTGAAAAAAATCAAGGCTTCTAGGCTATGACAATATTAGCAAAGATAAATTAGTTACAAAAGCACTACACAATAGTTTCTAAACGACTAAAAGTTCAAAATGCAACACAATCTTGACCATTCCTCACTAGAAGATAGCGGATACGGAATCATACGAGCAAACATACGTGACATACCTGGAATAATGTCAAATCGTTGCATTGCACTTTACTACCACAAATTTGCATACACGAATGCTCTCACTAGCGCGCTCAGCTCCCACAGTATCCCAAACCGCTAGTACGAAAAAGGATGAGAGATGAGTTGAAGAATACTCTTATCCACCCTCCCCAACACCTCTTAGAGGGAAAATTTAGACGCTCAAATTTGAAACGGATCTTGGGCATGCATGCTCGTTCAACCTAATTGATGTACACCATCATGATAGTGCGCATTCTTCAACATGCCTACGACCAAGGCCACATTGCACTCATGATAATGAAAGGCTCATACTCTTGGGATGATCGTATTGTAAAGAAACCATGCCGTTCCTTGAGTGCTGCTCATTGAAAAAATAAAAATGAAGTATGCCCCATGATGTTTTTTTGTAGAAACTAGGGCCATAAAACGTCATAGACTATAACACAATGTAATGTAATTGTATTGGACTTTAGGTATTCACCTTTGTGAATGAAATAATACCACACCCCAGAGAAAAAATTTGTCTTCTTTTGTCCATTAATCATATTCAAGGGTGAATGCACACTACGGTCGACCCCCTGGCCGTTTTTGGTTCTCCAATACAAATAGATCAACGAGTACAACTGGTATGAAATTATGGATCCCAAATATGCCGGCAAATCTGTGTATATTTGGAAAAGCGTGCACGTCGTGCACATGGTGTGTTTGTCGTATCTTCTGACAGTTGACAATTCTTTTTCGTTCACATGATTATTGCCAAAAATGTACTCTCTTCTTACTGTTTGTACATTCTTTGTATAGTTGATCAATGTCGATATAGAATGTATGCTCTTCGTAGATTTAGTGCTTTAGCCACCTTGATTTTTGGTCTAGGGTTGTGAAGACATCGACTTGTTTAGAGATGAAGGCAATGTGCTCATCATTTAGGGCACTGTGTTTGACGTGTTTCTGATTGTAAGTGGATTTAGGGGATGAATTGTACAGAGATGATGGCAATGTACATGAGATTGATGGCGGTTTGAGGTGAAGTGTTGACAGCGATAGACTAGTATTTCATTGCTTTTTAGAGTAGACGGTTGTCAGCGTTAAGGGCAATGGGAAATAATCGTGTTGTAGATAAACGTGCGGGATCAAAAAGGAAGGGTCCTCGTGCAAGGGCTGAGGAGTACGTTGCAACTAGAGATAGTTTGAGAGATGGGGAAGCAGATAGACAACAGAGACGTCGGCAACTGCAGAAGGAGAGAGAAGAAGAAGCAAGATTGCTTGCCACTACCTCTGAAAATGGAGAAGAAGGTAGTGAGTTGTCTTCACGCAAAGTATGTCATGTTGTATCCGAGATCGTGAATTTTTTCACCACTAAGATGCAAGCTTGTCCTACCGCATCTTCAAGACTGAAGATCAAGGAGTGTTTTTTGGAGGATGAGTGCATCAGGTTATTCCTTCCAGAATATTACCTTTGTAAACAAGATGCAATGGTTCAATTTCAATTTTTGGAGAACCATCAAAAAGAGTTAGAGGCCGTTAAGGGTTTTCAATCAGCAGACAAGCTTGCTAGGAAGGTTGTTCTTCTAGATGCAGCTATATCTTCAGATGTAAAAATCATAAAAGCTTTGTCTATGATTTTAAAGGTGAATCCATATAACTTAAGGGTAGCATCACAACGCAAGAGTATGCGTTTGGGCAACATGCCTTTTGTATTGGCAAGTCCAAAGAAGAGGCCAGGTATGTCTGAAGAAATTAGAGACATCGTTGTAAAATGTTGGATTGGAGAAACTCGCGTAAGTCCCAACAAGAAGGAGATTGTTCAAAAGTGGATAAGTCAGAAGACATACGAAAAACACTGCATCCAGTACTTGCTTGAAACTCAAGTATGTATATTTTCTAGGCTTTAGTACATTCTGTATGGTTTTCATATTGTGCCAAATCTTTTATTTAACAGTTCGTTGCATTATATCTTCTTTCAACTATATTATGTACAATTTAGTGTATGATGTATTTTTTTTATACCTTTCAGTACATTATGTATAAGTTTTATGCCATTTGTATCAATATTGTTCATAGTTTGATATCTTCTTATAGTTTCTACACTTGTATGCAGACGACATTCTATAACAGATTTGTGGAAGCGCATCCTGATGTTGTAATAAAAATGAGAGCATTTGAAAAATTGAAGCCATATTTTGTTAGAGCCTGTAATGAAAGGAATGTATGTTGTTGTCGCTACCATGTTGAGATTGACATGCTTAGAGAAGGGTTCAATAGAATTCAAAATACAAGAAAAAGACTTGTTTAGAAACTCATCACTTCCTACTTCCTATTGTGCACCGCTCAATCTGTATCTGTAGCAATGTCTTACCTTCCATTCGAAAACTCTAGACTTGTACAGAAACTCATCACTTCTTCCTTCCCATTGTGCATCACTCGTCCTGTATTTGTGAATACAACAACTGATGAGTATGTTTTTGAAACCCCCGAATCTCAGTGTGGCAATAGTGCCTTTTATCTAGGACTTTGTAATACTATAGACAACTCTCCTAGTCAAGCCATTAGGAGCAGTGAGGCATTGTTCGGGCACGTTGTGTTAGAAGATGCAGAAATCCTTCACCAATCTCCTACCACCACATGTGAATCAGCTAATCAGAGGACGTGAAGGTTTGTCTTACAAAGGACTTATGGTTGGTATGAGAACTGTGCAATTACCATTTTGAACTTCAAATTTGAATAATCAATATGTAGCTTGTATGTGCTCTATCTTACAATGGATTTTACGTACAGATTTCAAGATGGGAGCAACAATAGTGCCTTTTAAGTTCATTTCAATACACACTGCAAAAAAGGGTAAGTTCTATCTGCATTCTTTCTTTCTTTTTAGGTTTCTTGCCGTTTTCCTTTAATTTAGTTTAGTGAAGAATTTCAAGCAACTTATTAGTTTTGGAAAAAGATTTATAAGCCATTTAGTATTAAAAAATTTCACTTAGCAACAAGGTTGATATGGAGAGAAATGTTATCACAGTTTATTTGGAAAGGTGGTCAGTTGTTACAAATAATTTTATCCATTACCACTATTTTTTTCTAGGTTGTACACAGATTAGTGTTATGTCTAGGATATTTATTACGTGTTCTATGGCAGGAGTACAACTAAATATTCTATCACTTGGAGATTGTATGAACTTGAAAACAGTTTTGTGGTAAGTTTCTCTACTTTGTATTAGTTTGTTTGTAATCGCATTTTGTATCCAAGTTTATGTGATTCGTAGTTTGGAATATTGATTTGTACTCATGAAAGTATGAATGTTGTTTGGAGTGTTTATTAGAAGAGTTTGCACTGTGTAAAAACAAATGTAAGGTACAATCTGGGGTGATCATCTATTTGTACTCCAAGTCAAGTATACTATTTGTATCATTTGTACTAATTTGTTACAAATCTACCGTGAAAACCAAGTACAAAGTATGCAAATTTTGGTGTTTTAGATTTTGTACTTCTAGTCAATTTTTTTTGGTTTTGTTTGTACTAATTGTAAAGGTTATACTTGTCTTTGTGGAATGATGATATGTTTGTACTAGGCATCAACTTTATTATTTGTACCGTTTGTACCAATTTGTACTTAGTGTACTGTGATTGTACATGTTGGAAACAATTACTGTGATTGTACATGTTGGAAACAATTTATTCTTGGACTTTTATTTTTAGTATTTTTTGTTTGTACCAGATAGTACTAGTGTATACTAGTGTGTATTAGTTGTACTAGTTGTACTAGTTGCACTAGATAGTTTGTGTTAATTGCGATGATTGTACTCAAATCTTGTTATTTCTTCTATGATATTATAGTTTCTCTTGCAATTGGACTAGGTTTAGGGTGAGCGTTTTATGGGTTTTGCTAGTGACTAAAGAGAATGTCTACAGCCATACTCAAACTATTGGGAGTGTTTTGGTTAACTGTTGCTAGGTTAGTACATCTAAAGAAACTCAAATCCTTAGAGGTACTAAATTCTATATTGTTTAAAGCATTAATGTTGTATTTAACTATTTCTGGACTTTGCAAAGTCCAGAAATAAGGAAGAAGGATTTTAGTCTACTAAAATATTGGCACCAAAGAAATTGAAAGGGATACCCAGTTAATATATTTTAATCATTCAGCCGGATATCTCCGGATGGTTTCAGTGATACGATACGAATCGAATATAGTGATAGAACAAGCGTAAAATTTCGTTCGTCGTGATCGACAAAATGATAACAACTTTCAAGCTAACATGGTTATAAAACATACCATGTAATATGGTGTACTGTACATTTCAATGGTAATATCGTGTCGAAGATTAGTACAATGCATTTCAGAGCTTGAAGCATTGACATGTAAGGAATGCCGTTCAGCCATCCGGAGATATCTGGTCGAAAGCAAAGTACTAAAGAAATAATTTCTCGGTTGTTCAAAAACGACAATTCTACTTCGAAAGGGAGTCTCTTTACAAAAGCGTCTCATATAAGAATGTACGAAAAAATTGTGACTAGTCTCAACGAAACTCCTGGATCTAACAACAAATTCTATCCTTGCACTACCTCTCTGAAGAGCTCTAAAGATCCTCCTGGTGTACCGGTGCGTACATGTCCGAATCGACATCAGACCCTGTGTCACACCCAGTTTGAAGTGGGCTACAGTAGCCCTCCTAGTCAGATTCCTCCTCCTCTTCATACCATGGGTCGTCCTCCTCGTCTTCTTCAGCCGATGCATCTCCATGGAGGGTCTCATCTACTTCGGAGTCGATCTCCTCGTCCTTGGCGTCGTAGTCGATGTCGTCGTTCTCCTCATGAACATACACTCTCTCCATCTTTTGTGTAACTCTCTTCTCTACCAAATCCGTATCTTCCCTCTCCCTCTTCCTACTTGCGAAAGCCATCTCCTCTCTCTCCACCTTGGCTATGGACTAACAATACTTAAGGTTGAACCACAAAACATATGGATTGCTGCACACTTGAACCCTCTCTTATATTTTCCTCCCTACCCACCCATTTATTACACTTCTCGAGCGCAGGTAGAGGAAGTGTAATTGAGTTGAGTCGCCATAACACCGAGACTGATATAATTAAAGGTAGATTCCACAGTCTTGACTCAACAATATGGGAAATTAAGCATGGTAGGCCACGCGTCAAGCATCCGGTCCTAATGTGCTCTGGGGAGTAATATCTCCGCCGCCAACCATCAGCATCACTTGAATAAAAAGAAGGTACTTGGATGACTGATATGTACTTGGTCTTTGACCGCCCTTTTTCATTTTAGCACTAGCATGTTATAAAACTAAAGAGGAACCTATCAGGAGAAAGCCCAAAAGGTCTCGGACAAGTTCCATCGTCAGATGAATTGCAATTTTTTAGTCAGTGAAGATCTCCGGATTGGATACTATACTCTTCAGAACACTTAGGTAGTATCATGATCCTCTTCATGGACCCTATTGTAGAGAATGGTGGATGAGAATTTCCTATCCGGAGATCTCCGGCTAGATCTATGACTGATGTACATGGCAATACATGAACATCCTTCCGTCCACGTTATTTGAAGATAACATCTGACCTTAGGCCAGACGTTCTCAGCTATGGAAGTCAAGAAGAAGCAATTCTTCTTCAAAATAAACATCCGGAGATCTCCGGTAAGCTTTTGCAGGGACATGCGGGCCATATAATATTTTGATAAGATGAACCAGACAATCGGATATTGTGAGTACTCTATGAATCCTAATTACAGTGACTGGACGAGCACAGATCCAATTATCTTGAAAATGACCTGAGGGAGTTAATGGGTCGGATGTCGAAATCGGGGCCGAATCTTAATCGTCTCCACAACCGGAGATCTCCGATGCACATCCGTGAGTACGTAAAGACTCATTGAGATTAATGTACTAAACAACAGAATTGTAGTAATTGGTACTAGTCACCGTAGACCTAACTCACATATTGGAAGACTCCCTACAGTTCATCTTGTCACAAAAATATTACAAGAAAAGCGTGAGAAACTTGATATACTGGTCTGCCGTCAGGGATCAACGGCATTTGCTTTCTCTAAGTTCACAAGTGCTGCTCCCTTCATTTTACGCAGAATGGACCTCGTAAGTTGGTTTACTTTGCTTGACCAAGTCGCAAACAACACATAACTCACATGACACCATACATGCTTCTCTTGGTCCGGAACCCATGATACTTCCCAGCAGTCCTGGTATTTCCTCTTCAGATTCTTCTGCTTGTTATCAGGCTCCCAATATTTAACGAGAAATTTTTCGTGGTTGGCATTACCCTCATCCCTGACGACGCCCGAAACTGCTCTTCCCTGCCAGACATGATACATGTCTAGATCACTAGGTCTTACTAAAATCCAGGACCCATCACAAATGTCACGCCAAAGATTAAAAGTGGACTTCGGGGCTTCATTGACGGGTCCACAGTAAGGCTTGAGAACCTCATCTTCGGGAGTGACATCCAATGGTTGTGGAAGCGATCCTAGCGGATTTTCACCTCCCTCGTGAGGACCTCTCCAATCATGGGCAAGCCAAAGTCCCTTTTTGAGTTCAGAGGTCATTTGACAAAGTGGCTTGTCAAGCTCGTCCATGACATCCTTCCAATACTGCAGGTATCGGCGGATGGAGTCTGCATACCCTGCGCACTTGGACATTCCGGACGCCCAGTAGTCCACGTCTTTCGGATGCCCCATCTTTATGAAGTTTTTGTTCTCCGTTGCTTTTCTAGCCTTGTCTTTGGCGACATCTTGGTTTCCGACCGGGTTTTGCTCCTCATTACCCCACATGGGCTTGAAATGGACGGGCTTGGGAGATCCTGTTGGAAGCTTGGGACGTCCGCAGTCATCTACCTTCCAGAGTTTTATCGGCTCTCTGTTCATGGGTAACCACTCTGCGTCAACGGCAGATTTCTTGAACTTCATGACCGGAACATCGTCGTTGTCAACATAGAACTTGAAAAGATGCATATCACTTAGTCCAACCAGACGTTCTACCCTGCTGCAAAGGTAGCCATCGACGTACGATTTAAAGTCGACCGCCTCTTGGATAACTTCTGGCATAAAGGCTAGGTTCTGTGACTTCATTAATGCCTTCATGAGATCCGCTAGAATATAAATACTGCTTTTCTTGAGTTCTTTCGATAGATGACTAAAGTAAGCATGAATATCTTCAAGCGTATGTCCGACCACACTTACAAGCCTGAAGATGAAGCACTGCTGATCACGTAGAAATTTTGGGACTATTGTAGCCGGAGATAACATGCGTGAGTCCAATATGGTAGCCACTAGTTTCAGGGAGAGCAACCAGTTTTAGCTGATGAACTAACAGAAAAGCCAGACTTGCACGGCTTGAACAGTTGGAGATCTATGTTTGGCTTTTGTTAATATGTTGAGGTCGTAAAAGAAGCACTTGCCATACTGAATTTTGCGGAATAGGCAGAGAGGTCCAGTTAGAAACGCGCGGACAAGAGCTCTAGAGCTCACACCAAGCAATTACAACATCTTATATTCGGAGTTGAAAAAAATCAAGGCTTCTAGGCTATGACAATATTAGCAAAGATAAATTAGTTACAAAAGCACTACACAATAGTTTCTAAACGACTATAAGTTCAAAATGCAACACAATCTTGACCATTCCTCACTAGAAGATAGCGGATACGGAATCATACGAGCAAACATACGTGACATACCTGGAATAATGTCAAATCGTTGCATTGCACTTTACTACCACAAATTTGCATACACGAATGCTCTCACTAGCGCGCTCAGCTCCCACAGTATCCCAAACCGCTAGTACGAAAAAGGATGAGAGATGAGTTGAAGAATACTCTTATCCACCCTCCCCAACACCTCTTAGAGGGAAAATTTAGACGCTCAAATTTGAAACGGATCTTGGGCATGCATGCTCGTTCAACCTAATTGATGTACACCATCATGATAGTGCGCATTCTTCAACATGCCTACGACCAAGGCCACATTGCACTCATGATAATGAAAGGCTCATACTCTTGGGATGATCGTATTGTAAAGAAACCATGCCGTTCCTTGAGTGCTGCTCATTGAAAAAATAAAAATGAAGTATGCCCCATGATGTTTTTTTGTAGAAACTAGGGCCATAAAACGTCATAGACTATAACACAATGTAATGTAATTGTATTGGACTTTAGGTATTCACCTTTGTGAATGAAATAATACCACACCCCAGAGAAAAAATTTGTCTTCTTTTGTCCATTAATCATATTCAAGGGTGAATGCACACTACGGTCGACCCCCTGGCCGTTTTTGGTTCTCCAATACAAATAGATCAACGAGTACAACTGGTATGAAATTATGGATCCCAAATATGCCGGCAAATCTGTGTATATTTGGAAAAGCGTGCACGTCGTGCACATGGTGTGTTTGTCGTATCTTCTGACAGTTGACAATTCTTTTTCGTTCACATGATTATTGCCAAAAATGTACTCTCTTCTTACTGTTTGTACATTCTTTGTATAGTTGATCAATGTCGATATAGAATGTATGCTCTTCGTAGATTTAGTGCTTTAGCCACCTTGATTTTTGGTCTAGGGTTGTGAAGACATCGACTTGTTTAGAGATGAAGGCAATGTGCTCATCATTTAGGGCACTGTGTTTGACGTGTTTCTGATTGTAAGTGGATTTAGGGGATGAATTGTACAGAGATGATGGCAATGTACATGAGATTGATGGCGGTTTGAGGTGAAGTGTTGACAGCGATAGACTAGTATTTCATTGCTTTTTAGAGTAGACGGTTGTCAGCGTTAAGGGCAATGGGAAATAATCGTGTTGTAGATAAACGTGCGGGATCAAAAAGGAAGGGTCCTCGTGCAAGGGCTGAGGAGTACGTTGCAACTAGAGATAGTTTGAGAGATGGGGAAGCAGATAGACAACAGAGACGTCGGCAACTGCAGAAGGAGAGAGAAGAAGAAGCAAGATTGCTTGCCACTACCTCTGAAAATGGAGAAGAAGGTAGTGAGTTGTCTTCACGCAAAGTATGTCATGTTGTATCCGAGATCGTGAATTTTTTCACCACTAAGATGCAAGCTTGTCCTACCGCATCTTCAAGACTGAAGATCAAGGAGTGTTTTTTGGAGGATGAGTGCATCAGGTTATTCCTTCCAGAATATTACCTTTGTAAACAAGATGCAATGGTTCAATTTCAATTTTTGGAGAACCATCAAAAAGAGTTAGAGGCCGTTAAGGGTTTTCAATCAGCAGACAAGCTTGCTAGGAAGGTTGTTCTTCTAGATGCAGCTATATCTTCAGATGTAAAAATCATAAAAGCTTTGTCTATGATTTTAAAGGTGAATCCATATAACTTAAGGGTAGCATCACAACGCAAGAGTATGCGTTTGGGCAACATGCCTTTTGTATTGGCAAGTCCAAAGAAGAGGCCAGGTATGTCTGAAGAAATTAGAGACATCGTTGTAAAATGTTGGATTGGAGAAACTCGCGTAAGTCCCAACAAGAAGGAGATTGTTCAAAAGTGGATAAGTCAGAAGACATACGAAAAACACTGCATCCAGTACTTGCTTGAAACTCAAGTATGTATATTTTCTAGGCTTTAGTACATTCTGTATGGTTTTCATATTGTGCCAAATCTTTTATTTAACAGTTCGTTGCATTATATCTTCTTTCAACTATATTATGTACAATTTAGTGTATGATGTATTTTTTTTATACCTTTCAGTACATTATGTATAAGTTTTATGCCATTTGTATCAATATTGTTCATAGTTTGATATCTTCTTATAGTTTCTACACTTGTATGCAGACGACATTCTATAACAGATTTGTGGAAGCGCATCCTGATGTTGTAATAAAAATGAGAGCATTTGAAAAATTGAAGCCATATTTTGTTAGAGCCTGTAATGAAAGGAATGTATGTTGTTGTCGCTACCATGTTGAGATTGACATGCTTAGAGAAGGGTTCAATAGAATTCAAAATACAAGAAAAAGACTTGTTTAGAAACTCATCACTTCCTACTTCCTATTGTGCACCGCTCAATCTGTATCTGTAGCAATGTCTTACCTTCCATTCGAAAACTCTAGACTTGTACAGAAACTCATCACTTCTTCCTTCCCATTGTGCATCACTCGTCCTGTATTTGTGAATACAACAACTGATGAGTATGTTTTTGAAACCCCCGAATCTCAGTGTGGCAATAGTGCCTTTTATCTAGGACTTTGTAATACTATAGACAACTCTCCTAGTCAAGCCATTAGGAGCAGTGAGGCATTGTTCGGGCACGTTGTGTTAGAAGATGCAGAAATCCTTCACCAATCTCCTACCACCACATGTGAATCAGCTAATCAGAGGACGTGAAGGTTTGTCTTACAAAGGACTTATGGTTGGTATGAGAACTGTGCAATTACCATTTTGAACTTCAAATTTGAATAATCAATATGTAGCTTGTATGTGCTCTATCTTACAATGGATTTTACGTACAGATTTCAAGATGGGAGCAACAATAGTGCCTTTTAAGTTCATTTCAATACACACTGCAAAAAAGGGTAAGTTCTATCTGCATTCTTTCTTTCTTTTTAGGTTTCTTGCCGTTTTCCTTTAATTTAGTTTAGTGAAGAATTTCAAGCAACTTATTAGTTTTGGAAAAAGATTTATAAGCCATTTAGTATTAAAAAATTTCACTTAGCAACAAGGTTGATATGGAGAGAAATGTTATCACAGTTTATTTGGAAAGGTGGTCAGTTGTTACAAATAATTTTATCCATTACCACTATTTTTTTCTAGGTTGTACACAGATTAGTGTTATGTCTAGGATATTTATTACGTGTTCTATGGCAGGAGTACAACTAAATATTCTATCACTTGGAGATTGTATGAACTTGAAAACAGTTTTGTGGTAAGTTTCTCTACTTTGTATTAGTTTGTTTGTAATCGCATTTTGTATCCAAGTTTATGTGATTCGTAGTTTGGAATATTGATTTGTACTCATGAAAGTATGAATGTTGTTTGGAGTGTTTATTAGAAGAGTTTGCACTGTGTAAAAACAAATGTAAGGTACAATCTGGGGTGATCATCTATTTGTACTCCAAGTCAAGTATACTATTTGTATCATTTGTACTAATTTGTTACAAATCTACCGTGAAAACCAAGTACAAAGTATGCAAATTTTGGTGTTTTAGATTTTGTACTTCTAGTCAATTTTTTTTGGTTTTGTTTGTACTAATTGTAAAGGTTATACTTGTCTTTGTGGAATGATGATATGTTTGTACTAGGCATCAACTTTATTATTTGTACCGTTTGTACCAATTTGTACTTAGTGTACTGTGATTGTACATGTTGGAAACAATTACTGTGATTGTACATGTTGGAAACAATTACTGTGATTGTACATGTTGGAAACAATTTATTCTTGGACTTTTATTTTTAGTATTTTTTGTTTGTACCAGATAGTACTAGTGTATACTAGTGTGTATTAGTTGTACTAGTTGTACTAGTTGCACTAGATAGTTTGTGTTAATTGCGATGATTGTACTCAAATCTTGTTATTTCTTCTATGATATTATAGTTTCTCTTGCAATTGGACTAGGTTTAGGGTGAGCGTTTTATGGGTTTTGCTAGTGACTAAAGAGAATGTCTACAGCCATACTCAAACTATTGGGAGTGTTTTGGTTAACTGTTGCTAGGTTAGTACATCTAAAGAAACTCAAATCCTTAGAGGTACTAAATTCTATATTGTTTAAAGCATTAATGTTGTATTTAACTATTTCTGGACTTTGCAAAGTCCAGAAATAAGGAAGAAGGATTTTAGTCTACTAAAATATTGGCACCAAAGAAATTGAAAGGGATACCCAGTTAATATATTTTAATCATTCAGCCGGATATCTCCGGATGGTTTCAGTGATACGATACGAATCGAATATAGTGATAGAACAAGCGTAAAATTTCGTTCGTCGTGATCGACAAAATGATAACAACTTTCAAGCTAACATGGTTATAAAACATACCATGTAATATGGTGTACTGTACATTTCAATGGTAATATCGTGTCGAAGATTAGTACAATGCATTTCAGAGCTTGAAGCATTGACATGTAAGGAATGCCGTTCAGCCATCCGGAGATATCTGGTCGAAAGCAAAGTACTAAAGAAATAATTTCTCGGTTGTTCAAAAACGACAATTCTACTTCGAAAGGGAGTCTCTTTACAAAAGCGTCTCATATAAGAATGTACGAAAAAATTGTGACTAGTCTCAACGAAACTCCTGGATCTAACAACAAATTCTATCCTTGCACTACCTCTCTGAAGAGCTCTAAAGATCCTCCTGGTGTACCGGTGCGTACATGTCCGAATCGACATCAGACCCTGTGTCACACCCAGTTTGAAGTGGGCTACAGTAGCCCTCCTAGTCAGATTCCTCCTCCTCTTCATACCATGGGTCGTCCTCCTCGTCTTCTTCAGCCGATGCATCTCCATGGAGGGTCTCATCTACTTCGGAGTCGATCTCCTCGTCCTTGGCGTCGTAGTCGATGTCGTCGTTCTCCTCATGAACATACACTCTCTCCATCTTTTGTGTAACTCTCTTCTCTACCAAATCCGTATCTTCCCTCTCCCTCTTCCTACTTGCGAAAGCCATCTCCTCTCTCTCCACCTTGGCTATGGACTAACAATACTTAAGGTTGAACCACAAAACATATGGATTGCTGCACACTTGAACCCTCTCTTATATTTTCCTCCCTACCCACCCATTTATTACACTTCTCGAGCGCAGGTAGAGGAAGTGTAATTGAGTTGAGTCGCCATAACACCGAGACTGATATAATTAAAGGTAGATTCCACAGTCTTGACTCAACAATATGGGAAATTAAGCATGGTAGGCCACGCGTCAAGCATCCGGTCCTAATGTGCTCTGGGGAGTAATATCTCCGCCGCCAACCATCAGCATCACTTGAATAAAAAGAAGGTACTTGGATGACTGATATGTACTTGGTCTTTGACCGCCCTTTTTCATTTTAGCACTAGCATGTTATAAAACTAAAGAGGAACCTATCAGGAGAAAGCCCAAAAGGTCTCGGACAAGTTCCATCGTCAGATGAATTGCAATTTTTTAGTCAGTGAAGATCTCCGGATTGGATACTATACTCTTCAGAACACTTAGGTAGTATCATGATCCTCTTCATGGACCCTATTGTAGAGAATGGTGGATGAGAATTTCCTATCCGGAGATCTCCGGCTAGATCTATGACTGATGTACATGGCAATACATGAACATCCTTCCGTCCACGTTATTTGAAGATAACATCTGACCTTAGGCCAGACGTTCTCAGCTATGGAAGTCAAGAAGAAGCAATTCTTCTTCAAAATAAACATCCGGAGATCTCCGGTAAGCTTTTGCAGGGACATGCGGGCCATATAATATTTTGATAAGATGAACCAGACAATCGGATATTGTGAGTACTCTATGAATCCTAATTACAGTGACTGGACGAGCACAGATCCAATTATCTTGAAAATGACCTGAGGGAGTTAATGGGTCGGATGTCGAAATCGGGGCCGAATCTTAATCGTCTCCACAACCGGAGATCTCCGATGCACATCCGTGAGTACGTAAAGACTCATTGAGATTAATGTACTAAACAACAGAATTGTAGTAATTGGTACTAGTCACCGTAGACCTAACTCACATATTGGAAGACTCCCTACAGTTCATCTTGTCACAAAAATATTACAAGAAAAGCGTGAGAAACTTGATATACTGGTCTGCCGTCAGGGATCAACGGCATTTGCTTTCTCTAAGTTCACAAGTGCTGCTCCCTTCATTTTACGCAGAATGGACCTCGTAAGTTGGTTTACTTTGCTTGACCAAGTCGCAAACAACACATAACTCACATGACACCATACATGCTTCTCTTGGTCCGGAACCCATGATACTTCCCAGCAGTCCTGGTATTTCCTCTTCAGATTCTTCTGCTTGTTATCAGGCTCCCAATATTTAACGAGAAATTTTTCGTGGTTGGCATTACCCTCATCCCTGACGACGCCCGAAACTGCTCTTCCCTGCCAGACATGATACATGTCTAGATCACTAGGTCTTACTAAAATCCAGGACCCATCACAAATGTCACGCCAAAGATTAAAAGTGGACTTCGGGGCTTCATTGACGGGTCCACAGTAAGGCTTGAGAACCTCATCTTCGGGAGTGACATCCAATGGTTGTGGAAGCGATCCTAGCGGATTTTCACCTCCCTCGTGAGGACCTCTCCAATCATGGGCAAGCCAAAGTCCCTTTTTGAGTTCAGAGGTCATTTGACAAAGTGGCTTGTCAAGCTCGTCCATGACATCCTTCCAATACTGCAGGTATCGGCGGATGGAGTCTGCATACCCTGCGCACTTGGACATTCCGGACGCCCAGTAGTCCACGTCTTTCGGATGCCCCATCTTTATGAAGTTTTTGTTCTCCGTTGCTTTTCTGGCCTTGTCTTTGGCGACATCTTGGTTTCCGACCGGGTTTTGCTCCTCATTACCCCACATGGGCTTGAAATGGACGGGCTTGGGAGATCCTGTTGGAAGCTTGGGACGTCCGCAGTCATCTACCTTCCAGAGTTTTATCGGCTCTCTGTTCATGGGTAACCACTCTGCGTCAACGGCAGATTTCTTGAACTTCATGACCGGAACATCGTCGTTGTCAACATAGAACTTGAAAAGATGCATATCACTTAGTCCAACCAGACGTTCTACCCTGCTGCATAGGTAGCCATCGACGTACGATTTAAAGTCGACCGCCTCTTGGATAACTTCTGGCATAAAGGCTAGGTTCTGTGACTTCATGAATGCCTTCATGAGATCCGCTAGAATATAAATACTGCTTTTCTTGAGTTCTTTCGATAGATGACTAAAGTAAGCATGAATATCTTCAAGCGTATGTCCGACCACCAAGAAGCCAACGTGAATCTCCTTGAAAACACCTCGAGCAGTTAGCAATGATAAGAAAGCCATCAAGTATTGGTTCTTGTTGTCCTTCGCTGAGTTGTCAAGCTGCAGAATCAATTTCGGTGGCAACAGTTCTAGTCCCTTAAAAGCACTCGGCTCTACGGGCTCTAAAGCGTCGATGCACCTGCTCTTTCGCCTCATAAGCGCCGCGAACATTAAGTTTGGAGGTGGGTGCTCGAAGAGCGCGCGCGTCTCATGTAATGGAGCTCCCTCAAGCTGCCTAAAACGTTTTGCCAGAGAGGAGACGGTGGCGCTCGAATCTCCAGGCCATAAAGCATGAGCATAGTGAGCATACGCTCCGTCGACATGACCGTGTGCCACCATTCCGATGACATTCATGGAAAGCTGTCCAAGACCAGATGTCGTCTTAGTAGCCCTCGACATGCGTTGAAGGGCCGTCTTCGCAGTGTCCATCTTGTCGTGAATGACACAAAAAAAGGTCAGCGGCTTCGCCTTTGACTCCTCTCTCCATGCCGCGTAAAGCTTCCAGCATGATTGTTGGTGATTCAAGTGAGCCTGCTTGTTGCTATAGAATAGCTCGTACGCGGGCGTTCCCATTGGAGTCGTCAGTAAGAATTGATTGAACTCATCCAAAGTACTACATTTTGCGAAGGTGCTTCCAGATGGCTTGATAGCAACATTCCCAAAGAATTCCTTTCTTACCCTGCTAACTGTGGATTGACTTACAGGAGAGAGATCATGGAAGTTGTTTGTCTGCAAAATGAAATAATAACCCAGTGACAGGAGAATTTCTGAAGAACAATCCAACAGATAGTGCAAAGTACAGAGTTAATCTATTGAAGGTGAATGCATGTCAGCGATGATCCAGCCGGAGACCTCCGGTTCAAAAACGACGACTTTGGTCGACTGAGGAAGGAGAGTACAAGTCCATAGCAATATGCAGGGACTGATAACGTGCATCATTGACGCTGGCTCAAATTTGCTTCCAATTGTTTCCCGCACGAAGATACTTGAGAGTGTCAATCCGACCATTCCCGACACTCCTCATTTGGTGAGGCATTTGATCCACGTTGTCATTAATAATGGACATCATTAACCCCATCGCTTGTATAGTGGCAGGCTGTGGGCACTTGATGCCCTTGTTCCCGTGAGTAGCATAGATGATTCCTCTACTGAATTGTCCGATGTAGGTGTAAAACATGGACTTCCTAATTCCATGGATCGTGTACCATGCAACGGAGCAGACCTCTGTTCCCAAATGCGTGACGTACTTTCTCTTCCGATCCCCATGAATGGAGTGAAACTCCCCGTCTACCGAGATCGCATACTCCTTTCTGTCTTTGTCATAGAATTTTTGTCTAACACTAAGAGTCTGGGATTGTTGAAAATATTGGCAGCAACGTTTGGGACAGCACCTTTCTGAGCTGACTTTGCGAATTTCGTCGTCCGTAGTCCTCTTGGTGTACAAGGATTCCTTCTTGTTGAGGTGTGGTTGTCGGAAAATGAAGCGGTAAGGCTCCTTCGCACGACTTCCCAAATGAGCATCAGAATCAGGTTGTAAAGGCAGGAATGCGAAATGATCAATTGTGCTTTTCAAAGATTGCCCGGAAGGAAAACAACATTCAAGAATGAGCCACGATTCATGACTCATAATTCTCTCCGTGTCCCCCACAAAAACGTCGAGGATAGTTACACCAATATTATCTTCTCCCAAGCAACCACTACAAAAATGATCCGCCGATAACGCGGCCATGATTCTCTCAGAGCAGAGCACCAACCCATTTCCGTCCAGCCGCTGCACTTCAAGTCCAACCCAACATTCTTGTGGTACAAATGGGGAATCGTCCAACCAGAGATCTCCGGATGGAATCATGACATCCGCCCTTCTCCACAAGACGGTCCGCTAGAGTGCATGAACAAGTGAATCGTATCTGCGTTGCAACGGAATGAGTGGTAATTCTTTCGTGGTGGACATTACGGCCGTTGGTCTAAGTAATACGAACTCACTCGAACCAACTGGTATGTCAACTCCAAGCCATTGTCTCACTGGGTGAACCTCAACAATGGACGATTCTCCAATTTTGCCTAAACCCGGCCTCATAAGGTTCACGGACATTCCTGACCATAGAACCTCCGACCTTCCGGTAGACTCTTGGGATGGATCATCGTCTTTCGTGTAATTCACATGTCCAAAATTGGAGCACTGAGCTGCGATCATGGCCAAGGTCGTCGGGGTCATACTCCCATGAATCTGAGTCAGACATACTTCCGTGCTGCATCGGTGGATAATCAGCTGGTGGCAGATGCCCTCAATGAGAGATTGAGTGGATGTGGGTACGAACTGGATGACCAAGGTCAATATCAAAGGCTGGGCTAGTCGGAGATCTCCGGGTGAGTGGAGAATGGTCAACAACGTCGACTTGTTTAAGTATGGAAGAGAAGGGTGAAGCTAAAAGTTCCATTTGTATCTAACCAGAGATCTCCGGTTTATCATAACCATTCTGTCGAGTAAACTTTCTATGAACATTCCACACTAGAGTAGCCGGAGATCTCCGGATATCGTGCGTTAGAAGAGTATGACAGCCACTAGATTCAAGAGGAGCAACCGTGGTTAGCAAGCGAGGTTGGCAGAATCCAGACTAGCACGGCATGAACAACCGGAGATCTCCGGTTGGCTTTTGTTGTCTGAAATGAAACACCAGCCGTACGGAATATTCGCGGGTGTGACAGAGAGATACAGTTGCAAACCCCGGTCAACAGTAGGGATGCACACGCCAAGCAATTACATCATCTTAATTCTTGAGTCGAATAAAATTACGGCTTCCAGGCTATGACTGTATCTCCGAAGACAAATTAGTTACAGAATCACTAGGCGACAGCTGCCGATCGACTCAAAGGTCAGAATGCAACACAAACTTCACCAATCCTCACAAATAGACAGCGGATACAAAATTTTACGAGGAAATATACGTAACATTCCTGGAGTAATATCAAATCGTTTCTCTACAGTTATCTAGCATAATGTCGCGCACGCGAACACTCCCACTAACTCGCTCAGCTCCCATAGTATCTCAAACCTCCAGAGCAAAAAAGGATGAGAGTTGAGTTGAAGAATATTCTTATCAACCTTCCCAACACCTCCTGGAGGAAAAATTCAGGCCCTCAAGTTTGAAACGGATCTTGGGCATGCATGCTCCTTCAAACTAACCGTTGTACACCATTATGATAGTGTGCATTCTTTGACGTGCCCACGACCGAGGCCACATTGCACTCATGATAATGAAAGGCTCGTACTTCGAGGGTTGACCGTATTGTAAGGATACCATCTAGTTCCCTGAGTGCTGCAAATTAGAAAACGGAAGATGAAGTATGCCCCATGATGTATCTTTGTATATACTAGGGCCGTAACACGTCTTAGACTAAATCACAGTATAATGTAATTGTATTGGACTTCTCGTACACACCTTCGTGAATGAAATTATACCCTACCCAAGGAAAGGAGTCGGCCCTCTGCTGCCCACTAGTATTGTTCATCTAGCATTACAAGACTCAAGTAGAACGTCGGCATTCATTACCAATTAGAATATTTGCCAACATTCTTTAGTTCGACAGAAGTTATATGGATGCTTGAGAAGATACGTGCACAAATTACTAAACAAATGTTTTTTGAAGTACAACAACCCGATGCTATGAATTTGGGTACAGCTTTCGTGTTCAGGTTGAATTATGCATCATGGCATACGGTTTCGGGTTTAGGATTTAGGGTTTAGGATTTAGGGTTCACGGTTTAGGGTTTACAATTTAGGGTTCAAGGTTAAGGGTTCTAGATTCATTGTTCACCGTGGAAGTTTTCAGGTTCATGAAGGTCGAGGGCTTACATTACCTATAAATCTATAAATTAAAATTATTTTATAACTATGAAATATAACCTTAAATTTATCGATAACTATACTATTAAAAAAAATTGGATACAATAGAGTGTAAGGAAATTTAGCGAGAATTGAACAATAAATATTTAAAACTTTGATACATTATAATTTAGTTAGAGGGAGAATACGAAAGAGTGGAAGGCTAATGGATTTAATTTTAGAATAGACTAGCAGTTGGCACTTGCTTTGCAATGCATTAGCCCAACCATTTTTATGTATTTTTAATATTAAAAAGTAAAAAAAAATGAAGGATAATATGGTTCACCATATTGTTGACAATGCAGTTGACTATAGCGTTTTTGTACTTCATTGCATGGTTGGCTACGCCATTCATTGCTGCGTCGTTTACTGCACAAATTATGATTTTAGTGGTATGATTATTATTTTTAGAGTACAATACTATTAACTAAGAAAGGAAGAGAGGGAGAGTAAGAGAGGGAGAGATTTGAGGGATTTATTCTTAGAGTAGTTTATATTTTTAGAAAATGTAATAAGGAAAATCTAAAAAAAAAATCAAAATTAGAAAAGAGATGGAGAGGGAGAGTAAGGAAGAGAGAGAGAGAGAGTATGGGAGGGAGAATAAGGGATAGGGAGAGTAAGAGAGGGAGAGTAAGCAAGAGAGGGAAAGTAAGGGAGGGAGAGTGCGGGATTGTTTTTTAGAGTAGTTAACCATTTTTAGAATGTGAATTTATTGAAATTTCATTCCAATGTTCAATTTTCAATTCTATAGTCTTGCCTTCTTATTCGCAAGTCATAAGCATATCTCTCCGCGGTCCTCTCGGCTCGGATGAGGTCTTTGACTCGGCCAAGTCCCGCTCTACACAACTGCCTTCCTTTGATGACACAACAGATGTTATTCAAATACTACCGCGGTATTTCAATGTCGGGATTTGGTCTCCTATGCGTCCAGATAGGCTCATGGAGATGGCCCAAGTGTTATTGCCCCCAGACATCTTATCAAATATTCTTTTTTGCTATGCCAACAAACTGACTCGAAGGCCTAGCTATGTTAGGTTTCTCCACATCTTTAGGAAGGCCTCATTTAATCCTAGAACAAGGCATTATTTGTAGCCTAAATGTGTTGTTGCAGATCTAGATCCATTCAAAAATCCTAGAAAGGTTATAGTCGATTATCTAACATTTGGGAGAGACCATACAGGACGGGTAGAAGGCATCTGTAAAGCACTTAAATTAGAATCGTTGAACCAATTCTCCATAGATTACTCGCGCCTCTTAGCAACGGCCACCCTTTACTTAATGTATGACACTTTTTTATAATGAAACAGTTAAGTACTGAACTCTTACTCTAATTCTTCCGGAGATATCCGGTTGCATGTTCTATCAATTGTGAGTAATTTTTGTCCCATTTTTCCCCGTCCACATTTTCTCAACCACACATTTGTGATGTACAATATGTCCATCAATTTCTGATTACAAGACTCAGTTCTTCTTCTGAAGCCCACTTTGATATTCACCCAGAGATATCCGGCTGCATGTTGCGGACTCACGTATTGTCTAAATTCAAATTTGGTTGTTCCAGCCATTTCTTCTTTCATAAGTGTCATTGGTGATGCATTTAATGCTTGAAAAGTACTTTAAACTCCTCAACTTTTATGCTTCACTATCTTTAATGGGGCACATCTCCAGATCTTTCTTTTAGTCCTTAGTCCAGAATTCACCTCATAGTCCAGAAATAGTTGAATTGGGCATATTAGATATAATCATCACCAAATCTTGTAAGCACATCTTTTACACATTTTTTTTTGCTAATTAGTTTATTTTCTTTGCAGTTGGCGGTCACCACAGCAGTCATGACGTATTGATGGTTTAGACTATAACAGCTAAGTATTTTTTTTGCACATGTTCATTTGATAATTATTTCATTTTTTAGATTGCATTTAGTGGTCATCCTAAAGGTCATGAAACATTGATGGTTTCTGAGTATCCCGTTTTAAGTATATTCATTAGTTTAGAAATATCCTACCTTCTATGTAATTTTTATAATTTGGTACAAGCATTATACCGGATACAAATGCCATACATATAATACCTTGATTTTGAATTAAAACAATATAAAAATAACATTATAAGAATGTGATATAATTATGGAAGTTGTTCAATGTTTTAGAGTTCTGGTTGAAATGATTCTGCATGTAGAAAACAGAACATGGAGAATCATTTCACTCAAGATCAAAATATGTCAAGTGTGAGTTGAATGGCTGAATCGTCAATTTTACTGTCTCGGCAGCGAGTGCTACCACATTGACAATGGAAAGGAAATATTGCATCTACCTTGTAAACTTGTGATCTATCAAAGCAACAACCATGCTCCCAGGTCAATTCCTCCCAAGCCGGAATATTGACTCGTGTAGAAAAGGCTACGTGGAACAATCGTATGTCACTGTTGTCAATTGTCACTGGAACATATGTAAGGTTTGCATCTTCACATCTGTAGAAAATACATGCACACATACATTTTTTATTACTATAAATCACAATTTTCCAAATAGCTCTCAAAGTAAAATTGTCTTCATACATTTTGATGTTGGAAGGAAATACCTATGATTCAAAAACCTTGTAACATTGGAGAAATTTGTGGCATCAATGCAAAATCCAACATTGTTCGGATAGTCCTCCTCCGATTTCCAAGTGGCATTGAGCGCCATAGTGTACACCTCTGACTTCCCAAGTCTCTCCAAGGCCCTACGATGCTGCAACTGTGCATCAATCACAATCTCCTCCACATACTCAAACACAAAAGTCCCCTTATTGATAAATTTCTTAAATCTAAATCTAAGTCCCCATCCCTTCACTTCGGACCAATACACTTATATGGGGATACGCCCTCCACTATGGACCACCTGATTTCCGCATGAGAGCAGACACTTGCATGCGTCATTGCATTCCTTCAAAAAAATTATGTTCATGTGACCAGGACAACCACCAACGTCTTGCTCCATGTACCACTCTCCATCGCAAAACAAAACCTCCTCCATCAATTCCTGCCAAAACCATAATGAAATTAAAAAAACCGTATAAGATGTACCAACATTGTACATAGTGGTAAGCGCAATACAAATTGTACAAGAAGATATAAGACGGAAAATATATTTCACACTTACAGTTTGATGAAGGATACTTCGGAGTCTACCATGGGTAGTGTAAAACGATTGTTTGATTGTGCGTACTCCACAATTGCAGCCTTGTCCAAGACAATTGCTTTCGCAATCACGGCAAAACTGTGGGGAATCCAGTGTGACTTTAGGTAGGTGGGATGCAAAATCAGACATCTTGAAGCTGTTAATGTAAGTAAATTCTTGTAATTCATGGACCCTCAAGCTATCCAGGCACACAGACATTGGAACAACTTCGAGTCCCTTGGATAAGTCCATTGTATCAAACCATAGTTGTGCCTATGGACAAAAATGAATCAGAAATACAACCTCATAAACATGTTAGCTTTGTAGATCATAGAAAATATCTATATTAGTAAAAAAAGTCTCTTTAACAATTCAAAGATATATAATGGTGGCATTAACTTTCCCAAAGAAATAGAAAGCCATTGCAAACCTGAACTAGCTGCCGATTATAAATCCACAAAGTCAATTAAAAAAATTATGTGATCACTTTGGGTTGTGGATGGATCTTCTTCTTTTTCTTTTTCTTCCCATGTTTCTTCTCTTGGTCTTCTTCACTTGCGGTGGCTTCTATCTTTTTCTCTAGCCTTGGTCTTTTCAATCTCCTCTGATGACTTGATCCAGCCGGAGTGTCTGAATTGCCCTGATTTTGCACCTGTTCCACAACTTCCACTGTCTCCACAAGCGCCACCGACTCCACCGGCACCACTGGCTCCAAAGACAACCAAAACCCAATATCATATGAGTAAGACTTCATTAACTCAATACACTGAGGCAAATGGGGTCTACATTGCTACCTAGGTCCACATGCTCAGGCTCTACAAGCACATATTGTACAAGCATAGGCCTATATAAAATAATGGTTTAATCCAATACATAATGTATAAACCTTGTGGTAATGTACAAAACATGCATGAATGAGAATGAACTAAGAAAATAAAACATAACAAGCTATATGGTTATCGGAGCACGGATGTACTTACAACGTTGATATAGTGACTTGTGTAGGATCTTCGTTACCAATTAAGGGACCTTCATTTGCAGTTCTAAGTAGAGGTTGAGACTCTTCTTCTACCCCTTGATTCAATTCGCCAATATTGGTTACTACAATAATGCACAACAATGTTAGAGCTTTTGGTATCATAAGTCGAAACCAAAATACATTAACAATACAAATACAATAACAGACTACAAACAAATTTGTACAAAACAATACACATTAGTACAAAACAATACACATTAGTACAAAATAATACACATTAGTACAAAACAATAAACATTAGTACAAAACAATACACCTTAGTACAAAACAAAACACCTTAGTACAAAACGATACACCTTAGTACAAAACAATACACCTTAGTACACATTTGTACAGACCAGTACAAAAAGGTGAAGTTAGTGATAATTAGTAGTACCAAACAGTACAATAAAATGCAACTAAACACGAACCTATGAACAATCAAAATTCTAAGTCCTAAAAATACATTGATATAAGTATACATGTACAAACTTTAACGGTGATATATAAACGGTATATGCTGTCAGTACCATAAGTCCAAACCCAATAACAAACATACATATCCAGTTGAATATAAGTACAAACAAATCAAACCAATGCCCAACTTCAGTTGAAAGTCCTACAAAACTAAGATCTAAAAGCATACAAGTACAAACAAGCACACAAGCATACAAATGGTTAGACCTCTCAATACCATAAGTCCAAACCAAATACATAATATACAAATCCACTTGAATACAAGTACAAATAAATCGAACTTGAAAGAAATTGTTGTAAAACAATGTATAGATACATTCAACGTAGTACAACTTCAAGCAATTTGTACAAATAGGGAAGAGCAAATCACCTGGTGTGGGTGATTAGAGCTTTGGAGCTCAAGCAGCGTCACTACGAGATGCTACACATATAGCGATAGATGCAGCCATTTCCAACATCATGCTCAGAAAATCGTTGCCTCCACTTTGTCCTTGCCTCCAACCCGGCACACCCCTCCATCCGAAACTTGCGGTCCAAGCAGTCGGTTGAACCATGGAGCAACCACAAGCACAACACTTGTTCGACTGTGAAAATTTCACCATCAAACACCATGGATGGTATAGATGCTTGCAACTAGAGATCACAATCTCATAGTTGGAGAATAGAAAGCCACAAAGCACGCAATCTGTAATATCAAGAGAACCCTGTGAAGTACAAGGTTCTTTTAATGGTGTGTATACCTGTAGAGCCTAAATCCTAAAAATAGTTTTTTAAAAGAAAATTAAATGTAAAAAGGGTTGTAGATATATGGAGAATTAAATAATTAATGATTAAGTTTATATTAAGTACTTAATTAATTGAAAAATACCTCTTCATATCTAAGATAGAAGGATTAATGGGAAAAGGGCTGAACTCGCACCCTTTGGGAAGGGTGTACCTTTTCCTATCTAGATATGAATAGATGTGAGGATTTAGTAGAATTAATCTCAATGGTTAATTATAGGCACAACCGTTTTTCCAAGAGGTGTGCCTCTTGGATTTGAGTAGAATGACTAGCTTGAATTTTTAGCATTCTTGGCCATTATCATAGAAATTCCTTGGAGGAAGATTGGAGTGAGCCCTAGCTTGGGTGAAAAAGCTAGTAATTGAAGAAATCTCTTATGTTGTAAGAGTATTATGTTGTGTGTGAAATTATTAATATATAATTATTATTGAATTTGCATGTGTAGAGTCTTGTGTGTGACTTGAATCATATATATAATTACAATAATATATGAACTTCATTGAATAAACTTGATATTGTATTTTGTGAATGCAAATATATGCATGAGGTACTAATTGTGAATAAATTCCTATGCATAAATGCATTATATATTTATTTAGATCTTCATTGTAAAAATTAGGATACTATCCTAATTAATTATGTGACATGAAATTGTGTGTGTGATGAATTAAATTTAATGTATTATATATGAGTGAAATATGATTACTTAATAATGTTGAAACTTCAAGAGATAAAGTTAGGGAAGATCCTAACTATGTCAAAGTGACATTGTGAATATTAATGTAATAATTCTAAGTGTATGTAAGGCATTTAGAAATTAATTTGGAGTAAGAAACTTAATGTATTAATGTGAGGAATGCATAAGTAATTGATGTAAGACTTAAGTTCAAGTGTGGAAACTTAAGTATTAAGACATAAGACGGGAGTCTTGTGCATGTGTAAATAAGGAAACTTAAGTCTAGAGTGAGGAAGGACTTAAGTATAAATGACAGGACTTAAGTCCAAGTGATAGAATTTAAGTCTACAGTAGAATAGAACTTAAGTTTAAGTGATAAAACTTAAGTCTAGAGTGATAGGACTTAAGTATAGAGTGGAATAGAACTTAAGTATAAACGATAGGACTTAAGTCTGAGTGTTAGGACTTAAGTCTACAGTGAGGGAAAATTTAAGTCTAAATGATAAAACTTAAGTCTGAGTTACACAACTTAAGTCATGCAAGTGTAAGAGTAAAGATATTGTTTTTGCATTTAAGTGTTAAGGACTAATAGATAGGTTAGACTTAAGTCCGGACTTAGTGTAGAAATATTTAGTGGCTTAATCTAACTTGTATGTTGTTCGAGACTAACACTTGTGATGAGTACGTGAGTACGTGAGTACATGAACCGTGGGATGAACGTGAGAAGTGGAGCGAATTGCACGAGGTAAGTTCGTGAATTCTAAATGGAATTAATTAAGGAATCAACCATGAGTGCAATGGATAGTATCCAAGAGCCGAAGATGGCAAAAGTATAGGAAACTAACCAACGTGCATATTCATAGTTAACTCAAGAGCAAGGCTCTTTGGAGGAGCAAGGCTCTACCTAAGCACTTAAATCTTTGGGATTCATTTCTTAAGAGTGGAATGTTAAGGGTGATATGTTTTAAGGCTTAATTCCATAAAAACGAGTGCATAAACTTAAGTATTTCACAGGAAAGATAGCTTTTTGACCTATAATTAAAGACAAACTACTTAACGGTTGACGCTAGACCATCTTGGGAAGAATTTAGAATCAAGGGTAGACTTGTGTGAGTCTTGGGTGTTTTGCGAAGGTGAATTTTCCAGTTTACAATATCATGGGCATAGGTCTCAAGTGAAAGCCACTTCGAGCACGCCCAAGTTGGGCATGCTCAACTTCAAGAGCTCCAACTTCCAACCGCTTCCTTGCAACTTGGTCGCTGTGATGTTGTAGATCCTTCTGTAATATGACTCCATCTCTTTGCAACTATTCCAATACCGCACTTGTCCCCTCCATTACTTCCTCCAATCATTCTTCTTTGCTGCCACATCTGAAGGACTCTGTAGCTCTTGTGCCTTCTTTTCATAATCCTTTTGTTTTGACTTCATGCAAGATAAAACTCCCGTTTCATACTCACATTTGGTCCTCTGTGACTCTTTTGCTGATGCAACTTGGCGCTCAAGATCCACCGCAGACTCCAACTCCAATTTCTCCATCTCAAGAACTCTCCCAATGTATTCATACATGTGGCAATCCACATACCTATGAGTACAGTCATGGAGGAAACTGTACATGTGCCACAATTTTGTTCAGATCAATACATTAATCAATTTTGAAGTATTTAAAAACAAAACAAAATAGCAGTTGCATAGTGATCCAACTCAAATACTAGCTAGGTGGGCAACCATATAAAAATTACCATTCATAGTACGCATTGTGCAATCTAAAACATGCAATAAAATAAATAAAATCAAAATCTACATGTGTAGCTCAACACTTAACAAATAGGCTAGACACTTAAGTAGATGGTAATTTCATGGATAACCTGTTGTGGCACTCCTCCCCATCTAAAATTCGTCCACCAAAGGAGCTCCCTCCACCTTCGTACACCTCTGAGTGGAGCTCCTTTGGATCCACGTGGATCTTTCTCCACTCTGTACGGGCCACCGCTGTCGAAGTTTTCTTCAACTTTTGAAGCCGCACAATATTTCTCCTATGCGCCTCTCGTTGTGCCTTATTGGTGGCAGCCCCATACGCTCCCCAATTGACCACTTCTCCATCTTCCTCCAAAACAATTACTTCGGCCATCTTGGGAGGAAGGAGGTGTAGCACTACAACCCTCTGGTATATAGCTGAAAGAAGTTCTTCAAGTCTCTGCCGAATCTTCCTCTACTTCACTGCCTTCCAATTGTATCCATTATGTCCTTCTCTTCCAACCGGCTCACCAAACAAAGCTACGCACTTGCTATCGTCAAATGGTTGGCCCTTCCATTTGGTTAGCTTACTAGGATTTGTTCCCTCACCTTTGAATCCATAGTGCTTCGTGAAGAAGTCCGTTGTGAGACATGGAGGTGGTTCTCGTAGCTTTCCCAACACTTCATCAACTTCCATTTCCCCATGGGTTCTCCTTCCTCCTCGTCTTCATGGTCTTGCTCCTCGGGCCCATTGTCTTGCTCCTCGTCTGCGTCATCTTGCTCCTCGTCTTCATCATCATGCTTCTCGTCTTCATCATCTTGCTCCTCGACTTCATCATCTTGCTCCTTGTCTTCATCATCATGCTTCTCGTCTTCACCATCTTGCTCCTCGTCTTCATCATCCAGCTCTTCATCTTCAGTATCCACATTCCTTTCCAAGCACTACAAATCCTACCTTGCAGCTCCCACATTTTGGGTGATCCCTCGCCCTGGACTCAATTTCTCACTGCCACTTCCTTCCAACGTATGTCCCCTACCCAAAAGCATCTTGGAGCCTCTTCCTCTGAACCAAACCATTTCAACCTTGGAAATGACAAACCGCCCTTACAAGACATTAGTGTACAAAATGGTAGAAAAATATAAAACAATACACAAAGTACAAAATTAGAGAAGGTTGGATCAAGCCAAAAAACTTGTTTGTGGTTGGATCAAGCCAAAAATTCTGGCAACGTCTTCTCTTCAGCCCATTTTCCACCTCTTCAGCCCATTTTCCACCTCCTTATTTTTGACTTGTGCAACTACAACACAAGATCAACATTATATACCATACAACATCAAGAACCACAAAATATCAATGTCCGCCAAGGTTGCGCATTTCAAAATAACTCCTAAACAGTTTCATCAGTACAAATGGTACATACTGTACAAACCAGTACAAACAGTACACATTATGAATACAATAGAACGGTCATCCAAACCCAAAAATGATTGTAATCAACAAATTACAGCTTCACATACTTCTAAGATGGTGCAAGTTATGAGCACAAAAGAGAACGACACAACATCGACAAGAAACTTTCAAACCCAAATCCAAAAATCCCACTCACATTACAATTTAGTGAGCATCAGATTCACTAGGTTCGGGTACTCCCTTCAAATGGGTCAATAGTTCTCTATCATGTGCACTCCAAACCAACAATACCCCCTCAGACTTAGGTGCACAAGCAACTAGTTGAAAATAAAGGGCTACTTTAGAAAGCACCATCCCTAGTGCTCAATCACACGACGCTCCACCTCAAAACAACTCAGGTTTCTAACACACTATGCTAGAAAGCACCACACTTCTACCTAACAAAAAACAAAATGTTGGGTGAGACAATCTTGTTTGCAATTCTTACCACACTTGTCGCCTCCAAATTCTCCTTGATCTAGCACTCCAAATCTCCCCTTCCGCACAAGCATGCGCTTCTCCTACACCTCTCAAACTGTGGTTGGCGCCACCTTGTCATCATCCACAAGGTGCGAGACAATGGCAACCGGCTGAAACAGTTTCCCGCCCTTTGAAAAAGTCTCCACAACCGCCTATCACTGGTCACATGACCTCCCATCACCGGTTATCTCCCTCCCACAGCCTATCACCGGTCACTTTTGAATGTTAACGGGGTACCACCGGTCATCCATTTGTGTAATGTGACATCCTTTATTTTGTGAACCGATGCCATGGGTAGTAATCAATTTATATAGGAAATGATGTCTTATATCAATGTAATGAAGAAGAAATGTCATGTAAGGAAGAAAAGTTAAGCGAATTAAATGACTCATATAAGAACTAGGCATATCATTGGTAAAAACAATCATGTCCAATATTTAATCAAATAGTTCATACATCAATTAGTCATGGAGTACTTATTCACTGAATCATATGATGGACTGATGAAATGAATGGTTAGTTTAATCGTTCAATTAATCAATAATTTGTACACCTATATTTAACCTCTAAGGTACCGTGACAATTTTACACCAAAAACACTTCAAAATTGTTGGTTTCTAGTGCAATGAACAAAGAAGAAAACAAAAACTTTGATTTTTAGTTCAGTCCATAGGATCTCAATTAAGACTTATTGAGTAATATACTCTCAAATTTTCATAAACTTTGACCACACGGATTGAAAGATTATAGTCTCTGAAGTCAAGCAAATGGTTCATTTTGTACTATGCGTTCAATAGAGTATTGGAAATCTCACATTTGAACAATAGAGTGTCCTAGCAAAAGTTTTTGGAGGTGCCTAAGGTGCCCGCTCTTCCCATTTGAAATTCTAATCCCTACAATTTTTTCTTCAAATGTCCAATTTAGCAAAAAATGTTTTCCCACTAAAATCTTTGTAATGCCTTTCTGTAGGAAAGCTTTGAAAAAGGAATGTTGGAAATTGACACCACAGGAACCTGACCAAACTTTTTAAATGCCCATTTTTGACACTTGGTCCTTTAGGGGTTAAGGTTTAAATACTTGATTACATTTTTTATGCATGCCTTTAGATTGAATTAGAGACATCATCAATTTTCTGACTTTCTGACTTTGCTTCTGATTTTAGTATTATGATAGCGGATGGCGCTTGCTTAGCAACGTATCAGTCAAACCATTTTATTGCAAATTTTAAATTACATCATTTAAAAAATAATTCATCTATAGTTTGTAAATTATTTATACTAATAATAGAATTTGCTAGTACACTAAATATCACTTTTGGTGTAGTGATACAATAGTGTACTAACCTTTGCACTCTATTCGTGAATAAGTTGACAATTAGTGTTGCCGCCAACACCATCAATGATACCCCCAATAAACCACCTAATTGTTGCCATGCTATAATAAAGTCTTGTTGACTTGTGGTTTTTTTCAAACCCCTACTTTTTCAAAACCCTTCTTTTTTTGGACCCTTCAAAGCCTTACTTTTCAAATCAATAGTTTCTTGAATCTTTACATTTGCACTCTCTTACTTTTCAAAACCTTACTTTTCAATTCCTTACTTTTTGGAACCCTTATTTTTTATTATCCCATAAATTCTCAATCCCTCACTTTTAAACCGTTTCTTATTGGATCCCTTACTTTTGAACCCTTACTTTTTGGAACCCTTACTTTCTCAAATCCTTCCTTTTCTTAATCCTTACTTTTTAGAACCCTTACTTTTTTAAAGCCTTACTTTTCAAATCAATAGTTTCTTGAACCTTTACATTTGCAATCTCTTACTTTTCAAAACCTTACTTTTTCAACCCCTTACATTTTGGAACCCTTACTTTTTATTATGCCATAAATTTTCAATCCCTCACTTTTAAACCGCTTCTTGTTGGATCCCTTACTATTGAACCCTTACTTTTTGAAATCCTTTCTTTCTCAAATCCTTCTTTTTCTTAACCCTTACTATTTGGAACCCTTACATTTTTAAAGCCTTCCTTTCCTTACCTTTACTTTCCAAGTCAACCGTTTATTTTTCAAATATATACATCTTCATAAGTTTCATTCTTCAAAGATATACTTCTTCAAATTTTCATTTTTCTATACATTAAACTTTCAAAAAAAAAATTCTTTAAATGTTCATTTCACAAGTATTTTCTTTTCATTTTATTTTTCTTGTAATGTATATCTTTCTAATATTTTATTTTTTTCAAGTTTTCTTTTCTTCTAATGTTGGCTTTTTCAAATGTTTCCTTTTTCAAGTGTTTGGACCTTATAATGCAATTCCATTTTATTTCCATATCTAAGATCTATTTTTTCTCAATCTTTTCTTCTCCATTTGATTTTTTTATTTAATTTTCCAATTTCACCGTCATTCCATATCCACAACTTAATTTTTCCAAAAGAATTCTTCTAAATGGTTGTTATTCCTAAATGTACTAGAAATCTCAGTCGCTTTTTATACTCAAAATCTACTCACAATATTCTAGAACTACTCTTGACACGCTAAATGTGCACAAGTGATTTTTTTTTTAATTACAATCTTTACATGAATATGCAAATAGTGTAGCAGTTGGCATATAGTGTATTTTTTTGTTACGACACTAATTGCCTAGTTCACCAGTAGTCTACAGGTTTGCTTTTAGTGTACACTACACTAAAAGTGATATGTAGAATAGTGCAAATGCCTTATTAAAACTACTAGGTTTGGAAAGTAGATATATGATATATATATGATATATATATATGTATATATATATACATGTATACATGTATGTAAATATATATATATATATATATATCATACTTATATGTATATACATATAAGTATGATATATAAATACATGATATGACAAACATATATGTATGTTATATACACATGTATGTTTTATATATACATGTATATATAACGTACATTTATATATATACATATATATACATATAAACATATAACATGTATATATAACTCTTATATAGTATATATATATGCATGTATGCATACAAGTATGATATAACAAACATATATGTATATACATGTATATATATCATACTTGTATGTATATATATATACATACATTTATATCTCTTATTATAAAAGAATATAGGATGACAAACACGTCTGATGGATGAACGAACCTTTTGGATGAACGTGCCGATGAGAAATCTCAGCTATGGATGAAAAATTGCAATTAGGGCTCGCAGTTAGGGTAAACCAATGAAGGCAGCTGCTTTTGTGCGTAAGGTCTCAAGTGAGAATTGAAGAAGCGAGGACATAGTTTGAGCATCGAAGACAACAAACATGGAACTTTGAGCATCGAAGACAACAAACATGGAACCTCTACACAAGAATCAAGCAGCGGGGGAGCTCATCACATTGAATTTTGTCAAAGAGCTCCATTCCACTAGGTGTCCAAACAACACGGGCGTGGGGGCGCCAGTTCGTCGAGGAGCTGAACGCGAACGGACAACAATACATGCTCATTCTCGACCCTGGGATTAGTGTCGCGTACAAGAATTACACGACGCTCGAGCGCAGCTTGAAGGACGACATCTTTTTGAAGGAGCTTGCTTCCAGAGCCCCACTAACTTATGCCCTGTGAGCAGCGGAGGATACGTTTTTCGCTTGCTTGCGGGGGCAGCAGGCTGAAATTAGGCGGCTTGGAAATCGGAGGTGGTTTCCAGCGACATTGTGCAGATTAGGTCTCCTTTTATCTGTTTGGCATGTGTACCGACTAGAGCGCGGTCGCACGAGCAGATTGGTAGGTAGCGTAGCATGCGTGTTAAAGAGCAGGGGTATTCTCTACTCGGAGTGTAAGCTGAGGACACGATGGTGATATTGGGACGGGAGGGATGCACAAGCTGTAAATTTGTGCTATTGTTTTCGTAGAATTGGCGTAGATGATTGTATGTGGTGCGTTGGGGTGTTGTGGGTGGTGTGGGTACCCCACGAGTTTGGGAGCAACTACCTGGTGTAGGTGTGGCGAGGGCCCGTGTTCTTCCCGGACTTTCTGCACGTCGTGGTGACGTCACTTACGTCGACGGTCTTCTCGATCAATCAATGAATCATCTCTTGTAGCTGCGGTCCCACATCTGGATTTTCCTGCATCATCATGTTGCAGGGTTGACGTGAATACGGTGGTGGATTTTCAGGTGAAGGTGTAGTGCTAGGTTTAGAATTAGATAAAGAGGAGTCTTCACGTTTAACAGAGTTGTACCACCTTGGATTCAAGGTGGTGAGAAGGAATTTACTAGGTGTGTGAGTATAGAAGTTTCAGTTTCCCTTCAATCGTGTGAATTGATCATGCTATGGTTAAATTTAATGCATTTGTGTGCAAATCCGAGGTGGTGAAAAGCCTAATTTAATGCTGGATTGTTGTTTTTGGAGGATGGAGGATGGGCCAACAAGTGCGATGGATCGAGAGAACAGGTCAAATTTAGTGTTAAAACTCCTCGGTTTATCTAGGATTAGTATCACAGCCTTTTTGCCCTTCGCTTACAATTTTGAATAGCTTTGGATGGTATTGCGAGGTGGTGTTGCGAATCGATGGTCTCACTTTGAAGCATTGGAGCTAGGGTTAGAGGACGGACATATTCTATTGTGATTGTCTTGAAGGTTTTTACGATTGAGGAATAAGAGTTTGTATGATAGCATTGATGATCGTCAGCTTTTACAATTGAAGTCGTCTCTTTGGAGCATCAGAGCTAGGGTTAAATGCATGAGAACATCAGAGATTGTGCTGTGATGGATATTGTATTGTAATTTTTATGAATTTAGTTTTCATGTCATCTTTTGCTGAGAAAGAGGAGTTTGAATGGTTGCATTGATAATGCTTCGGTTTTGAGAATCGAAGTTTACCTGCTTCAGTACCATGCATGAGCGAAAGAGTTGCAGGAATCTGAATTCGGGGACCTTTACTTTGTACCTTGAGAAAATTAAGAACTTAATTTTCTATATTTTTGTTGTTTTGATGATCGTATTTAACTCTGTTAAACACAAAATATGTATTAAAGTTTGGCAAGACTTACACGTTTGCATTGAAGATTCTTCAATCAACATCTTTCTTTTGGAGGTCATTTCAATATCTTAACCAACCTTATCATGTTCAAATATCACATCACACATGCAAATTATGTGGCCAGGGATGGGGACGGGGACGGGGACGAGGACGAGAAGGGGGATGGGGACGGGGGACGGGGGATGGGGACGGAGACGGGGACGAGGAGGGGGACGGGGACGGGGGACAAGGGGACAAAGACGGGGGGACGATGGATTGGAGGGAAAGGGCTAGGGGACGGGGAGGTGGGGACTCAACACAAAAAATGTTGTGTCCGGAGGACACGGGTACCCCACTAGTCTATATATATAAAAGAATTTAGGATGAAGGATGATCCTTTTGGATGAACACATCGGATGTAAAACACGTCGAGCTTGGATGAAAAAGTGATGCGAAAGTTAAAAGTTAAAAGTTAAAAACTAAATAAAAGCTAAAAGTTAGGGTTTTGGATAAAAAAATGGGACGATGACGAGGACGAGGACGGGGAGGGGGATGGGGGACGGGGGATGGGGGGCGGGGGACGGGGGACGGTGGAGAAGGGGACAAGGACGGAGGGAAAGGGCTAGGGGATTGAGAGGTGGGGACTCAACACAAAAAAATGTTGTGTTCAGAGGACACGGGTAACACTCTGGTCTATATCTATAAAAGAATACATGATGACAAATGATCCTTTTGGATGAACGCATCAATGAAAAACGCGTCGAATGGATGAACGCGTCAATGAAAAACGCTTCTGGATGAAAAGCTAAAAGTTAGGGTTTTGGATAAAAAGACATGACGGGCACGGGGACGGGGACGGGGGGGACGGGGGGGACGATGGATTGGAGGGAAAGGGCTGGAGGATAGGGAGGTGGGGACTCAACACAAAATAATGTTGTGTCCGGAGGACACGGATAACACTCTAGTATATATATATATAAACCTATATATATACATATGTGTATATACACATGTATGTATATATATGTATATGTATATATATGTATATATATGTATATGTATATATATGTATATATATGTATATGTATATATATGTATATATATGTATATGTATATATATGTATATATATGTATATGTATATATATGTATATATATGTATATATATGTATATATATGTATATGTATATATATGTATATATATGTATATGTATATATATGTATATATATGTATATGTATATATATGTATATATATGTATATGTATATATATGTATATATATGTATATATATGTATATATATAGGTTTGGATTGTATAGATATGAGATATATATATATATATATATATATATATATATATATATATTCATATAAGTATGATACGTATATATACATATATATATATATATATACGTATACATATACATATACATATATGTATAAATACATATACATATATGTATAAATACATATACATATATGTATAAATACATATACATATATGTATAAATACATATATTCATATATGTATCAATATATATATATGTATATTTATATATATATACATATGTATAGACACATATATATATATATATATATATATATATATATATATATATACGTATGTGTGTTTTTAGTGCCCTATTTCCCTTTTAGCGGACTCTTTGTTTCAAAAGGGGTACATGGCAACTTGCCTTAATCGCTAAACATCAAAAGCTTCCACTCTAATGCGACAACCACAATTTTTGACATGCATAATACAGTATTCAAACTTGATAAAATTTCAAATTTGGAATTTACCTCCAATAAAAGATGCTAGTTTAAGAAATTTCAATTATAAGGTGTAAATCTTGTTAAGTTTTAATACAATTTTTGCATTCTATAAAGTGAAATACGGTCATGTGTATACGGTTCCCTTGTAAGGTTCAAGGATGAACTATGTCATTACTTTGATTGTGTCTATAATTGTTACTTAACTTAACTTGTTTCAAAAATAAAGTTTGAAAATAAAAGATTTGAATCTTCTAAGTATGGAGAATCTATATTGGATTGATAGGAGGACGAATGGTAATCTTCTATTAAAATAAATAAATGTTGGATTGGTATTAATGTGGTAAAGCTTATCTATTGTCTTCGAGAATTGTATACTTGATATATCATTTTTTCATATTTCTAGAATATATATGCATGTAATAGTATAGTATAATATTTGTTTTTTTTAAATAAAAAAATTTAAAGTGTTTAATTATTCATTCATATATATATATACACCTCTACGTAATTATAGTGAATATAAAGTATTTTAGTTTAATCTAATTTTTAAATATATAAACTCAAATTTGTTTTTAAATCAATGTCGTCTTATTAGTTCAAAGAAAAAATCACAGGAAAATATTCTTTATTACAAAGTGGAGTAAAGAAAATGGTAAAATAGGGCATAGCAGTTTTATTTATATATCAAATATATATATGCTCACAATAAAAAAATGAAATAATATTACCCAATGACAGTAAAATAGTTTTCGACGACCGGTTCAAGAAGGTAGCATAAAGCCCGGGTCTTGGCACTAGCGCCGCGGAGACTGCCACGACAACTTTCAAGTTGACTTTGAACAGTACAAACCATATCTATAGTACAAATTGTACCAAAGACAAATTTTTCTTGGCAATACATGGAACGTTTCCGACAATACATGGGATGTTTTTGGCAATACATGCGACACAGTATAGGTGATAAAATCAATATATGCAAGCCTCGGTAGTTAAGTAAATACAAAGTTCATGAATTATGAAACACTATGTCCCCATCTACACAACAGATGTGACAAACAACACAAAGTATTCCACTTTGTACCACCTAAACTCCATGCACCACAAAAAGTATCCTATCCATGCCGATTCTTCTTGGATCTTTTGTTTTTCTTATTAGCTTCCTCTGCCTCCTTAGCTTTAGCGGCAATCTCACTTTTAGTCTTTTATTTTGCTGGATATTTAGCATCATTCAGAGGTAGAAGAGGTAGGGGTGGCACCTTCATCACTGCCCTGGACAACTCTATTTGTTTTGATGCCTCAGTTTTGAATTCCTACTCAACAGCTTCTTCTCTCAATTTTTTGAGGCGCTCTAATATCGCAGCTTCTTGCCTCAACTTCCGAAGTCTTTCAAACTCTGCAGCTTCTTCTCTTAACTTCTGTATACGTTCTTTAAGCTCCATCTCCACAGTATGATTCATGGATGGTTCCCTAGGGTCAACCTCAATAGCCTCTACGACAGTAGTTGGTAGCCCATCATTGCCAACACCCGCATTTGTCTTGAACATGTCAACATCCAGGTCTGTTTGGTTGCCAACATCTACCTCTGTTTTGTTGCCAACATCCACCTTTGTCCTTTCGCTAAGATCCTCTTTTATTTTTTCAGGGGAGTCTACTTTGTCTATAGATGGAAGACCTGGATGTGATTGTGTTCGCAATGGGTGCCTTGGAACTTGAACCTTGTGTTCGTGACTCCCAACAGTGTTTTTATTTCCTAGGCTCTGTGTTCCACGGCTCCCACTACAACTAATCTCAAAACCAACATTGTCCATGATAGCTGTTTCATTTGTGCTTTGAGTCCATGTGCATACTGTGGATTGGGCCATTTGATCTTGATGAATCTTTTCAGGACCTACACTGACGTAAGACAAGGCAATTAGTTCTCTATGCCTCAAAAACTGACAATTGCATATAAATATATACAATATACACATTATCGTAGACTCATTTTAAACCTTTTGTAAAAATGATGTACACGGAACATACGTTAAATACCATATTAGTACAATTTGTACTCTTTATACAAATCGTGTAAATAAAACATATGTAAACATTCAACTACCTCAAACAAGTAAAGAGCAGTAGGATAAAGAACATACCGATGGTTTGATGTGAGTTCAATACACTCAATGTCAAGCTGGCTAGGAGGCTGTGTTGTTTCTTCTCCAAATTTAAAGTTTCTGCAAGTTGTTGAAGAGGTGTTGGCAGCTGTCCAAATCTGAAGCTACGAAACCAAGACGGATGCACTGATGTGCCACAACTTACATCTGCACATGTGCTAGCCACCCTAAACCAAACAGCTGTGCACCAGGGATGATATAAATGCCCACAAGTACTAACTTCAATGTCGTTTAAAGGAAAATGGTTGAAGCAAAGCGCACAAGGCTGCATCAATTTTGAGTTAGACTTTGATGTTGCCTTCGAATCAAATAGGAAGCAATGGGGAGTAAGTCTCATAGCAATACCAACTTCTCCTCTCTTTGTATGAGTAAGTTGGAGCAACAAAGCATCAAATTGCCTCCTCAAGCAAGTTTGCCTAGCTAGAAGCTCTTTGTACCTTACATTACATTCCTTCAGCTCTAACACAACACCTTTGTAATCCATCTTGGCATCATTGAGCATCTCTTGGTACGCCTCTTCCTTCTAAGATAGGTTTTGTTCATCTGCTCCAATTTGTACATCATGCACACCATGTACATTGCGTACACAATGAATCTTTTGCATCCTGACAATTTTTTCCTCAGTTTAGCGGAGGACCCCTTCTTCATGGGACATAGTATTCAACAAATCAGCTTTATTTTTGTTGATAGAGATATAGTTCATCGTCACAACGTGGAGTTGCAATCCCACAAACTTGATCAACTTAAACACGTCTTGTAAATTCTTAGCAGTTTCTGGGCTACGCTGTTGGACAGGAACCTCCTCTTCCTTCACTACGTTCAGAACTTTTGGAACTACAAAAGCCCTAACAGTAGGATCATGAAACAACTCATCAATCCCTTCATGCAGAAAGAGTTCATCCTCCGTTTTGCCTGTGAGTTGTCCTAGAACCCTCAAAGATATCTTCACCTTCTTTAACCATTTGCTTCTTTGGTTTTTGTTAGAGGCCGCACCAAACTCCGCCCAACTCACAAGTTTCTTTTTTTTCACCTCCATGACAATCCCCCTAGCAAATTGTTTAGCTATAACCTTGGACTTAGGCAGAACTCTCAAATAAACCAAGGGAAAAACCTCATTAATGCGGGTTGAGACTTCCTGGTCCATACAATCTCCGTAACTATAACCAGCTCTCCCCTTCCTTCCCTTAGATGGCTCAAAAACATCAGTTACCTCTTTGTCCTGGATGTCAACTAGCGGTCGCAACTTGAATGGATTTTTCCTTTATTTGGGAGCCCATATTTTGTCTCAAAATCTTCTTCGGTTACGGCGCATGGAGGAAGATGGGATTTAGAGACGTCAACTTCTCAACTTCCTTTTCCAAAGCACTCTTCTTTACCTTGTGATCAACAAGGCCTTCTTCGTGTGATCTAGCAAGCGGAGATCCAAGGAGATCATCATCGTAGTCATAGTCACTTACTGGTTCATCTTCTCTACAGAAGAAATTGGAAGGGTTGTCTTCTCTAGAGATGGTCCTGGTAGGGTCATCTTCTCCGGAGAAGGTCCTGCTCTGAATCAACCAATCGTCTGCTTCAAATTCGGACCCATATGCAAAATCCATGGTTGAGGCTGCAATACAATGACAAAAAATTATGGATAATAAGGGATGATGGGTACTTTAGCACGTCGCAGATAGTACACTTTGTATTGAACAATGCTCTTTGTACTAGACTTTATTTCGTCGAGTACAATTAGCAATCTAGATTTATTAAAATCTATCTACCTAAACCCTAAATTTTAACAAGTTTGAAACAAAACAGTATGCTTGGTCAAGTAAACATACACAGAAAAATACCTGAAAACCACATAAAAGAAACATACAGCATACCCTAAATCCAACTCACCTGCGAAGGTTGTATTGACACTCCCAATTCAAGCTCCAAATGCACGAAGTTTGCTTCAAAATTAGAAAAGATGGGCAATTTAGCACGTCACAAATTTATCACGGACTTTGCAAATAGTACAGTTTGTCTTGAATACTACGTTCTGTACTAGACTTTGGTACATCATGTACAACTAGCAAAGGGTTTTAAAAAACTCTAGCTACCTAAACCTAAACCTTTATAAGTTAGGAACAGAACCATGTGCTTTGTGAAGTAAATATACATAGGCACATATAAGGAACCGTTCAAAGAAAATACAACAAAACCCTAAACCCAACTCACCTGCGAAGGTTGTTTTGACACGCCCAATTCAAGCTCCAAAGCAGAGCAACTCCAAGAAGGTTGCTTCAAAATATCGAGACGGTACTCAGAGAAGGATGACAACGTCATTGTGTGTGGATAACTTGCAAGCGACAAAAGAATTTTGGTAATTCAGGAGAGATTCTTGCTGAAAAGGCAACTGCTGACAACGTGGAGATGTCAAATAAATCCGAAATTGGAAGACAAAAGGGGCTCCCCTGATTGGTCCATATAGTACAACTAGTACGCACTGTACAAATTGAGTACAAAGCATTATAGAGAGGAATATATGAGGATTCTAGAAAAACTAAGGCAATATGGAGACCTAAATCTCCAATACAGAAAATGAAGAGGGAGATTTTGTTATTTTCAAAAATAATTTGTTGGCCGCCTTAGACATATAGTCCCTAAACGCCAATTTAAAAAAAAATGGAAAAAAGACTTAAAACTCATGTTTTGGATCCCCGAAAGAAAAGCCACATTTGTTACATTTATTATTTACTGGCTATCATTTTATCTTTACAAATAGCAAGGCTCTGATATTTATGACAGGTTTAAAATAAAAGAGTTTTTTTTTCATATACATGCAACTTCTAATTTCTCTTACTATTTTGACTTTTAGAAGAAAGAATTTTATTTATTTTATTTGAACAATCCTTTTTTTTAGGTGCATATTAAAAAATGAGTATTTTTTTCATTTTCAAAAAATAAATAAATAAATAAATAAATGAACAAATTAAAAAAAATATCATTTTTTCAAAATATTATATTATTTTTTCATATTAAAAAAAATGAAATAAAAAATGATTTTTTTTTAATTAACGGTAGTGATTCAAAGGATTTAACAGAGGAACCGAATCCGGCCCTAGATGGGAGTTTGGGCCACCCCAAGCCTTGTCCCAATTGCTCCCTTGGGGCTGGAAGGTTTGGCGCCAAAACCATGCCACCTAAGACGACACGTAGGATGAATGTAGTTCTGGCCGGCCCTAAGTACAAAGCTCTTGGGTTGAATTTTGAGAGATTAAGAGACCCTATTGGTTGAAACTTGGAGAGATTTGGTTGGCCCTCAATCCGGCCCTAAGTGTAAATCGACCCTTACTCCTAGCCACTAGTTCAGCATAATTACATGCCAACGTTACAACATAGTGCCGGCCTGTGGCGTTCCCGTTTTTTACTTCTTGTAGCACCCTCCATAATTTTATAGTAAACTAACGGTTGTTTTCTTGCCAACATGACGTCAGCACACTAGAGGAAGGGAAAGTCACCAGTGTTAATAGGGAAGAAGAAGCAGAAGAGGACTGCACGCCATGCCAACGAAAGCACCGACCTTGTTGTCTGTATTGAGTTGGAGGATTGCCACAACAACAACGACACTAAGCCGGAGGATTGCCACAACGATGACGACACTGAGTCGAAGGGGCGCAAGAGCAACAACAAGAGCCCACCGTCCTCTCCCTTGCGTAACAAACTAACAAATTGTATAGGCGAGTTTGAGGAATCGAATCAATCGATTGATCTCATAGGCATCCATTCGGACATAGCAATGCGGATAGTTGCGGCAACATTAATGCTGCTAAGGCAAGGTGCCGCATACGGTTCTACATTTTTCAAGGACCACGTTGGTCTGTGTTCAGAAGGTCCTCTTGTAGATGATATCAGCAAACACTATCTTTTCATTAAAGAGTCGGATATCAAGTTGGTTTGGCAAGTGGGGAGTGAGAGTTTCCGCTACGAATTGGAAAAATGCACAAGCAAGGAGCATCTTCAGAGGTTCGGACAACAATACTACAAGATTTACGGTAATAGATCTGAAAATGCATATTATTCTATGCATTTTTTAAAAGCTTGTTATGTCACTTTTGTCCACCAGAAGCCCGTAAATTGGGTGGCAGAAGAAGTGGCATGTTTCAAGCGTCACACTCTTTGCTAAAGCCGCAATGCATTGAAGCTCGGGTCGATTGCAATACGGAGTCAAGTACAAATTTGTGCAAAATCATTTCTGAACTAGCAAGTGGTAGCACCAGTGGTGTTCGAGCAGCTCACGTTGATTCTTGCCCTGAAACGTCGAAGATGCAAGATATCATCCTTGTTGAGGAGGTAAGCATCGAGAAGGCTAAAGTGGAGGCTGTTGCGACCATGCTCACGGAGACACGCCAACAAGTTAATGACGCCTTAGAAATTTTGGATGTCGCTAAAAATGCCGCGAAGGATGCACTGGAAGCTGCTAAACGAGCTATCTCAAGGAGGCACGCTGACTCATTTGCGTGGCGGCCTCCGATGAAGAGCACCTTGCTAAAGCTGAGGAAGCAAAGGTTTTGCAAGAGAAGCTGAAACGTTTTCGCGATGAAGACGAGGCGATTCGTGTGGTGATTCGTGGTTTGGAGTAAACGAGAGTAGAGCAGCTTAGGGAGCACGAGGAGGCAGTTGCAGCATTGGCGCACGCTGAAGCTACACTCCCGCAAGCAAGGCGTCCCAAACTTACACTTCGGCCAAAGCACGCCTTTGAATATCCACAGTTGCAATCCGTCCCTTCGTTAGGCATGCTTGGTCTCAAAATGTGTGCTTTTTGTAACTTAGGATTTGTGGGGAAAGCCGCTATGTTTTCATCTTGTGGTTGTTTTATGCATTGTGCATGTATGGCCGAGCTCATCGCAAGCCAGAACTACCGCTATAGGCTATGCAAGGACGTCCACCTTGCTTCCTCACCGATCCACCTTGCTGCCTCATGGGTAGCTCAACTTGGCGGTGTCTTAGACAACCCTTGGTGTTCGGAGTGCAACGCCTTTTGCACCGTCCGCCAAAACATTGCTGAAGACAACAACATTCCTATCAGTGATATCATTGTAGACAAAATAGTAGTTCAAGGGCCATGACTACTTTGGAATTGGAGGCACTTGTGAACATGTAGGAACCCTAGACATGCTTGCGTTGTCTTTTTGCAAATTTTAGATTGGTTAGACGAGTTATTGATTAATAGTATCTTTTGCAATTGCAAGGTAGTGAAGTTGTTGTAAGTCTGGAACTTCTCTTTTCACAAGAACATGACCATCGCAGTTTCATGTGGTGACGTCCATAACTTTGATTAAACGTTTTTGCAAAGGCAATGTTTGCAGCAAACGTGTGTTTGCATTCAGCCAAGATTGACTCCCTCTACATTTTCAAAAGTATTTTACAACAAAAAAACTTTGTCACTAGTGAATTTTTATTTGCGTGTATCATAATGTAATGTATGCGTCCATCATTGTCAGCTGGGAAGAAGAAGCTAAAGCATAGACTTAACATATTTTTAAAAAGCCAATCAACATCACATCTTTGCATATACATATATTAGGGCTCTTTTAATAAGTAGGATGATCTGCGCTGCACTAGGAGACTGAATTGTAAAAAATGTATATTATATAACATTTGAGATTACCTTGAACACATGGCAGCCATCTCTAGCACTTATGCATAGTCTGTAATCGCTTTGACTTGAAGTGTAGCATTGTATAGAATACATATGTGATATCAGTGAAAGAGTAATCCGATTGAGAAGAATTTTGTGTGCCTTGTGGACATTATGACCTTGGGGTTGGTTCCTCGTTGCCACTGTGGCTGTTTCCATAGCCTGGTGAAGGCTCTTTGTCTGCATTGCCTTGTTGTTATCCAAAATTTGTAGTCACGTATTGCCTACCTTCTCGTGTGCGCCCTGCTCGCCATTCAGAACAAGCATCAACTGCATTGAAAGCGTGCCAAGCGTCCCGCCGCCGTGATCTCGCCACCAATACCTCTCGTTTGGGAAGGCCAAGTTTTGCATCCGCAATTCTCTTCTTCAACTTTCCATCATACCTGTGTTGGATGTTCCAATACCTAAACTCATACTGTTGCACAACTACACTAGTGCGAACCTTTGTCCCGCCGTGCTAAGAGTGTGCCTAACTCGATGATTTGGCAACATGATGGAATTTCTCCATACCTTGGCAACTCCACACGCATAGGCTTTCATATTTTTCAACAAACCAAGGCCCGTGCTTTATGAGAGCATGCAACAGTGGGAAAAATCATGCTTTAGCATCATACAAGACAAACAATAAAGCCAGAAGCAAATTGATTCATTGTTGCTATCACCTAAGTGTTAGATGCCTTTATAACCTGTGGTGTGAAAAGAGTGTTTAAGCTTCAATACTTAATGAAAATGTGGGGATAAACTTACAATGTAGTGGGTAATATGACTTTCTCCAAATGCAGTGGTATATGTTGCCCCAAAAGCATCCATGCAATCTCTAGAGTTGGGTCTTTGATCTGATGACAAAACTAGTCCAGTAAAATATAGCACAAACTCCTCAAATGTTTCCCACACTCATTGCCGCTTAATCTTATCTTGCCTATTCTCTAGGTTGTTCATCTCAAACATATTTACGTCCTTCCACACTCTGGTGTGAGTTGACCATGAACTGGGACGAAATAGCTTAATGGCCACTCCACCGTGCATGCTTAGTTTCATGACAACGTTATCAGACTTTCCAGTCTTCTTCACATCTTGCTTCAACATGCAATTTCCTCATTCAACTCCAATAGCAGAAAGCGTTTTCTCCGTGAGATCTATCGCTTCCGCTTTTCTAGCATTGTCCTGCATGTTCCAAATGAATATAAAGTGTAAATGCTGAATTTTCTCACATATGCGAACTAGTGCATGTAGAGTGCACATGTGGGTTTGTGACAAAGGAATAGGTAGCACTTGTTTCCATCGTGGATGTGTAGCTGCATTGACATGTTCAACTTGAATCCTAGAGGCAAACATGCCACCCTGCCATTGGCCCTTCCCTCTAGTCATGCCAATACGTTTTGCATCCGCATCCGTAGCTATCACTGTCTTTGCTCTCTCGTGCTTCTACTCACAATGGATGCAATTCATTTTACAAGAGGGACAATATTGAAGCTCATTTATACACTTAATAGTCTTCATTTCTGTGCTCATGTGCCACTCAACAGTGGAGCTGCCACAACCCGGTACCTCCAACAGCTGGCTTTCATTTTGAGCCCGAATGGAAATTTTGTCTGCTCAAATATCCAATTGAGAATTTCGTAAGACTCCTTGTCCACTTGGAAGCAACCTATTGGCCAAATCTCTTGTTCAGATTGCATTGAAAAATAGCCTTTCATCATTAGGTTGAATCATTGGATCCAATGCACGATATAAGCATTCAATTAGGCGCGGAGAATGGGAATAAGAACCACTAACAACTTTACTCATAGAGTATACTGAACAAAAGTAAGCCGCTAAAGAACTCAATGCAGAGAAGCGGCTACATACTTTGTAATACTCACTCAAAATACATAGCGTACATAGTAAGATCCTACAGTCTAACAATACATGTAGGGCAATCAATGTAGTACACATAAAAAAAATAGGCAACCAAATAGGCACAGCAAATGGGGGTAATGACTATTAAAAAAAATATTCATAGAATAAACTGGATGAAAACCAACGCCAACAGAACTCAATGTAGGTATCCGACTACGTACTTTGTAACACTCGCTCAAAGTGGCATGTTTCAAGCAGCCTACAATTAAACTTTCCATCCATCGGGTGCCCCTGCAGATACTCCTTCACCAAGGCGTAAGATTGCAGCGGAAAGATGAACGGAAGCAACGCTCTTCCAATATTAGGTATAACATTGGATGTGTTGAGTAGAGTCATTTCACCATGCCATGACTTCGGAAAGTAGCAAGCGAGGTCTCCGTTGAAGACATGACGCATTGGCTAGTCATGAACCATCAACATTTTGTCAGGAAGACAAAATTGCTTCGTCTTCCGGTCCGTTGAGAGTCTCTTAAGATCCTTGTCACAGAAAGCAATCTACAATTGTGGCCTTTAACACTTGTTTCATCCATGACAAAAAAGAAGTCTTGACCTTATGTCTTCGGGGAGGACGACTTCAAGGACCTTTTTCAGGAGCGCGGGGACCATGGACGACCATATACCAACTTGGAAGGACCTCAGAAGTATTCTGAAGAACTCTAAGAGTTCAAACTATGATGTTGTTCCCATTGAAGCGTTGCGGGGTGCGATTATCGTATTGCTCGAAACAAAGCAATCCGTTGACAGACAACACGATAACTTTTGTCAAGTCTTCGTGTTGCTGTGATCATAGAGAAAGATAGAAGTTATAAACAACATCATGGATCGTAAGATCCCACCACACTGCCATCCAACTACAACAAATCATCCATACAAGATCCTTAACTACTCCATCCATGACGGTTGTAGGATCCTACCACACTGCTATCCGCATTACAAAAATCATACAATATCCTTAACTACTACATTCCTCAGGGTCGTAGGATCCTACCTTCCTAGGGATAATTCATGGGAGATATTGCGATTAATATTATTCAAAATAAGATGATGGCCTCAATACTGAAGAGTGTCTGATAAAGTAAAGGTACATCCTACAAGTTTATATTGAAACAAAAGATACAAAATATACACATCACTGATACCAGTGAGTAGTCATTGAAATGCCCCGGCTTTGGAATTCCATTTTTAAGATCACTCAATTACGATATTCTGAGCCAACTTAGTGGATCTAAATTCTTTAGGAACCGGACATCTCGAAAAGGGATGATTACGGACATATTCGGCCATAGAGAGGTTTGAGGAAAACATATTCTTGAGCCATGGAAGCATAGTGTTCATGAGCAACTTGTCCTTCAGGTCACCTGTCCCCGTTAAGAGATGAATCGCACTTAACTCGTCGTTGAGGAGGTTCTTCTTGAGGCTATCGTCAATGTCAGACTAAGGCCTACGTGCTCGACAAATTTCCTGACTTTTTTGAGGTCTTTTAGCATGTACTTCTTCTCAACGTTGTTCCCCGCTCTCAGAAAGTTCAATTCTGTAATATCATATTGTGACATAACTGTTAGGTCCTCTAGCTTTACGTCAGAACTACCCAAAGCCACTTGTAATATGCTATTACGAATTTTGTAAGACTCCTTGTCCACTTGGAAGCAACCTATTGGCCAAATCTCTTCTTCAAATTGCACTGAAAAATAGCCTTTCATCAATATGTTGAATCATTGGATCCAATGCACGATTCATCAAAGTCAAGGTCACGCGCTCAAACTTTTTCTCCCACAAAACCTCTGCTTATAGAAATTTCTGTACAAAGACAAGGGGGTTGCCTTTGCACTCTGCATATAGAAAATTCCGGTTACCTCACCTTTTTGGTTATTTCGATTGTCTCTCCTCACTTTCCTATTTCTGATTTTGAATCCAGATCCAGAAATATCAAACCGCAAGTAAGAGTAAGCAACTCTAGTTTTTCCACATGTCGTTAGCTATCGGAGAACGCGTCCTGTTTGGAGAGGGACGGTGTACAAAACTCTCCCCTTGTAGATTAGAGTAGCGAAAAACTTCACTATCAATCCTAACACCTCCTACACATCACAAGCACACGCACCAGGGTGGTGTCTACCTCCTCACAACTGTAGAGACAATGCCGGACAGCCGGTCACACAAGAGATTTTCCAACCCTTTGCTTACTACAACGACAGGAATCCCAAAGGATCCGTATCTGGTTATGACCAGTTACCGTTTCTACCCCTCTCGCGAAATCCGAGAGAAACGTGGATCCCTTACCTCTCCTTTCCACTGCCATCCAGGCTTCACAAAGGTTTCTCAACCATTCCGGATGAGGTACGTCCGTGACAAAGACCACTTTGGAGCTGACACAAAAAGAGATAGACAGGTGCCAAGATTAAGGACACAAACTTAACATTAGAAATGGGCAGCGTGTCTCATACAACCTTAGAAATAGTGCTCCGTAGTTGGATGCTTGCAAACCCTCTTCCTAACACTAAGATAACGAAAACCGGATTCTAGCTGTAGCAGCGGCCATGCAAGGCGTCCGACCTACACACCAAAACCCAAGTCACCCGAGTCCACGATCTCCCCACGTTCTCACAATTAGGTTAACTAATGAGACCCTAACAGCCTCGCGACTAACAACTAAATACCCTACCTTTGGAAGCAAAAGACAAGACCCGGAACCCCATTATGACCACCTTTCCATCAGACCAAACAGTCCCTAATAGCTGGCTTCCCACTTCCTAACTACCATAGACCAGATCCAAAAATTACGGATTAAATCCATCTTTTCTGGAACAAGTTCCGATTCCACGTAAAAACCCTAATTACCGGGTCACTGTTGTGACCTTTTAACCCTACTACTAGACTTCTAATTACCTACGGCTAGTTTCTTGAGCACAAGATAGGGCGTGGCCCTACTCTTTGTCTTCCTGATCCTGATCTCCGTCCTCCTCCGAAGAGTCCAAAAGCTTCACCGTCAAAGTTCCTACTCAGGGTGACGCCTCTTCTTCTTCATTGTCTTTGTCCTCCGACTTTTGCACCTCGATCCGCTGGCTCGCGGGCGTCCTCTCCTCCACTTCCGGTGTGACAGTCCGTGAAGCTGACTGAGTTTGCCCCATGGGAGTAGCCCTCTTGGAAATGGAAATGGTCCGCCTCTTGGTAACCCGTGAGCCCGGAGTGTCGTCCTCCACCTTGCTTGTTTTTCCCTTCCAAACTCTCACCTTCAGTTGAGATAATAGAGGAAGCTCGTCCTTCCGCTTCCTGGATTCCGGACCAGGAGTTCGGAATCCGGCTTCTGGTTTCGAAACCGTGGGCACTTCTGGAAGCTCCTTCGTCACCGAGCAAAAGATTCGTGCACTGATCTTCCGGCACTCCTCCAACACCTTCTCCATCTTTGCATGGTACTCCACCAACACCTCGACGAGCTTCTTTGCCACCTGACCGTCAAGCTTTTGGGCCTCGGTGAATCCGACGTCGAACAACCTCGCCTTCAGCAACACGTTGCCTAGTTGCTACACAAACTTTGTTACACGGGTGAGAGAAAAAGCGGAATCCTTAGCGTTCCCCATCGCTACACCCAATTCCTCGTCCTTCTTGTCCATGGTCGTCTTCATCTTCCTGTTCCGGTCCTCTAGGAGACAAGGCGAGCCTCTAATTCCTGCACGTTCTGAGGTTGCAGATTCCTTTCCAGATGCCCGCACAGCTCACCCGCTCCTACGTCTCCCACAATCCGGCACGCGTTTAGCCAGGATTACTTTGATCCGCTCGTAGGTTCCTTGGCCTTCTTGTACCCTGCCGCAATCATGTTGAAAGGGTCTTCATCCTCTCTTTCCTTGCTGACCTTGTTCCTGCGAACCGGAGGTGTGGTGTTGCACCTCTCGGTCTGTTTCATCCTTCTCCTTCTGTTGGCTGATACGGGTTGAACGTCGTCTTTTAGAGGAATCCAAATCCGGTTCCTATTCAGGTTTTGCATCCGGTTTCGCATCCTCCCAACCGAGCTCGCCAGCACCTTGGCTGTCTTGTAGGCGGTCTCTTTGTTGTCGCGCGGCAGGTCCTCGTGATGGTAGAGGTGATACAAGAATGGAGAGATTGAGTAGGTCGCACCGTCCCCAATCCGGTTAAAATAACTTCCACTAATTCCCCTACAATATATCCCCACGCTACATGCCTCTCACTTGTGTAAGCTCCCCAGATTGTATTGGCTAACGTCGTGGTCGTCTTAGAAGGCCGATCCAAATACAAGATTGGGAGTAAGAACTCCATCACCTTTTTTACCCTCGGATCCTTGCAGTCCGCCACGGTCAGCCCATCGTTTGGATCTGCTTTCCAAGTGAGCTTCCCATCTATGAATGACTCCCTACAAGAGGACATACCTTCTCCTTGTGTTGAGAATCCGTACACGGCGCTCCACATCGTCAATGTCCACTTCTCCGGCCTCCCCCGGATGGTGCCCTCGAATTTATTGGAGACTCCATCGATCAACTCCCGGACCATTGCGTTGTCCCTGAAACCCCATGGCTACTCCCAAAATCCAAAACAGCCCATCATCTTCTGATCCGCGTCCAACGCCTTCCGGTCGCTCTCGAATTCGGGAATCACCGGAACCGCAGTCCGGAGATTCACGATCGACTCAATCGCTGCCCTACTGTTGGTCGCCTTCTTAACCGTCTTCTCCGCAATCCCTCTAGTGAATTCAAACCCTTGCTCTTTCCAAAAGATCCGCAAACAAATCCGTACTCAAACACTAATCCACACTTCCTGATTCCCAACCCGCAACCGGCAGCAATCTTGGCTACAACGCTTTCACGTACCAACCCTCAGCTGCCCGTGCTCACTTGTTTGCCGCTAACCAATAGAAACACACTAAAAAAGATGAGAGGAAGAACCCTGGGATTAACTAATTATTCCTAGTCCAATAACTATTACCTGAATCCAAACGCGCGGCCGGTTATGACGGTTGGACCCTGTAACAATTCCGACCGTTAAATCGTGATCCTGGTTATAACCGTTCGAGACCGGTTTTTGGTCATCGATACCCGGATTCCTCCTTAGCATTTTTAGGGTTTTGGATCTTAGGCAACGAGGACTTACAATAGTTCTAAGTAAAACTATCTATTTACAATGAAGGTGTTCCTTATTTCCAAAAAAACACCACCCATTCTTCCCTTGACTCATACTAAGACGACAATCCTTCAAAAACTAGGTTCCGACAAGTACCAACAACAATCAAATGTAGACGCCTCAATGGTTGTCCGGTCTTAGCTGGCACCTTGCGCAACCAAAAATTCCACAGAGTCTACCGTGCCCAAGGACGCTCTAAAAGGCCTTCCAATGACCTCGAATTTTCTCAAATGGTAACTTTTTTTTGACAATATGAAGGAAAACAATATTACTTGCCAGTATTGAAAATCTTACATTCATTAGAGTGTCCTAGCGATAGAATTTGGAGGTTCCTAATGTGCCGGTTCTCCCCATTCGAAATTCAAAACCCTATAATTTTTTCAACAAATGTTGGATTTAGGAAAATAAAAATTCAACTAAGGTCTTGGTAATGCCTTTCTATAGTAAAAATTTCAAAGATGAATGTTGCAAATTGAAACCATAGGAACTTGTCAAAACTTTCAAAAAGCCCATTCTTGACAATTGGTTCTTTAGGGGTTAAATAAGTCTAAACTAAGATTGTACGGTCAAGTTTGGAAAGTAAAAGCTTTTGTTTCCCTTCTTACTCATTGCACTACAACGTGTTGTTTTGAAGTGTTATTGGCGTAGACATGCCTTGTTGTCTTAGAGTTTAATACAAAAACCCACAAAATGAAGATGAAATACTTGCAACAATGGAAAATATTGTTTAATGTAGGTCATTCACGATGTCCAGTAAACCACTAATATTCCATGCTCTTCATTCAATGAAGAACTATCAATTGCCACTCTCACAAATTTTGATTTCCATCAATAAAAGTTGTATACATGTTGATTCTTGAAGGTGGTGTTTTACAATACCAAAAAGACAACATAAAATAAGTTTGGCTTCATTCCAACTTTCTTTTAAACACATTTGAATTTTGCCCACTTATGCTCACCGTATGTTTTTTTCAACGAAAGTGACTCGAAATTGGACATAGTTTTTTTGGTCACAATATATAGAATCTAACGAGCCTTGAAGATGCCAAATATAAAAAACCTCTATTCTGTGAAAATATAGCACGTCAACCCAGGTCACACAGTTTCACATATTGTTGGGCTAGGAACCCATACAGAACCATGTTCTTCTCCGCATAGAACTTAGAGATCTTTTTTTTTTTTAAATTATATTTTTTATACTACAAAATTAGGGGTGACCATTCTTATTTATTGTATGGATTTTCATCCTAAAACATACCTAGTTCTACAAAACAAACAGAAGTTGAACCAGCAATTTTTGAACCTCCATTTCTTCCAAAATTGTTTTGAAGGTGCTACCTCCCTTGGTCTACCTCTAGAAATCAGTATTCAACAGTACAAGGACATAACACTATGATTAACATGATGGTAATAATCATAGATCTTGTGTAGTGCAAAAATTTTAGAGCAAGTGAAGTCAAACTGTGTTGATCCACTAAATGTCGGATGAAAATGAACCTTATTTTCTACTTTAAACCATGTAATCTTTCACTCCCTGCGCTAAAAGTTAGTGAAATCTTTGGATGACATCAAGAAATAGGTCTTTACTAATATCCTACGGCTAAAAACACAGTATTCGTGAAAACGTCACTTGGCGTATGAAAATGTCACAAATGATATTTTTTAGAATACCAAAGAGGCCAAACAAAATGTAACTTCCACATGTCCTTTTATCTTTTGCTTTTGAAGATGCATGTATCTTTTCATTATAGAATTAAGTTGTACGTATTTACATCTCATTTTGTGCACTTGAGGTCAAATTCAGCCGGCTTGCCAAAAAAAATGTCACATGTGCATGTGACGTTTTCACAAATGTTGTGTTTAAGTTTGGAAAGAAAAAGTTTTTGTTTCCCTCCTTACTCATGCCGAATCATGTAAAAGGTAAGGCCATAAAATATACAATCATTGAAATATCACTCCCCATGCTAAAAATTAGAAAGCTTGTGAGTGGGCAAACTATGGAAGGTGCTAAAATAGTTGTTGAAACTATTTTGTTTTTTTCTAAATCGAATATAAAGTGATCACAAAAAATCCCAATGTTTTTATACATGTCAAGGCCATGTTATTTTAGATGTTTGGATTTATAAATAATGATTCTCACATAGAGTTTTAAAAATGATGATAGTTTCATCATAATCCAAAAAATGTAAGGTGATATTAAATTAATATAAATAGTTGAATTCTTATGAAATTTATAAAGTATTCTATACACCACACTTAATATACGGTAGTGCTAATGCTCATTGCCATGCATGTGTATTTCCTTGCACCATTTTCTACCAACCAAGATTTCCTCGTTTCCATTCCAAAAAAGACCTATTCACAAACCAAAACAAACACAAAGCTCCACAATATTCTATATATATGGCCTATGTCCATACAAGATTTTTATATGCACCTTGAGAATGAAGAATTCTATGTTCTCATCTCTCCCAAATTTATATATTGGGAATGCAATGGTTTCGCGACCTACCTATATAGCATTGCGTAATAGACATGTTATGTTCCACCCACATATTTCTAATCCCTTGATTTCAGAAGTTTCCTTGTTATTAATTAAGACCTATTAGAAAATACAATTGACAATAAAAAATACATATCATTCAACGACAAGCCCCATGGAAATCTATGACTATGGAATTTTATATGCGTCCTAATATACATAAAGACACATATAAATTACCGTATATAGTTATAATTATTGTCTCTGAATTCTTGTAATGTTTCCTTTGAGAATTGAAGTGATGCAAGACCATCGTGTCAATTATTGTACAATGGACATGCATACATTTTTTATTTTGTGATTTTATAAATCTTCATTTCTTATGTATGCAATAAAACTCATCATTTGATTTTATTTTTAAATTTTGTTTGAAATGATTATTTGGAATTGAGAAATGCCGAATTCGCAAATGACATGTCCATAATTATCAGCACTAGGTCATCAAGTGTGCAATTTTGAATTGCTCCACTTAAATTGAGCTCTCATTGGTTGCATCGCCTCGAAAGTCAAACAAGACCGATCGGCATTGGGTACCCCCCATGAGTTGGTTATTCATGGCATGTCTTCTCTCTTTTATCACTCTTACTTCTTGGCATTGGGCAAAGTAGAGCACCAAATCTTACCTACTCTATGATTTGATTATTGGCTCTCATGGTTTTTGCACTTTTGAATTCTATATCGATTCCAAATCTTTGAGATTAAATTTGAAAAAATATTTGTTGAGTTTCATTACTAATTCTCCATCTTTCTACATAAATATTTTTGACATACAATGTCATTTGAGTCCCAAACTAGCTGAAGTGATCGTAATCGGGTGCCTCTAATTTACCATACTAGAATTGGAATGTCCACCCGGGCAATTAACCTCCTTACACACATTGAAGAAATGTAGGTCCCTCAAGCGGGCAGCCATTGGTGCCACATGGTGCCAAAATTCTCGTATTGTTTTATACTTAATTAAAAAATATTTAAAATAAAAAGATGTTTTAGTGCATGCCAAGGATCATCTTGGAGATGAGCATCAAATCTTGATGACATTCCCCTGTACAGCCAAAGTTGTCTACATAGACGGACAAGGGCCCAAAGACAGTTGACGGCTAGACAGTCGGACAGGCGGACAGAACGAACAACACTTTTTGGCGGACAATTGCGTGTAAAAAAATTTACAAATCCTAAATCAAAGTTACGGCTTTCTTCCTCATAAAACACGTGTGCTAACACGTCATACCACTTTCCACGTTACAACACAGTGCCGGGCACGTGCCTCTAGGCCTTGGCGTACCGTTCAAGACTAGACGCGTACCTAACCGGTTGGGCGCGTGCCTAAAGGGCCGGACACGTACCTAAAGAGGCTCGGCGCATCCCTAAAGAAGCCGAGCGCGTACTTTAGGAGGCCGGGCGCATACCTTAAAGGGTCGGGCGCCTACTTAAAGGGGCCGGCGCGTACATAAAAGGCTCGGCGCGTATAATTTTTTTAATTAATTTTTTTTTTTATAAATTTTTTTGTACGTGCCTAGCCTTTGTAAGCATGCGTCTGACCTTTTAGATTGGACGCGTACGTACAAGGGTTGGACGCATATGCCCAACAAAAATTATTTTACTTTATTTTTAATTTTTAATTGTTTTTGTACGCGCTCAACCCTTGTACGTACGCGTGCCCCCTTCAGGTACGTGCTCGGCCCCTTGAGAAACGTGCCCGACCTCTTCAGGGATGCGCCTAACCCCTTTAAGTACGCGTCCAATCTCTTTGAATACGCGTGAGACACCTTAAAGTACGCGCCAATTCCCATTGGATACGCGCTCGATCCCTTCAAATACGTGCCCATCCCCTTTGAGTACGCGCCCAACCCCCTTATGTACGCACCCGACCCCTTTATATATGCGCCCGACCCTTTTAGATACGCGCCCTATCCCTTTAGATAAGCGCTCTACCCCTTCAAGTAGAAGCCAAACCCCTTTCAGTACGCGCCCGACTCTCATTCAACAAACGCGCCCATCTCCCCACAGCGCGCACGACCTAATGAGTACACACCCGGGATTATGTGGCAAGCAATCAAAGGAGGATCACACATTAAAGGATCAAGCCCACAAGTTGGAAGGTCGCATGTGCGTAGTGGAGGCTCGCGTGCGCGCTTTTAAGGGCCACACACACTTTCAAATTTTTTTATTTAAATTTTTATAATATTTGGCACCTCCACCGCATCCAGCGCACGAGCACAACCCTCCAACGTACGCACACGACCCTCCAACTGGCAAACTTCACTCTCTAGTGTGCGATCCTCTTTAAATCGCTTGCCCCATAATCCCCCCCTCTCCCCCCCTCCTTTTTCACTAACTCGTCCTTACTCCTTGTGGACCGGACCGCTCTTCTTGCGTAGTGACCCGCCCATCTTATATAGTCGCCTGACTCCTTGCACACTTATCGATCTCTTTTGCATACATATCCATGCTCAACACGAATACAACTCATCCTCTACTATTTTGTGTTTTTTTAATTTCTTTATCTCATTGAATTCTTAATAGTGGCATAATGAAGATAGGGACCATGTATAAGCCTCTTTTGTCCTTGTGCCCACCTTTCCGAAGCTCTTGTCCACCCCTTATATGTATAATGTTGATTCCTTTTCACATATATCATCTGTTGTCTTTCTTTGATCAAAAGTGTTGTCATTAACTATTATTGATTTCAAAGATTGTCAAAGTGTGTGTATTTATTTATATATTTTTGGCAATCATGTATTCAAAATCATTTATACTTGGCCATGGGCTATGGCCATATTAATTAACAAGGGCTGCAAAAATTGTTCATATCATAATTGAATTGAATACTATAAATGCAATTAAAGACTCTAATTTCTTTTTATCCAGATATTGTGTCTTGTATTCTTGCTATTTTATTTAAGTAATCGACACAAAATGAACTGCAAAGATAGTAAGAAGAAGGTGATGCATTCAAATATTCAAGTAACTGTTATTCTAGATTCAATAATGTGTGTAAATATGTTAGTTGAAACTTTGAAGGAACTTGAGACAAAAATTCAAATTTGCAATTTGGAGATACTCAAATTATATTTAAGATCATTTAAATACATGAAGTTTTCAAATAAATAATTTAAATCATGCTTATTATGCTTAAATTAGAAGTTGTAATTGAGATATATAATTAGATATATCAATGAACCTTAGCAAGTTGTATAAGGTATAAAGATGCATATGCAACATATACATTACGATTAAAGAAATATCATGTATATCAAATCATGTGATAACACATATAAAAATATCTAACATTATACATTTGAAATAATTTTGTTTTTTAAATATGTTTGAATTTTGGGTATTCACTAATTCAATTTTTATAACATCTTTCTAATCATTCAAATAATATTAAATTTATTTGTAAACAAAATGATTCAGTTACAAAAACTTGAATCATCACTTATTAAGCTATCATCTTCATTTGCTTTTCTAAAATAAAAACATGGATGTTTTAGCTCTTACATTCATTATCCAGATTGAAATACAATTGAAGTATTCTGATAACGATCTTGCAAATCTAAATTTTGTCTAATGCCTTTTGAAGGTCTATTTTAAGTATATAATTGAATCTAGATTAATCGTCATTTGAAACATTTGAATGCATCACCTTCTTTTTATTATCATTACAATTAATTTTGTGTCAATTGCTTAAATAAAAAAGCAAGAACACAAGACACATTCTTTGGATAAAAAGAAATTAGAGTCTTTAATTGCATTTACAGAATTTGATTCAACTATAACATGAACAATTTTTTCAGTCCTTATAAATTAATAAGGCCATATCCCATGGCCAAGTATAAATGATTTTGAATACTTGATTGCCAAAAATATATAAATAAATACACACACTTTGACAATCTTTGAAATCAATAATAGTTAATGACAACACTTTTGATCAAAGAAAGACAATAGATGATATAGGTGAAAAGGAATCAACATTATACATATAAGGGGTGGGAATAGGATTGTTAGTAGTGGAAAAAAATCGTCGTTAGAATGAGGGTATGAGCTCCGTTTTTCCTGGTGAGGGGTGGTGGGGGATTTAGCCTGTGAGCTGCAAGCTATGAGCGATAGGAGTTGGCTGGCCCTATTGTGAGCCCTCGTAGTGAGCAGATCTGTGGTAGTTTGGTGAGATTTGAGATACGAAGTAGGAGTGTTGGAAGGCTCAACACCAGATCTGAGGAGGGAAGTTTGTAGAGGCTCTGAGCTGGTGCAGATCTGTGTGAGTATGCTCTGAAGCGGGGAACTTAGTATTGGGCCAGATTTGCAATCATTTAGCTCACGAAGAAGAACGCCCATCCCAGATCTGGAGTACCGAGACCAGATCTGAAATCCTCTCCATCAAGTCTCCCTTTCCCCAATCCAGGATCCCTAGCTTCAAGATAGCGCGAAGTCATCACCCGACACTGTTGCAACGCAGCCCCAACTCGCCGTCACAGGCTACCCCTCACCCTCTCAACTCTTGCAAATATTTGTTATTTTTATTAAATTTTGTTAACACAATATGCAGCCATATATACACATCAGTATGTTTTGTTAAGTGGATCAGGTATATCAGCAACAGAGTCGCCCTTAGAAGAGGAAGAGCAGCAGCAACTCCCAAAACGCTGGGGAGTACATCACGCGGAGTAGCAGCAACTCCCAAAGCGCCAGGGAGCACACCACGCACGGCGCCAGATCTATATCAACAGCCAAATCAATCAGTCCTACCGGATCCAGGTACGTCTTCTACCGACCCCCATCGTTTCAACTTTTCTTGTTGCACTAGACAGACCATCCCTACCTCACAAACCCTAGCCCCTCTACCACTTAACACCACACCTAGGACATCTAGACACACCACTATCATCCCTCCTCATACAACAGAACCTCCCTCCCCCTATCAACTAGCTCTTTCCCCCTCCTCTCCCCCTCCCTGGTCCACTCCCCCTCTAGATCCCCCCTCGCCTCACCCTTCATCAGACCATCCAAATGTTTCGTCTTGAGAGAGAGAACATGAGATGCAATTTTTGAGTGATCCATCTTGTCGTGCATAATCGTAACACATTCATCCGGCAACTCTTGAGATCGGTAACGGTTGGAATAATACAACTCTCGATGAGCCCATGCTGAATCCAAATGGAGATTCAACCTTTGCTGCCACAATAGCGCAGCTTCTGTTCCAGGCTGCTGCAATCTCCGATGGAAATGGTACTTATCACACGTTGAACAACGTGCAAAGTTATCCCCACGTCGTTTTGCATTGTAATCGGAAAAATGGACCCGCCTAATCTTACTCAACCCTGAACTGGAAATTTGGGAAAGCCCGCAATTAACTAAATGGGCATCAATTGCAGGAATCTGATCTTTCCACTTGAAATTTGCGGGAAGAACTTTGGCCACAGATGTCTCACCCGAAGGCAAGATGCGGGACTTGTGGGGCATGTGGTCAGCATTCCTATTAAGGATGACACGTAATGTTGCGGTAGCGACTACTGTGTGATTTCTAGGTTTCGGTTTCCCTGAATTACCATGGGGTTGCGCGACTACACCAGCCGCTGCATCCTTGGCATATTCATAGAACGAGGTTTCACTGACGCCCATGATGTGCTGCCAGGCAACTGCGCACACATCAACGCCCTCAATGGTCACCACATTTCTACCGTTATTGTCCACATAAAATTGTCCGTGAACATCTAGCTTCATATGCCTTCGAAATTGAACGGAGGTTCCAAAATACATCCTCATCCGCAATACCTTAATCTTCAATTGTGAGAAGCGTTGAACACAACTCCTGGAGCAACAGTGTTTTCCAGCAACAGAGTTGATAGATTCGTTAGAGAGGAGAATTGATGATTTTGTTGAAACCATGGTTGAAGGGATCCTAGATGAACTTTCATAAGAGCAAGTCCTCTCTCCAAGAGACCGGGTTCTCATTGCCATTACAGAATTGTAAGTATCACGCTGCTGGTGATGCAAGAGACTGATACTATTATAGAAAACTTGACCAATAGGCCAAATCTTAACACAATAACGCCATTCATCCCGTTCTTCATCTTCAACTAATGTCCTGGAGACCTGAATGGCAACATGCATATACCCTAATGGAGCATCAATCCCACAAATAGCCGTGGTGTGAAGGTTACGAAGTATTCCAGTGGCAATTGTAACACCGGACAGGTTTTTCATTTCGACTATCTTACCAACCCAAGAATGCCTTGGGAGAACTTCGAATTCCATCAAATCAGCATCTACTGGATTGTGGAAAGACGAGTTTTCATTTGACAAATCAAAATCATCGTTGATTGAGGCACCAGTTGAAGTGTCCATCTCGGCACTGCAAAGTTAAGGCGAAAGTGTAAATAATTGTCGTAGTATAGTAGTACTCCAAGGTTCATCCCACATCAATCAAAGCAAACAAAAAAAAGCATAATTGTTCACCTTCACGAATAGGTGAAAACAAAGCACATTTAGCTCGAGTCGAGCTGAATGTGCAGTGCATATTCAACTCGACCCGAGCTAAATGTGCAGTGCATATTTAGGTCGAGTCCAGCTGAATATGCACTGCACATTTAGCTCGGGTTGAGCTGAATATGTAGTGCACATTCAGCTCGGGTCGAGCTAAATATGTAGTGCACATTCAGCTTGGGTTGAGCTGAATATGCAATGCACATTCAGCTCGCGTCGAGCTGAATGTGCACTGCACATTTAGCTCGGGTCGAGCTGAATATGCAATGCACATTCAGCTCGGGTCGAGCGAAATGTGCACTGCATATTCAGCTCGGGTCGTGCGGAATGTGCACTGTATATTCAGCTCGGGTCGAGCGGAATGTGCACTGCATATTCAGCTCGGGTCGAGCGGAATGTGCACTGCATATTCAGCTCGACCCGAGCTGAATGTGCACTGCGTCAAGCTAGAGTACTAAATGAAAACCTGAAGCACTCATACCAACAAAAACTACGCATTTTGACAGTTGCATGAACATATATGTCATACTGACGTACAAATAATAAAATGAAGCCCTAAACCTGTACTACGGAGGCGATTGTGTTGACGCCGAAGTATCACCTCATTCCTACAACTTTTTCATTAGACCAAAATCTATGCATGTCCTTTAAAGTTGACCTAGAATAATGTATCCACTTCTTGCTAGAGTACTGAATCAAAACCTGAAGCACTCATACGAAGAAAAACTACGCCTTTTGACAGTTGCAAGAACATATATGTCATACTCACGTACAAATAATAAAATGAATCCCAAAATCAGTACTGAGGAGGCAATTATGTTGACGCCGAAGTATCACCTCCTTCCTACAATTTTTTCATTACATTGAAAATGATAGTATCAAATGTGCAAATCAAATGCCAAGTAAATCACCATAAATTTAAGACAGAAATCACTTACAAACGGTCCGATTGCGTGCACCAAAACGTCTTGAATGAAGAAGGAAGAGAAAACCCTACTCTTTCTCACGGCCGCAGCAACCATTCACGACCACACACCTCCGCATCTCTAGAAATTCCAAACACAACTAAGTTGACCTAGAATAATGTATCCACTTCTTGCACAGAAATTTGACTTCGAATGCAATAGGTCTTTCAAATGTCAAGGCATACTTCGAGACAGTATAGATTCACGAAGGCTTACCATATCAGAAAGGTGCAAATAGAGAGAGAGAGAGAGAGAGAAAAGAGGTTGGGGTGTACTGACCACGTCGAACAAGTTGCCGTTAAGAAAAGAGCGGGAATGACATCACGTTTAGTGGGGAGGAGCTATTCTAAATAAAGCATCTTTCAAACTTGACCAAAAAATTAACAAGCACATAAGTTTCTCCTCATATTTGGATGTATTGGAAGTTTCTATTTACATGATCAATTTAAGGTTATCGATTGGGGTTATGGGTATCAATTTAAATATGCAAGAATCAATTTAAATTTAAGGTATAGAATTATGTATCAATTTAAGGTTATCAATTGGGGTTATGGATATTTGATTACGGTCATTTATATCCATATTAAGGATATTGATTATGACTAGATTATAAAAGTAAAGATTTAGGTTTAGGGTTGAAATTACATTTTGACATTTAGGGTTTAGGGTTTAAGGTTTAGGATTGCATGTCCATGGTATGAAGTGTAAATTATAGGGTTTAGGGTTTCGGACTAGACAATTCTAGAATTAGATTTATGGATTTGGGTTTAGGGTTTAGGTTTAAGGGTTTAGTTATTAGGGTTTAAGGTCTTATAGTTTATTGTTTAGGTTTAATGATTTAAAGATTAGGGTTCAGGATTTTAGAGTTTTGTGTTTGAGATTTAGGATTAGGGTTTAGATTAGCATCAAGATTACCACTGAATCAAAATGTCCTTTCTATAAGATTGTTTATCGTATCAAAATTGAATTGTGCCTTGGTATTGATTTAAGAAAATTCATTACATATCACCTAAATATAAGATTTAAGAAGTCACAACACTAAAAGTTTCATTTACTGTAATGGCACGAATAGTGTACTTATCGTAGTACACTAATTGCAAACAAGTTGACAAATAGTGTACTAATTGCAAACAAGAGTACTTTCTCAAAAGATTATTTGATCAAAATTTACATTATCCAAGATTACTTTATCGGAGTACACTTTATGGAAATTTAATTTGTTTAAAACTTACTTTTTCAAGAGATTACTTTTTCAAGTTTTAGTTCTGAAAAAGTTTACTTTTCCAAATTTGACTTTTTCAAACATTTACTTTTTCAAAACCTTACTTTTTCAAAACCTTACTTTTTCAAAACCTTACTTTTTCAAAACTTTACTTTTTTCCAAGATTTTTTTTCAATAGTTCACTTTTTCAAATCTTTACTTTTCCAAATGTTTATATTTGGAAAAGCTTTTTTTTACAAAAGTTTACCTTTGCAAAAGGTAAGTTGTCTTTTTTCCCCGAATTGATGTTTTTTCCTAGTTCTTGTTTTTTTCAAAAATGTTCTTTTTTCCTAATTGTTTTTTCCTAATTGTTGTTTTCGCAAAAATGTAGTTTTTTCCTAATTGTTTTTTCCAAATTGTTGTTTTTGCAAGAATTTAGTTTTTTCCTATTTGTTGTTTTCTCAAATTGTTGATTTTCCTAATTGTTGTTTTTTCCCAATTGTTGTTTTTTCCAATTTTTTCTTTGTGAGTTTTAGTTTTACACTTCTTCACCTTTTAGTACACATAATTCTCATCTACTTTCAATACACTAAACGTGCACGAGTAAAAAAGTTAATATTCCAATCTTTACAAAAGTTCACAAATAGTGTAGTAGTTCACATTTAGTGTACTATTTTGTCACTACACTAATTGCGTAGTTGACAATTAGTGTATGGGTTCGTATTTAGTGTCCACTACACTAAATGAAACTTTTAGTATACTTCATCTCATTTGTTATGAATCAATATTTACTCCTTTGAGTTGACTTTGCTAGATGATCTTGCCTCATGCGATATTGATTCACTTGCTATTATTAATTTATGTGTTTTATAATTCAAATCATCTTTGACCCTAAAGGACCAAGAGTTCCCTCAAAGGATTCTATGAATTTTTGGAAGTTCCTACAGAGTCAATTTATAAGTTTTTTGGTGTCGGCTCTAATAGCGCATCCGTATCCTTTGATCGCAACATTATGCAATTGTCGCCATTATGGACATAAGTTTGAGTGCCTTCAAAAAGTTATGATTGCAATGTTTTTTAATGTCATTCAAACATATTGCAAGTTGATGTGTAACTTTGCGCACTTGCAAAAGTTTGGTTCCATCACTCTTCTCTTTATTGCTAACGGTACTACCTTACATATGCATTCTTTCACACAAAATTCATGCGTTACATATTATACATAAGTATTTTCTGAAAAAGAGCCACATTGGGAGAACAAAAAGTTTGAGAAAAGTTGGGAAAGTGTATATGAAAATAATCAGTTGCAACCAATAACATCAATTGCTGTATTATTGCTGGATGGAAATACTATAATCAATAATAAAATATTGGATCCAAAAAACATATTACTGAAAGAGGTTTTATTTATTTATATCCCAAAAATATGGGAAAACGATGTTGAATATCAAAGAACATTAGAGGCCGCAGATATATATTATCAGACCGCTCCGTTTGTAAGAAAATCTAATCAAAAAGACCCAAAACGAGGTGTTTATAAGTCTGTAGGCCACGGCTATGTTGTCCATGTAGGAGAAAAGTCAAAAGGAGATATCGTTCAGTATGATCGTAAAAACATGACTGAAGACACAAAACGTTCCTTGAGGGGCATAGGAAATTCTATTGCAACGGCAATGTGGAAGGCGTTAAATTTATTTGGAGCTCTTGTAAAAGAGTTTTTTGCTCATCAATTTCAACATATGGATTGTATCGCAATTGGGTTGAAAGCATATCGAACAAAAGTGCACCAATTGCACTTGTCAAAGAATTCTTTTATAAAGCCACATATTGATAAAAACGATTTGGATTGTTCATTTTTATGCTGGTTTACAGGAGGACATCCGCAAGGAGGCGAATTCGGAATCTTTCAACACTACATGAAACTTCAAAATAATAATGGAGCAGGTATATTTGTATTTAGCAAATATGTCAACCACGGAACGCTACGGTTCGATGCCAATTCACTATCAACTAATAATTTCAAATTGGGCCCAGCCCTTATGAACATATCGGCAATTCGTGAAAGGCTATCAAATCAACTAACAAGTGGAACACCTATCACTTGGATAAATTATATTGATCACCTAGAGAGTGAAAGTCAATAGGAAAAATGAGTAATTGATTTGTAAAGTGCAATTTTTGACCTCCATGCATGGATAGATGCATGAATCAGACTATTTACAATTTTTAAGCTTTCAAGCACAGAATCTTCTATCTAAATCTATCTAGAAGTATTGTTATAAATTTCATCTATAGGATGTGCATCATTTTTGAGATTATAGAATTCATTGTGCTTTTAGAAGCTTGAAATTACAAAACTACAATATTCTACCACTATGTGTTCATTGAAGCATGGATCATATATTTTTTGTTTTTTGTAATTTGAACTATATGATCTCAAAGATGATTATAACAAAAAAAATATTGATTCAAATTTCAACCCTGACATGTGCACCAGATTTGAGATCATAACTCAGAAAAATCCTCAATGTCTTGGAGCTTCAAACCTCAAAATTACCATCTTCAGCCTCTAGGCACTCCCAACGGTATAGACCAATTTTTTACTATTTTCAGACTTCCAACTATAAGTTCTTGTAACAAACTTTATTTAGAAGAATTGTTCAAAATTTCACTTATTGGATCTTCTCCATTTGTGAGATCAGAACATTCAAAATTACTGTTATTTTTTTGCATTCATATTTGCAATTATTGTAAGTCTAAAAAACCACTTACAATATTTGTGTAAGAATTGGGGGAATATTTGGCTACACCACAGAGATTGCCATCGTAATTCACACTTTTCACAACGGAGATAGGGATTTTACTTATATTTATGGTGATTGTCATAAGATCGTGGCCTTGCACATGCCAATCTCTAAAAAATTTCGTCTTTTCCTTAGTGAAGGTGCCCATGTTTCTTTCTTTTTGTCAAATAGCCTACCCAAAGTTGGAAGGGCAGCCTCCAAATAGTAGGAGAAAATATTACATATGTGTATTGCAAGGCGGATTGTGAACACATGAAACCTCCAAATAAATATCTGTTTTTGGAATTATCTTCCAAACCGACAAAGTCACATTTCTATAGTTGACCATTTTTGGAAGTGGATTTTCAATCAAGGTGTATTTTCTCAAAAACTCCAAAAAATAGGGTCCCCGACTAATTTCACCCCCCAAACGTAGCACTTTTTGGAGTGGATGGAGGCCCAAATCATGTTCAAAGTACACAAGAATTGGCTCACTTATTATTTGGCTATGTTTGAAGAGGATCTTACGGTTACTTTTTGAATATTTTTCTCCCATTGAGCTCTACATGGAATTTAATTTTGAGGGATTTTTTACTGTATTTCAGCGTTCGGACCCCGAAGGACGTTTAGGGGTTAAGACAATTAAAAGAATAAAAAACTATCAAATTCTGCAATAATTATCAACATGTTCTTTGTATCAATATTGTTCTCCATTGTAATATCTTGTCTTAGCAAGGGACCCTATGTAGGTATCATCTAGGTTTTGGCTGCATTAAGTATATAGTGAAAATTGTTATATATAGAGATAAATAATGATATGATATAAATTTACAAATATTGGTAGAGTTAATTGATAGAAATTAAATATTTGGAGGTTCATCAGGCTAATATCATTCATTCAAAGATATTCAGTGTTAAGTTTATTTTCAAAATCTTAAGCAAATAACTATCAATTTTATGTGTAAATTTAATCCATAGAATTTATACTTAGTGATCAAGCTTCTATTATATTTTTTAAATATTTTAATGTATTTTCAAAATTATATTTTTAGATATTCAATGATTAATTTTAAAAAAATATTCAACTATCAAAATGGAAATTATTAATGACTCTTTGGATTTAAAAGATGACCTTTAAAAAGAAGTGTACAACAAGTTTAACTTTATTTATATTTTCATTTATCAATAGTACAATCAAATGTGTTGAAATAAAATAAAATTCATGATATAGATAATTCAAATAATGGAAATGATTTGTTGAATTTGACCAAAACAATGTAATGTGGTTGCTCTTGTACATAATTCATATAAAATGGATGAAAGTATAAACTTTTTGTCTAGGTGATTATCCATGTAATGTTAAGGTGCTACCCCTATAATGCATAGGTGATACCCATGTAATACTTAGGTGAAATCCACTATGTCCAAAACATTGGGACAAAGAAAAATAATTCTTTTGACTTAGAGGTGTTGAAGCGACCACTAGGTACGGTAATGATAATCAATGATTATAAATTCTTGATCAATTGCACATTTTTTCTTTTTAGAAATCTATAGTTAAATTTCAAATAAATTTGGAGTCATATTGTCCAACCGTAGGAATTTGATATATCCTAGGAATAAGCAATGATCATTTGAGGTAGCTTTGATATGATTGAAGAACCTTCAATTTCAAAATCAATGACTTATTGCATCATACTACTAAAATCATAATCCTCGTAGTGAACTATGCAACGATCAATCGCGCAGTCAACCGTGCACTGAACTATAGGAGCGATATAGTCAACCGCGCAGTTAATTGCGCAACCAACCGTGTAGTGAATCATGTTACTTTTTTTTTAATATAGTTTGTAATATATAAAAATACATTAAAATAATTGGACTCATGCGTTGCAAAGCATTAGCTTGAGTTTTTGGGTGTGAGAAATTTGCATGTGTGTGTTGCAATTTGTGCTCTAGATTACAAATTTGACGTTCAATTTCTTTTTTTAGTTAAGCACTAAAAGATTGAATTGTAAATGATGAGTTGTAAACTTGGAGTAAAAAAGTTCTGAAGATGGAGTTGTGATCTTGGAGGTTGGCATACAAAGTTGGAGTTGCAAAATTGCATATTCGAGTTGTGGAGATTGAAATTACAAGTTTTGAGGTGAGATTGCAAGTTCTGAGATTGTAATTGCAAATTGAGTTTGTGGATGTGTGAAATTGAGATTGTAATTAAAAGTTGAGTTTGTGGGTGTGTGAAATTTGCATTCGTGTGTTGCAATTTGTGCTTATCCAAAATAAATTTGAAACTCTTGATTACAAATTTGACGTTCATAACATTTTTGAAATTCCATGTTAAAATGCAGAAACCCTAAAACCTAATTTATTTTTTTCTATTTTATTCTTTTACATTATTAAAACTTGTGCATAGCTTTCAAAGACATATTTATATTTTATGTAGATTGTTGTTACCTTTTTTTGTAATATATTTTGTGATATAAAAACTACATTAAAATGGTTGAACTAGTGCGTTGCAAAGCAAGCGCCAACTGCTAGTATGTATTTGAAAATACAATCTCATTATTGAGGTTTCGTTTCACAACATATTAGGATTCGCAATCCATGAAAGATATTTGATAGTTTTCAAAATTAGATTTTTAATTTGAAGCCCCCTCATCCAATTACTAGATTCCAATCTACTTAGATATTTATTTAAACTCACTATTTTATCCATGATATTGCCATTAGGCCAAAATCTATGCATGTCTCTTAAATAATATTAATTATTTTCAACATATAAAAACTTTGGAATTATATTTTTGGTTTTTATATATGTGCTATCACAAAAAGAAGAAGATTAAATATTGCAACTCAATTGTTTAATCATAAATCTTCCAAAAACAAGAAATTAAAAAATAAAAAATTGTATAATCCCAGTGTCTTTGATTTGCGTTCACTACAGGAAGTTTTTGAGTATGATATATACAAGCCTATAGAGTAGGTGCAAAATGTATATAACACTAAAGGACCAGAGTCTCCTTCGGGGGGATTTCTGATTTTGGGCAGGTTCCTAAAACTCGAAAAAAAATCTTTTTTCTCTAAATTTTTTATTCTAGATTTCTTCTGATAAGAGCTTCGTAGACGTATTTTTATTTAATTTTTTGGATTTGTGGTTTGAAAGTTAGTACCACTTAAAGCCAAAAGTGGGAACATCGGGCACCTCCAAAATTGTTGACCAAAGTTTCTATTGACATTGAGATTTTTCACACATATATATAATATTTCTTTTTTTGGTGTGTTGGGAAATAACATCATGCTTAAGACAATGGTAAAAGATTTAGACCTTGTACAATGCAAAAATTTGATAGGCAAAGAACCAAATCAAATGGACAAATTATAAATTGAAATGAGAAATTTTAGGCTAAAATCAAAATTTTAGCTGCTTTTGTCTTCCCAAGATGAGATTTGTGTAAAACCCATATTTTACAGTTTAATTTTGCATTTTGGAAGATAATGGATAAGGTAACCTTTTGTATCCAATGAGAACTCATAATCAACACCAATAAAATTAGGGTGCACAATTGACTTCCATCCCATTACCACCTATTTAGCTCCAAGTGAAGGTTAGCGACTCAAAAGAATCCCGTACTTCTTGTCGGCACTGTTGGGGGTACCTACTAGCGGTCGCCGGCTAAAAAAGGCAATACACTTTGAAAATTCACAAAGAATTTACATTTCATCGAAAAAGTATGAAATCACTTGGATTCATATTGTAAATATATTGGCTATCACCGAAAATTAAATTGGGTAGTACTTACCGTAATTCTTGATGCAACTATGCTATGAAGAATGTAAGGTTGACCTCCTAGGAAATCCTTAGAGAATCCTTCCCAGTAAATGCTATAACTTCTAAACAATTACATGGATTATTGTTCTACATCTCAAACAACCAAAGATATGAAGGCTCTCAGTATATGACCTCTGAAAGTCCTCTATGCACACAAAACTGAGAAACCAATGACTCCCCCCGTTGCAAACTGAAATTGGGAACTGATATGCGTGAAGATGAGGAATAAACTTACCAGTGGCCACGAAGGCAAATGCGTTGATATTGGTGAACAAGACGTGGGAACAGCTGCTGCTAGTCTCAATGCAAAATGGTCGTAACTACTACGTTGGAGTAAATGGCAGGCGTATCCATGGTGGTGAAGGAAAAGTATTGAGCGTCGAGGAGGAAAGCACGGTCCTTGTAGATGCAGTACATATTTTTGCCTGGCTCGCCGTGACCTATTTGAATGATGCCCGACCAATTGTCCAGGGACACCCACACATGTCTTACAACGGAAGTTAATTTGGCATCAACCGCACATTGTAACTCTCTTCCAATCTATTTCCGGATCATGGTTTGGGTCCCCAACCATCCAAAAATGATCTCTTACATGGGATTTGTTGTACGAGGGCGGCCTAAAATGGCGATGTGGATGTCTTGGCTGCCTTCTGCTGTAAATGAGAGGATTCCACGCACTGGCTTTGGAAGCATCGAAAACCGAGCCCAACTATAGTGTCCATGCACTGGTCCAATTGTCCAAGCATCACTAAAAATCTGCTTCTCCTGTAACCTGTACATATTTGAGATCACAAATCTAATTTTTTTTAATAAATCTTATTTCAAATTCAACTCCGTTTTTTAGTGTGTCCGGAGAACACGGGTACATACTACTATTTTATAAAGGATCTTTGCAAATCTTAAAATCAAGGAAACTTAAGGGCAGGGTCCTTCAGGGTTAAAATCACTGACCCGACGACCTGGACTGGCTGTCAGCAAAGGGGGGTTACTCGCTTCGCTTTGATTTACTCGTCTTTTGTGTCCCTAGATCTCGCGGGCGCTTTCTCTCGCTCTCGTGCGCCGCTCGCTTCGTCACTTGCACTGCCCGCTGCCTGCTCCCCTTTGCCCTCGCCGTCTTTCCATTGGTAAGTGTTTTTCCTTTGCTTTTTCTTGCATGTTTGCTCGGTGTATCGTTAAGTTTGCGATGAGAAGTTGTTTTCTATTTGCGTTTCACGTTGATATTCCAAGTAATTGCTCGTGAGAGTTATCGGTGTTGCTTACTACTCAGCGTCCTGAATCATACTGCATCGCTCTTTTATCTTTGAGATTTGATCGGGATGCACTCATTTGGATTGTCTTTATCAATACCTTGCAGATGTTGTGCGAGTGCTGTTTGCTATCAACTTCTTGCTGCTTTCTCTGTATCTTTCCACTTAGGGTTTCGTTTTTCTTGCTTCTAAGTTTTGGGTTCTTGGAGCCATGTGAAACCCTTTTTAACATTTCCTCATAATCCAGTTTGTTATCAAAACCTTGCAAGCGCGAAGTGAGTGGTGCTTGTACCGATTTGGTTGTGTCATACTTCAGGTTTTGGATTACAGCGATTTGAGGCATGTCTGTCTCTTTTACTTGGTATGTTTTCTTTCTTCTTAAGTTTTACTTTTCCTGGATTTGCTAATTAGGTTTCCATTTCTGCTTGCGCTGCCTTTGTTTCTTTCTTTTGTCGCTTTGATTTGTGTTGATCCGAGGGATTTGTTTCTGTTTGTGCAGACCTAGGGTTTGTTTCGATTTTCTTGTGTGGAGGTTCTACGGCGCTGCACTGCCATCTGAGTTGGTTGCATTGTGCTTTCATGCAGTTGGTAATTGTTGCTTGCGAAGAAGCGCTTTCCTTTCCTCTGTGTCCTTGGAACCAGAGCTGGTTGCCGAGGAAACCGTTCAAGTGAGTCTCCGTGCTAGCTGCTTTGAAGGTTTGAATTGTTAATTTGCTGAGAACTGACTCGTACTTAGGTTATCTGATGACTCCTGTCTGTGTGGGGTCCAATAGACAGCGATTTCATGCTTGCAATCAATTCTTTTGGAGGACTTCAAGCCCACCGAAATTGAGGTGTTATTTCGTCCCTGAGGCTTAATTTGAGTACTTCCGTGACTTCATGAAAAACAGTAGAAAAAATCATCATCTCCAATTCTTAAGCTTAAAACAGTTCTTTACTTTAAGTGATGTATTTGTAAGGATGACGTATGCATACTGGAAGCTGCAAAAAGTCTTTGTAAATTATAGCATAGACTGGGTGTCTCCAAATACAGTACTGTTTTGAAGGCTTTCACTGAATCCACTGGAGTTTGCTGGAATTTATTGCTTGAGATCAACATATGGATGAGTTGTTGAAGCTATCGCATGTCATGGTAGTGCAACTGTTGAATGGTGTGGATAGTGTCTCAAACCTTCTGAATTCTAATAATGTATCTTTTATCCTCAAATTCTAGGAGAGGGTTACATTCCACAGCATAAAGCTTGTATTTTTTTCATATGTGGTTGCATCAAGCTGTTTCATTTTTTATGATCCTTCTTGATTTTTCTTTTTCAGTGCTCGGAGCCAAAAAATTGAACAACTTGAAGGAGCTGCTCGCTGCCAGTGACATAATCACGCTGCATTGTGCGCTTACTAACAACACTCTGCAGCTCATCAATGCGGACAGTCTCCAGCACATTTAACCAGGTTTGTGCTTAGTGAGCCTCATCAAGCAAACTGGATTAGGTTATGCTAATTAATTCAGGTGTGGATTCAAGTATGGTCTCTGATGACCAATGGTTCTGGACAGGTGCGGTAGTGGTGATTATGAGTAGCAGCCACCTGCTGGACGATTGTGCGTTGAAGGAGGTGCTCATCAGTGGCACTATTGCTGGCGTTGCCTTGGATGTCATTGAAGGGCCCCAGTGGCTTGAAGCTTGGGTACATGATCTTGCGCGTGACTTCCCTTGTCATTCTGTTCTCAACTTGATTTTATGTTATTGTTCTCCTTCCACGGGTGAGAGAGATGCCGAACGTGCTAATCCTTCCGTGTAGTGCAGACTACAGTGAAGAGGTCTTGGCGGAGATACGGTCAAATGCTTGACTCCAGGAAGAAGTTGCATTCAGAGTTATACGGGTTCACCTTGGGATGAAATCCTTGTGATGTTGTAATTTATTGTAAGTTGGGAGTTGGTAGGTTTTTAAGTTGTAGAGTTTCGGCCACTCATCTTAGTTTTGAGTTTCTAATAGTGATTGGATTACGATTCAAAGAGGGGACATTTTGTCACCGAAGCAGCTCTTTTGCGTGACATACCTCAAGCCATTTGTTTGAAGATTCAAGAGGCTACAAAATATGGAAACGAGGTACGTAGACTCCTACGGAACTTGCAATTTGAATGAATTTTGTAATTTCTCATTCATATAATTTGTGCATATTCAGCTCGAGTCGAGCTGAATATGCACAATTGGTTGATCACGAGATGCATATTCAGCTCGGGTAGAGCTGAATGTGCACGTTCAGCTTTGAATGATGTTTGTATTCAGCTCGATTTGAGCTGAATGTGCAGCGTATGATGAGCTTTGTGTGCACATTCAGCTCGGGTAGAGCTGAATGTGCACGTTCAGGTTTGAATGATGTGCATATTCAGCTCGACTCGAGTGGAATGTGTAGTGAATGATGAGCTTTTAGTGCACATTCAGCTCGACTAGAGCTGAATATGCACTTCCGGCTCATTAGTGTGTGCGCAAGTGATTGATCATAATGTGCACATTCAGCTAGAGTCGAGCTGAATGTGCATCGAAATTTCAGCTATGTGTGCACATTCAGCTCGACTCGAGCTGAATATGCACGTTCAGTTCATTAGTTCATGGGTGTTATATTAATATTAATCAGCACATTCAGCTCGACAAAAGCTGAATGTGCAATAGAAATGGTAAAATACTTCAAACACACGCAAGTGGTAATGCAATACTTAAAACTTAATGACGAAACCACACCTATGCAATTCAGCGTTGTATTGCATATTCAGCTCGATGCGAGCTGAATATGCATACTTGAGGAAATATTGTAATGCATTAAGTACGCATAGTAAAAATTTGACTTCACTTACGGACTCCTTTGCAGAAATCCAATGAATGACCAAGAGGTCCTAGAGCAATACTATAAACCAACAAGTATTGTGATCGAGTCCGACGACGGAGAGGAGCACGAGCTACTCAACTGCTACGAGCTTCGAGATCCAGAGAGGCATGAGGCGTGGAAGTTCGAACATATCGGTCACTCTAACAGCTTGGTGTTGACTCACAAATTTCGAGGCATGGATATGTTCTTTCACGTTTCACCAAATGAGAAGATAATCGAGTTTGACCACCACAAGAAGTTTCTCGTGGTTAAAAGTGAGACGACAACTGGAAACAGTCTTCAGTACACGGTTCTCATCGACTGCATGACTCAAGTCTTCAGCCTTGATCCATTTCTCGACAGCATTGAGAACTCATTGTTTGAGTCAATAAAGAAGGACGTCCTCAAACAACAGGATGAAGATTACTGGAAGAGCAGCATTGGTGGTCCTCTTCGTGCTAAAGCTTTGTCATCCAAGTTGACAAGTCTCCTCCATGCAATGGCGATGAAGGTTCTTCAAAACTCGCAGACTTCATCCGAGATGACTCCAGTAGAAGTCTCTCGTAGGACCGAGAGTGGCATCGTTAGCCAAGGCGGTAACACTGGACAAAGGACTGCAGCGGCTCGAACTGGCAAGGCAAATCCGAGGAAGTCATTGTCTGCAAACCCAAGGCCACCAAAGAGGCAACGTCGATCACTTGTTCCGGAGGCTTCAACTCGAAGAGTACTAAAAACTAGTGCAAAAAACCAAGAAGTTGGTAAGCGAGACGGTGAGGCCAGCATCGTCTCTGCGATCACCGATCTGCCGCACGAGTTGCGTCCTGGAGAAGCCATTGACTATGGAAATGCATCCGAGGTGTACGAAAAGTTCTAGACAGATTGCCAAGATTGCTTCCTCTACGACCCTGACATGAAGGAGCTGGACGTGCGGCAGTTATCACCAGCACTAGAGGACTGGACAATTCGGGCCTTTGAAAAGAAGGGCATGGACGTGGTAATGAATTACCTCATCCACATCCCCGATAAATCCATCAAGCCAACGCTTTGCGTAATGCTGATAAGAAACAAGAAGCCAGATGGAGACTGGGAAGACATTCGAAAGGGGAAGTTCTACATCATAAATGGCCAATACAACGTGGCGGCAAGCTTAGCAATGATGGCGGATGAATCTATTGATGAGACCACAGTGAGGCACTTTCGTGTATGGAAGTGCTTTGTCTTATGGTCCGATGACGAAGAGAAGTTGCATAAGATCTCGGCATTCTACAAGCGAGTCAATCACTTGTCCGTCTTCAAGCCAACGTGGTCGACCAACATCCTGTCTGCACGGTCGACATGGACCAATCTAGGTCGTCCAACACCACCACAGAAGAAGAATACGCCGGGTGGCCGTGGAGCACCAAGAGTCAACGACAAGGCGTATAAGGTTAGCAATCCTGATTGCGATTGCATATTTAGCTCGACTCGAGCTGAATATGCAAACCCTTGCGAATGCATATTCAGCTCGACTCGGGCTAAACATGCAAACCCTTACGAATGCATATTCAGCTCGACTCGAGCTGAATATGCAAACCATTGCGAATGCATATTCAGCTCAACTCGAGCTGAATATGCAAACCTTTGCAAATGCATATTCAGCTAGAGTCAAGCTAAATATGCACATCCATGTCAACAATTGTTCACTTTTACTAACACTATTGTTTTGCCTCCTGCAGGAGTTCATTGAGGCCATTCAACGTCGGTTTGCCTACATTGACGTTGCAAAGAACCAGCAGTATGCTAGCAAATCTAGTTAGGTTCCTCAGCTGACTCTCTCAAATGAGGTCAAGATTATCACGTCGCCTGATTCCACTTTCGATCTCTCGCAAGATGTGATGGCCGCAAGTGCTCAAGGCAACTTGATTGACGTTGACACCAACCCCCTTTGCAAATTCAAAGACAACCTGAAGTCGACGCCAACGAAGGATGGTGGTCTGAATCGAGAGTTCTTCAAGTGGCTCAATGGCCTCACAGATGCAGATCATGTGAAGTTGTTGAACCACATTTTAAACCGCAGCGGACCAAAACGGCGACTGCAGTACCCGAAGGTGGTCATCAAGACACCAACCAGCGTATTGGATAGTAACTACACGGCTTGGGAATGGATCGAGTGGCACAAGAGGAAGAACGTCGTCCGAAGGAGTTGCAGAAACTAAAGCCTAGTCTTGCATTTTTTGATGCAAACAAAAATTTTGTACCTGGAAACTGGAAGCGTTTTAAGCGTGAATATCACGTCTCATCCGCAACCATGAGGGTGCTTGTCGATCAACCCGGTGAGGCATTCTTCACTGAGGCGCGACAGCTTCGGAGCAAGAACAAGTCTACGGAGGAGCTATCGCCGTACGCGAAAGCTTGGTTTAAGTTGTTCTTGGACAAGCGCCAACACTTTGAAGAAGCGTCCGGGTCTGCATACATTCGGAAGTACAACATCATCAATGATGCGTTGGGTGTGTGGCCCGAAAACACATGGGATCCCCACGGCGAAAAGCCTCAGCTTGCATTGATCGATTTCAGATCAGCTCCCGGGCAAGATTTGAAGCCATCATCAACAGTGGCTAACCCATTCTTCAAGGACTTCATGGAGGCATTGCGGACTGGAGGCAGCCCTGGACTGACAGACCCAAATGTCTGGCTATGGATATGTGGGACCAAATCAGAGGAGAGGCAAGTCTTCTCCATAATCGAGAAGCCCCCATTTGCGGACGAATACGTGACATATAGTTCCGCATACATTCCTGGTAAGTATGAGCGGCTCGATGATCTGCCTTTAGGCAACAAGTTGTCAAAAGATTCTGTGGAATTTTTTTGGCTAGTCCGTAAGCCATTTGCTCGCCCAAACTTAGTTACACAGGAGTATGTCTATCCGCTTCATCTTGCAAACACCAAGGCCCGAAAGTACAACGAGTTGGAGTATCGTGTAAACACTACTGAGTTCACGATGGAGTTCTACTTTCAAGTACTCAAAGAATGGTGCAAACCCGGGGACTTAGTCTTCTCTGCCTTTGAAGGCTCAAAGTTTCTTATTGCATCTATGGTACGAATTCTGCCGAGCTCTCATGTTTGCATATTCAGCTTGACTTGAATTGAATATGCAAGTGCTTCTAGATCATTAGTTCTGAGTTGCATATTCAGCTCGACTCGAGCTGAATATGCAAGTAGTGTAGTTTCATGGAATGCAAATATATGTCGCTTGAGTGAATTTGATTGATTGCTAGTGTCTCTGGTGTGCCTTGCAGATCGAATCTCTAGGGTGTGCCTGCATTTGCGAGACTTCTAAGAGTGATCGGTACGAAAGCAAGGCCAAGTTGGCTTTGTCTCTATGCAAAGCGGATTTTGTTGCCGACGGTTATCCAGTTGACGAGACAAAATATCCTGTTAAGCGCCCTCGTGGTAAGGGTAAGGGAAAGAGACGAGTTGATGACGACGATGATAATGAGGAAGATGATGATGAGCAACCTGCTGTGGATGTTACGAGGTCAGATGTTGCGGTAGCTGAGCCATCAGACCCCGCTTCTGCTCGCGTTAATGAAGGCGCAGATATTGGTGTATTTTGTGCGAATGATTATGAGGATCTTGCTCTTCGTCGGTCTAGTGTGATTGCAGGTGGTGCTGGTCCATCCAACAATCGGTCGCAGAGTAGGGCTGATTCCTCAGGTGGAAATACTGACGATGACGTTGAAGTGATGGCTTCTGCACCAACGCCCCCGCACAAGCGCCAACGAACTCCTGTGATGGTTAACTCGCCCGCGCTATCCACGTCCCCTCCCACAGCACAAGCCGATATGGCATTGAAGGTCGAGATGCTCTTAAAGAAGGTCGAGGAGCAAGAGAGGCTCAACCAAGAGTTGTCAAGACGGCAGGAAGAGCGCCAAAATGAGCTCCTTGCAGCGCAGAGGGCCGACATGGAGCGGAACACGCAAGCGATGATCTCTTCTATGCTTGCAAGATTTGAACAGATGTTGCCACCGCAATCCAAGCCAATATTTTAGGTGCAACTCCTGGTGCAGCTGCAAGACCATCGTCTCAAGGCCCTACTGTTATAGAGACGGTCGCCTCGTTTGGAGAGACCTCTGTCCAACAATCATTGCTGACATCGGATCCGAAGACGTCTTCTCCTCTTTCACCGCCACAAGCGATAGCCTATGTTCGAGCCGAGCGCATGGTTTCCGCTGATCCCAATGTTCAGCCAAACAATGTGATCCCGGTGGAAGAGACAAAAGTTGCTAATGAAGTCAACACACCAAGCAATACTCAAGCATCTCCAGAACACTCTTCAGGTGGAATTCTCGATGAGAACTAGTATATCGAGTATTCTTGTTGTTGTTAATTATGTTTCCCCAATTATTTTCGTACATTAACTTCTGTTCGAAAATAATCTTGGATGTTTATTGTCCTTTTAAACCTTGGTTGAGTAAATTCGATGTTGCTTCCATTTCGAATCTCCTTAATCACTTCCCTTTGTTGTATATTGTTTTCGTCTTGATCCATTTATTTTTTCTTTTTAGACTACACTTAAGTTGAAGTAAATGTACTGCAGATAAGTAGTAGTATAACCTATACTTAAATTTGCTGAATTTCAGATGCCCTAAGCCTCGAAGTCGATTTCATAAAAGATGATGCTGGCTCTTCTGAGCATCCTCCTATGGTTGGTGCAAAGCCCATTGATGCTACTTTGGCCATCAACTCACAGGTATAACCTTAATCTCACCACTTCATGGCCATATTGATTGTGTTGTCTTTTGCAGTGCTTCTTTCTTCATATCATATTATGTGCTCTTTTGTTATATATTGTTTAATGTTTAGTAACATGTACCTCCACTCTTTCCCATCTGAATTCCAGGTAGTCGACCCTCTGGAGAGCGTTCATAGCGCCGTAGTTCATGTTCCTCGTTCAACCCCTAGAGTGGTCAAACCGTGGTTAAACATTGTGTTTGACTTGAACGGTATATTGTGTGTGTGTGAGGAATTCCACTTAAGGTCTGCTACGCAAGCCTTCAATGCATGTTCTCTACCACACTTGGTAAAAGTTCCAGCCAAGGTCGGCCCAAAGCTAGTGTATGTTCGTCCAGACTGCAAGGCATTTTTGGACGTTGTTTCCAAGTTTGCATCGATATCGGTCTGGAGTTCGATGAAATTGAACACCACTAGTAGCATCGTCAATTACCTCTTCCCGAAAGCGGCCTCACCAAAAGTCATATTTGGGCAAGAGCATTGTAGGAGAGTCATAACTGCTCTGATCCATAATGTACTTCAATATCTGAAGGTTAAGAACTCGGATAAGGAGGTATTTCTGAAGACGTTGTCAAAAGTCCTATTTACTGAAGAGGATGTCTCCTTTACGAAGGAGAATACCATCATCATAGATGACAGTCCGTATAAGCACGTCCTTAATGATCCGGAGAATGTGCTTCTTTCGGATACTTGGTCCTACAAAAGAGATGGATGGAACGATAAGTTCCTCCTGAATGTCTTGCTTCCATGGCTCCAAAAGCTCCACAGTAGTGCAGAGTTAGGGCTGCAATCTTTTCGGCGTGAGAATCCCTTTGGTCGTCTGACAATTTACTCGGATCCATATAGTTTTGTGTATATGGAATTAATGCACGCGATTATGATATCTGATGGGCTCGCAAATTAGAAGTTCTCTGGTATCAATCATAAATGTGTTATACTATACATATCTTGTAAGTCAAGTGGCAGTTGCCAGTTCTTTGATATTTGTTTGTAATTTTTCGTTTGTTATTGTTGAATTTGAAAGTTTTTGTTTTCTCTTTGCTTCCATGTTTGAAAAAGAGCCGTTAATCATTTTCTCACTTAAACTATTGTATTGCCACCATGGATTCTGTTTTGAAGTCAGAAGATTATGGATATCGAATTCCACGTAAACATAACGATTTGTACTCCCGCGGAGCAGCTGATTATTCGATGGACTCTTCGATGGCTCCAGTTGAAGAAGATGAAGTAAATAGCCCCCCACCTAAATTTTGCATTCGAAAGGTTGCCTCCCGTTCTATTCTTCAACCTTGTCAAATTTTGGTGTCCCCCGGTGTTGATAGGATTTGTGGGAAAGGTGACCAAGTGCTTGTTCGCGGACGTGAGGAATCATTGTCTCTTCCCCCGCGTAGCATGGTATTCCCCCCCCTCCCCTTCTCTGTATTTGTCCTAGGTTTTTTTTGGCAATGTCCACATTCAGCTCGAATAGAGCTAAATATGCACAAGTTGCATTTTAACTCTCTTTGTCCCTACGTCATAGGATCACGTACTTCAAACACTTGCTGGTGTAATTCAACCACCTACGACGGTGCAGTCTGAGAAAATGCCCACAATTTCTACAACGTGTCGGCCTGTTACAACGGTCGGAAATGATGAGAACAAGATTCAATCTCTAAGTGAGAAAACGCATTCTAATATTGAGGTTGGTATTATTTTTTGTTATTGTTTAGTATGTGTTGTATCTTCTCCTCTTAATCATCACTGTTTTGAGTTTGCATGTTTCACGAACACCTAAATTGGACATAATTATTGAATGGATTCCACATCATGGTGTTTGTGTTTTTTTTACATGTGTGGCTACATATTCAGCTTGGTTTTAGCTGATTTTTGTGGTCTCTTTTGCTAGGTGCTTCAACCGACCATAGAGCGTCAAAGTGCTTCCCCAAAGCATGGTTTAAACCAAAACTCAAAGCGTCACTCTCGCCGTCGCCACTCGCTTCCTGTGCCTATTGTTACTTGGAATCAACGTATACAACGACAACGACAGCAGGAACATATGCGTGCTAGTCAAATGCCATATACCGGTTACAGCCGCAAAGATGAACTTCAAAGGGGTAGAGATGAGCTGAGGAAGTCTAATTCTGGTGACGTGGAGAAGAACTGGTAGATTTATGATCTGAGTGGTACAAGTGCACATTCAGCTTGGCTATACCAGAATGTGCATTGACTAGGAATCAATGTGTATGGATTTGGTCGTAGTAGAAGCCTTTTTCTGCATGGAAAGGATGATGCATGTTTTGTATATGGATTACTTCTATCATATTATAAATATAGTCTACAATTAAAGATATTATTTCATTTGATTCTACAATTTGGGTACTGTTTGCCCATACATCTTCATATTATCTTACAAAAATGGTGTTGTACTTTTATTCTAATCATGTTTTGCTTCATCACTACGGTAAAATATTTGGATTACTCAAGAGCGTGTACCTCCTAAATCCCTGGAAATCTCCCAATATAATGAATATGGTGTTATAGCATAAACTCCTACATATCTTAGCTACATACAAATATCAATACTTGTATTGAACAAATACATACATTATATTAGACGATATCTTAAATACAAAATACAATACTATATTAAACTCCCCAAGTACTCATACCGTATTAAAGAAAACATACATCATAAACCATACAAAAAATCCGAATTGGTACTTTATAAAAATCGGTACAAATACTAGTACACACGCTGATACGTATACTAGTACATGTACGAATACTAATAATGATAAATATACGAGTACAAGTATTGGTATATATATGGGTAAAAATATTGGTACATATACGGGTATGAATACTGGTATATATATAGGTACGAATACTAGTACATATACGGATACCTATATTAGTACATATACTAAAACAAATACGGGTACATATACCGATAAGCATACTAGTACAAATATTGATATAAAAACCGGTACATATACTGATAAGTATAATAATACAAATACTGATACTTATACTAATACGAATACTAATAAAAATACCGACACGAATATTAATATGTGTACTAACACAAATACTAACAAGAATATTGATACAAATACCAAGACAAATATTGAGGGTTATACTAATATGAACATACAAAGGAATACTAATACAAAACCATACTTAAATACATATACACACACAAAGACAACCCCACAACATCAACGAAACACATACACACACATACACACCTACAAAGACAAATACATACAAACAAAAAAACACAAAATAAAATACCAACGCCACATACAAAAACAAAAAACTCTAATACAAAGGAAAAAACCCATCTACTACAAAATAATAATTTTAATCGGGGGAGACATAGAGACCAACCGAGGATCCATGCCGAACGTACTAAAAAGACACCCCGCATCACACAAAAAAAATGCCAAAACATATTTCATACCAAATACCATAAAACTACAACCCGAATACGAACACATTGCCCAAAAATTTGCCCCCCTTCTCAAAACCACACAAATATCACATCAATAACATAATAACACATACCCACATATCACCACATATATAAACCAACACAATGAATATCCTCCATCCCACATTCTATATGCCCTAGCCATCACTGTACACTCCAACATAAACCTCTGCAATCGACTCCTAAACACACAAAACCAAAACATAACCCAATGGACCAATACACTCTCACACACTCTACATAATCTACAAAACCCCCCCGAAAGACACATTAGTACACCACATCCTTACACAACATTTCTTGAAACTAACTCAAACATTATAAACCAGAATACATCAATAAATAAAGAACTATATGACTTTATACACAACCAAAATACACCGCCAACGAACGACACGTTAAAACAAAAATTTCCTACCTCCCTAACACTATCATAAACGAGGCACTAAAATGCCTAAATCCCCTCCCTAAATACACCCATCCACCCCCACCACCAAACCACATCCTACCACAAAACCATAACCCACATACAAACAACAAAACAAGCATAATAACATGGAACGCCTCATCCCTCAACACTGCGCTTCCAAACTTACAAAACATAATTATACACACTAACACACCACCGGCACTCATAGTCATACAAGAAACAAAAATATCGGCCATAAAATCCACAAAATATATACAAAGACTATTTCCAGACTACAAACTTATTTTCAATAATATACATGCACTAACACGATGCATACAACAAAGAAGACCATATACACTGGGCCGAGGAGGGCCTCCTCACCCTCATACACAAAAAATACGCCTTTCCAGGTAATGTCAAAAAAGTCCCCATCCCGATGAACATATCCCCATACCTCCAAATTATGGAAATCTCCAGTCATCCACTTCAATCATGGCTAATCCACCACATATACATGCCATCACACCCCGAAGACATTAGACTCACCGAGGACATCAAAACTAACATCACCACCCATATTACCAACAACTCCAACCACAACCACATCTTATGTGGTGACTTCAATAGAGACATTGCCCTCATAAGTAGACAAAACGAAAATCAACACACACCACCACAATTAATAGACCTTCAATAGAAAGAATTTATAGAAAACCTAAACATTAACTATATTCCCACAAACACTACAAACTCTAGACAAGGAGGATACAACTATAGCAACTGGAGCCTAATTGATGGATTCTACATCCGTGCAACTAACCATACCACATTTACTTCCACAACAAATAACAACATCCATCTCAACTCCGATGACTCACTTATACAACTCCACATCCCAAACAACACATTTATAAACCGTACACCAACCAACACAAACAATGACTACATACGTATCCTCAACCCCATCCCACAAAACAACATAGAATCATTCAACATAAAATTCTTTGAAGAAAACTCACTATGCATTGACTCCCTAATAAACGAATTAGAATCTAACAACCATCTTTTCCAAACACAATGGCAAGAAGCCTATCACACTCTTGATACACTCATCAACAACATATCCAATACAATTGAACAAACCTGCAAAGCCCAACCCATACCACAAATGACAAATCGAACATCACAACAAGGTGGATATCTACCCCGTAAATTATCCAAAACATGGAAACAACATCTAATCATTTACCACACTATACGAAAAACCATAAGAACGGTAAATAACAACCCCTAACGGAGAAACCACCCTATCCTCAACGAACTCCAAAACCTTCAACACACAAATCCCCAATCCACTCCCCATACATCTACCTCACAACACATGGATAAATAACATAGCACTAATTGCAAAAAATGCCAACATACAAGCCCGAAAAATCACCACCAAACATACCCAAGAAAACATTCGAAAAGCCATCTTCAAATATAGACAACTATATGAAAATAGCCCCAAGAAAATAAACAGAAGAATATTCAAAACTATGGAGTCCCCGCCATTAGACTGCATCACCGACCAATATAACAATATACTAACTAGCCTAGAAGACATTGCAAACGATATATTTTACCAACAAACAAAAAACAACACACCTACAGTAAACACATGCAACTATCAACCAGACCACCACACTACATGCACATGCGCAGTATGACAATATCCATGGCATGACCTACATGGATTCACACTAGAAAAAAGAGGAGACCCGGAAACCCCAATATACACATGCTTTAATCAAGCTACATATGACACTTGCCTACGTAACCTAGGAAATAATAAGGCCCCCGGACCAGACCGCATACCGAATTCTATCCTAAAAAATATGCCCCCTAGGTTCCACAAACTACTAAGCCTCTTCTTCTCCCACTGCTAGAAACAAAAACAAATCCCTGCTTCATGGAAAACAAGCGCAACAATCCAATTATACAAAAAAGGAGACCCATCCATGCTACCAAACCATAGACCTATTGCATTAGCCAACACCATCTATAAACTATTTACAAGCACCTTTACATCAATACTATCATCATATGGCAAAAAACATAAAATACTGCATGATAGCCAAGAGAGGTTCCGCACAGAAAGAAGCACCGCTAGACAAATCCAAACAATAATAGCCGCATTAGAAGATGCACGATTTACAAACCAAGATATATTTATATTGTATATTGACTTTAAAAATGCCTTCGGCTCTATTGACCACGCTAGACTTTTAGCCATAATGACGGACCTTGGATACCCCATAGACGCCACCACACTAGTAGGAAATATATACTCCAAATCTTCAACCTCCTACATAGGAGAACACTTTGGTAAAACTAAACCCATAGCCATCCAAAGGGGAACAACACAAGGAGATACACCAAGCCTATATTTATTCATTAAATTCCTAGAACCACTACTTAGATGGCTAGATAGAGGCAACAATGGATACACATTTGGGACATCACAAACCACCATCAACTCCACGGCATATGCGGACGACCTTGCGGCCATAACCAACAAAATCAACGCCATAAAAATACAACTTAACAAAATAGACAAGTACTGCAAATGGACAAGTATGGATGTAGGGGTCCCAAAATGTGTCGTCACTGGATGCCCAAACAAATCAAAAACAAACCCCACCGCATTCAAAGCCCTAATACAAACCTCTAACATTAATTACCGAAACCAACAAATACCCGTACTACACCAAAACGTACCATACACATATTTAGGAATGAGTCTAGTCCCCTCCCTAAAATGGAAAACCCAAGTACATGCCACCACCACAAAATTAATCAAACAATGCAAAGAACTAGTAGCTTGCCCGGCCACTATGAAACAAAAAATAAAAATGATCGACACGGTTTTAAGACCGGGCGTGGCATACAGCTTCTACGCGGTACCATACTCAATGCCCGCCATAAAAAAACTAGACCAAAAAATAACTGCCACACAAAAAACCGTATGCGGCATGCCAAAATGTATGTCTAATATAATAACCCAACTACCACACAACCTCTTCGGACTAGAAGGCTTCTCACTAAAAAATGCATACCTTAGATGCATAGGAGAACACCTAGAGAACGCTCTAAATGATAGTGGCAGACTTGGAAAATATACAGGGGTCTAACACATCACATCCTCGCCCAATATGGGGGAGCCGAAAACATACCTAGAATAAAAAAGACAAACTGTACAAGATCACCAATAATAAGTACCTTGTTCTTACTAAAACATGTAGCAAAAGTCCACCTAAAAAGTACTCTCCCTAACTTTCTTATAGAACCAACAATACTAGAAAAAGCTTGGACTCTTGAAACACAAAGCCATAATACACTCAACACACAATTATCTCAAAAGTTATTTCAAAAACTCCTATCAAAAAATATTAACGAACTAAAACAAATTTCCCTACCTAACGGAACACACATCATGAACAACGAAGAATTTAAAACCTACCACTCCACCCCATCAAAACTAATTAAAAGTGCCCTCAAAATCGCACGACAACTCTTTTGCCACCCAATTTACCCCCCTCCACCCAATACCCATACCAATACAAATATATACTCCCATACACTTAAAGACCCATTCATCACCACAAACAACATCACCCCAAGAAATACCCCCCACAATCGATACATCCCCCCCCACCCCCCCCCCAAACCACATCCTTAAAAACCCCACCACATATCCCATTAACAACATCATACACCACGAATACAAGGAAAAAATAGATAAAAACCAAATTGAAAACAATTACACTAGATACCTATACCAATGGACTCACAATAACTACACCTACAACAAATGGCTCCCCCAAAGAAACCTCTTCCCAAGGCACAACCAAAACACCATTACACATAACACAAACAAATTGACACAATACTATCAAAAAATTCAACACAAATTCTATACCGAAATTATCCGAGCTCACCACCCACAAAATCAACCCCAGGACACAAGGTCCGTCATCCCACCCATAACAATTCCCCTACTAAACATTTGCACAACGGAATGTAACCCTGAAATCGACATTCTCACCTCATCTAACACAATTAGAATTGACAAAAGACCAAGCCCACTTATACGAAGAAGATGGACGACACCTCTTCACCATCCCAATCACTAGGCTCACATGGTTATGGAATCAATACAATACTAAACTACAAATCCCCACAAACATTGAACCAACAACCCAATCATTTGAAACCGAAGTCATATGGCTATACCAAAGATACAAATATAGAATACCAAAAAATAACCCCCTTAAACTTACACAATATACACTACCTACACCTATACTAAACTCATTAATCTCCACATTTCAATATCCAACACTCATACCTCTCCTCCCCCATCACATGCTCCACCAAACTCAACAAATTTTACTCCCCCTTTGAAAGAGATAAAATATTTGGATCACTAGATAAAGCCTTTGACCACAAATGGATAGGCAATGGTATGGCCCACCCCCACAATGAAGAAGAAACACAACAAGCACTCCACTGGGCCCGCCTCGCGGCCAAACATGACCCAAATCACACCTCCACCCTAATCATAACCCCTGATAAAAACTGGTATCAAAACCCTAACCCACACTCGGGCCCCTTTCCTGACACACACATCATTGCACTATTCAAAGCAGACTCAATAACATACGAAGAACCTACTATCCCGCTAGATCTAAAAAAGCCCAGAATTGAATCATCCACTCTACAAATAATATGCATCCACCACCAAAATCAAACTCTAGGCACACAAGAACAACTAGAAGAAATCTCCTCCATAGCAAAGACTCTAAACATACACCGGATACTCACAAAATTGGCCCCACCAACGCCAACGCAAACACCCGTCAACAGAAGCAAAAAATGGTCAAAACTACACTACAATAACAACACACTAAACTACACCCAAACACCCCCACCCGTCTCGGAGTATCAAACTAACATCCCACCTAAATTTAACCCCGCATATAGCTACTATACTGATGGCTCCTTCAAACCGCCAGAAAAAATTAGCCCGGGATCTTGGCGCAGAGAAAGAGCCGGTTATGGAATATACCACGCTACAAAAGAAATCAAACTAGCCAAAAGACTACATGGACTGCAAAATATCCTCAGAGCAGAACTAATGGCCATCCATAAAACACTAGAAATCGTCTCAACAAAATACAACAATGAACCGGTGCACATATTTACAGATTGCATTAACGCACTATATTTATTGAACACCCAAATAACACATCCTACCCTCCATAATAGTCACCCCGACCGAATCATACTAGAATCAATGGTACAAATGATACTAAAAAGAGAACAAATCACAACCCTCCACAAAGTCCGAGCCCATGCTAATATTGATGGCAATGAACAAGCGGATAAACTTGCAAAAGAAGGAAGTGAAAAATCACATAAAAATGCCAAAGACCCACATGATCACACCCACGCCACCCCTTACTATTTCCAAAAAGAAGATTGGCCCTCCAAAGAAGACACCCCCGATGAAGGCCCGGTTAGATTCCTGAGCAAATACCTCAAGAAACAAGACCTACATAACAATCTTGACACAATCACAGACAACTTTCCTAACATAGAAAAGTGGACTAACAACAATGACATAGACAATGAACTCTCTACAAATTTTTGGAAAAATCCGATCATCACCGATTCACAAATAACATGCCTTATCAAATTCCGTACCGGTCAATACATGGGAAACGCTTGTAAACAACTCTTCTTTGGAATGGAAAGATTTCCATCCATAACATGCCCCATATGCCCCTCAACGGACCCCGACACATGGCTACATGTTCTACTCAAATGCCAAAACCACCACATACACTCCCTAATTGTTAAAAGACATAATAAAGCGGTACGGGAAGTCCAAAAACTAATCACCTCCTACAATAAATCGAGATGTTTTATACTAATGAACGCCGACACTTTTAATAACAATCCACAAGAAAATACGGTCCCCCTTGGCTACTCCCATGCTCATGTACGACCCAAAGATGTCATTGCAACACTAGGCTCAAACCGGACATCCTTTGTGTTAAAGGTTTACCATATAATGACCCACCACCCGATAACATCAACCAAGACTACACCATTCAATTCATTGAATTCACATATTGCAACGATAGATTTTCCCCAGAAACAATCCAAAATAAAAAAGACAAATATCAACCCCTTGTTGACGACATCATCGCCCTCGGATGGAATGTCGATCTCCTTATGGTAATCACATCCGGAGCTCGGGCCACCACCTTTATCCCATCTATGAAAACTCTAGAAGACACCTTCAAGATACCCATTGAAACAATTGAAACTTCCTTTAAAAACATTAACACCATAGCTATCCAACATGCCATGTCCATTCTTCTACATAAACGCAAAATCGAAAACAACCAAGCCCTCCCCGATATACAGGACCCCCTTAAATTCTTCCCCCGCCTTGATTTCTCATGACTAGTTGGTTCTGAGGGTTTTGACTACTCGCTTGGTTTGGGGTTAGTTCGTTGGCTAGTTGCTTGGTTTGTGATTCGTTGATCGGTTGATCGATTTGTGGTTCTTTGGCTTCTTGTTACATAGTGTCTACCCTCGAGAGAGGGAAGTAGTTCCAGCTTACTAATTCCTTGTCCAGTGGGCATGGTCTTAGTAGTGGAACGAACAGACACTTTATTCACGTCGGCCTCCTACGGAGACCGGCGTTCTTCTCTCTTTCTCTCTATAAGGGGTGGACAAGAGCTTCGGAAAGGTGGGCACAAGGACGAAAGAGGCTTATACATGGTCCCTATCTTCATTATGCCACTATTAAGAATTCAACGAGATAAAGAAATTAAAAAAACACAAAATATTAGAGGATGAATTGTATTCGTGTTGAACATGGATATGTATGCAAAGGAGATCGATAAGTGTGCAAGGAGTCAGGCGACTATATAAGATGGGCGGGTCACTACACAAGAAGAGTCGGAGGGTACACAAGGAGTAAGGGCGAGTTAGTGAAAGGGAAGGGGGAAGAGGGGGGGTAATATGGGGCAAGCGATTCAAAGAGGATCGCACATTGGAGAGTCAAGTTTTCAATTGGAGAGTCACGCGTGCGGTAAAGGTGCTTATGCCCAAATATTATGAAAATTAAAAGTAAAATTTTTAAAAGTGTGCGTGGCCCTCAAGAGCTCACACACGAGCCTCGACCACGCGCGCGGGACACTCCAACTTGTCGGCTCGACCCTTTTATGTGCGATCCTCCTTCGATTGTTTGCAACAGAATCTTGGGCACGCACCTTTTAGGTCACACACGCTAAGGGGATGGGCACGTTTGCTAAATTGGGGTTGGGGGCATTCTGAAAGGGCTCCGGTGCGTACTTAAAGGGGTCAAGCGTTTACTAATAGGGATTGGGCGCGTCACTAAAGGGGTTGAGCGGAGACTAAAGGGTTGTGTCCAAGCTTTAAGGGGTCAAGGGCGTACTTAAAGGGGTTCAACGTGTCCTTGAAGGGGATGGGCGCGTGCCTAAAGGGGTAGGTTGTATATTCAAAGGGGCAGGGCGCATAGTCAGAGGGGTCGGGCGCGTACTTAAAGGGGTCAAGCGCGTACCTGAAGGATTTGAGCGCATACCTAAAGGAGTTAGGCATGTATTTAAAAGAGTCCAACGTGTACCTAAAGAAGTAAGGCGTATACTTTAAGGGGTCAGACACGTATCTAAAAGGACCGCACGGGTACTTAAAGGAATATAAAAGGGTGCATTTTCAAAGGGATCGGGCGCGTACTTAAAGGAGTTGGGCACGTCCTTGAAGAGGTCGGGCGTGTCCCTGAAAGAGCGGCCGCATACGTACAAGGGCTAGGCGAGTACAAAAAATAAATAAAAAACAAAAAAAATTTAGGTCATTTGTGCCAAGTCCTTGTACGTACGCACTCGATCCAAAAAGTTGGCCACATGCTTCCAAGAGTTGGGCGTGTACTTAAAGGGGTTGGGCGCAAATCTAAAGAGGTTCGGTGCGAACGTAAAGAGGTTGGGCGCATCCCTAAAGGAGCTGGCCGCGTACCTTAAGCGGCCAGGCACGTACGTACAAGGGTTGGGTGCGCACAAAAAATCAAAAAATAAAAATAAAAGTAAAAATAAAATTAAAAAAATATATATATATATACATATAAAAATTAAAATGAATTGTTTATTGGGCATATGCGCCAAGCCGATGTACGTACGCGCTTGATCTAAAGGTCAAGCGCATGCTTACAAGGGCTAGGCGCGTACCAAAAAAGAAAAAGAAAAAATTAAAATAAAATTATTGATTTTTTTAAGGCGTATATGCCTAGCCCTTGTAGGTACAAGCCGGATCCAAAAGGTCATGCGCATGCTTACAAGGGCTTAGCGCGTACCAAAAATAAAAAATCGTACGCGTCCAGCTCAGGTACGTACGCGCTTGACCTATTTAGGTATGCGCCCGACCCCTTCTGTACACGCCCAACCCCTTTAAGTACGCGCCCGACCTTTTTATATGCAACCCCTTTGAATACGCGCCCGACCGCTTTGAATACACACCCGACCCCTTATAATAAGCGCTCGACCTGAACTGTGTGCGCCCGCCCTTTCACGCACCCACCTCCTATCTATACGTGCACAATCTTCTAGTATACTTGTTAGCCACAGAGTTACCTTCGCGGCAGAGGGTAAATTGATTTACCTTGTATCCTGGTCAAACCTATATTGATCCTTATTGGACGGACAACAACCTATATTGGACGGGCAATTGGATGGTCGGAAACTATCGAACGGATGGACACCAAAACAACCCTATCTATAGCATTAAATGTGCCTAAACTTCTAGATTTAGATTGCATGTGTAATGTTTTTGATTCCAGAAAGGAAAATTACAAAATGTCTTCCACCTTGCACCTTCGAGTTGCAAAGGGATTCAAAGGGAGGAGAGGCGAGAGCAAAGGGGACTCAAGTTTTGAGCCGTGGTGTCAGGGTCACCATTTGTAGGGCTTGCGGACGGACGGCGTGGTAGACGGCCAAGACCGACCTCGTAAAGTCGCACCTCGTAAAGTCGCCACCGAAAAAGCCCTCGAGAATAATTGGGAAGAAACGGACGATCCTGATTGTGTAGCTGAAGAAGGATGGCAGGATGAAGAACAAACACCTTGGAAGTGCACCACCTGCAAAAAAATATGTAAAAATGACCCACCTATTGAAATTGTGGCCTAGAGCCCAAGCAAGAATATCAGGGCCATGGTGGGAAGGTCTAGCCAGCAAAGGCCTAAGTTCTCAATTCACACATCTCTATCATGAAGTCACAATTGCCATTGGTGTACGCAATGCTAGGCGAGAGATAATGTTATATTGAAACATGGCTATGGTTTGGGCTGAAATTGTATTGCACAAAGATGTGGATTGGCGCACCGTAGGTGGTCGTAATGTTGACCTCTTAGATTGTAGCCAGCATTGTATTTACACAATTTGGTATCCACCAAGTGATTGTTGGCCTCGTTGGTCAAATCTACACTCAGGCAAGAACTTGGATGGAATACAACCACAACGAATATATGCAGAACAGTTTCACGTCCATAACTTTAGAGACTGTTCTTATGGCACACTTCAAATCATCCCCCTTTACATTTGGTAATCCAAGCAAAGGCCATTATGACGAGAGCGGTCAATACAGTACGGGAAGCTACACCCCTCCTACTTTTATAGATGCACATACGAGGAATATGTATGAGACATACTAAAATCCTCGAAGGGAGGAGCCGCCACAAATCATACCAGATAATGTTCCTGCTACCTTCCATGAATATGGAAGAAGCACGCATGGAAATTATCATATCCCACCACCATCCTTGGAAGTTCTATTGACCAAAAGAAGGATGATTTTGAGAGGCAAATGCGTGAAGCCACCATCCAAAGCCAAGAAGAATACATCCGCAAACTTGAAGACAATTTCTGCTTCATAGAAATGCAATATAATTCAATGCCTGACATGTATTCGGGTAGGCCATACTCGAGTGGTGTAGGGCGAAGTCGTAGAGACGATAGCGACTTTAGTAAAGATTGAGTATGCATTAGCATACGCTAGGCATAGTCTAGATAAGTGGTGTCGTAGTAGTTGGTCACAATTTTTGACATCATTAGAAATATTTTAATGTTTTTGTCCAGAATGACATATGCCAATATTGCGGCCATGAAAATATATAAACGGAATGTATGTTACCTTATTAGAAATTAAATGTTTTGATTTATTGTGAATTTTATATGAGATGTAAGAAGTGTCCACGAAGTGTGTTTGGTGTGAAATAGCCTTAAGCTCTTACGGGTTATACATCATGTTGTCCTAAAAACAATTGCTCATGTAATACTTTTTCAACACCATTATTTGGGGAATTGGCCTCCACAACTTGCACTCTTTCTCAAGTTCCAATTTCACTATATCCATCAATGACAGAAGAGGAATTCCTTTCAAGTTGTATATTATAGAGTTTGGTAGAGAAAACATTCAATTTGTACATTTTGTAACCAACATAAATGCCCGTTCTTGTGGCATGAGTACGAGAGAAACATAACCTTTTGTTTTAAATAATTAGCCGTACGATCCTTATAAATTCAATATTAGAAACTTTCACAAAGTTGACCAGACAGATTTTATGAGTATGTTTTAGGATGACAATTCAAACGGTAAAGAAAAAGAGACACACCATATGTTGAAGTAGAACAAAGAAAATGTAAAAAATAAGATGGATTGAAAGATAGTTGTCCCTAAACGTCGAGAAAATTGTTCTTTTCCTTCGTCGCATTGAGTGGATTAGCAGACTTTGACTTCACTTGGTGTCAATTTTTTGATCTACACAAGGTCTGAAAACATTACCATCATCTTATTCATGATGTTCTTTCCTTATATAACAATTTTTAGAGGTAGAGTAGGAGTGTAGCGTATTCAAAACGAATGTGCATGGAGAGGAGGTTCAAAAATTGCAAATTCACGCTATAATTTTTTGTGCACTAAATATATTTTAGAATGATAATCCAAATGGTGAATCAAAATATTTAGACCACATCTTGTAGTAGAAAAAATAAAATGTAAGAATATGAAGATATCATAGTTTTATATAGAAAAGAAGAAGTGTTTTTAGTACCTTGTTCGACGAAGTGTGACATGTGTGAAAATGCTTGACTTAGATTATTATGCTATTTTCCACTTAATCCCTAGGGTACCGTGACAGTTTTACACCGGAAACTTTTCCAAATAGTTGGTTTCTAGTGCAATGAATAAGGAAAGAAACAAAAACTTTGATTTCTAGTTTCGACCATAGGATCTCAAATACAACTTATTTAATAATGTACTCAAATTTTTTCATAAACTGTGACCACACGGATTGAAAGATCTACGTGTTTCAAGTCAAACAAATGGTTCATTTTCTTCCCTGCGTTAAGTGGATCAACATACTTTGACTTCACTTGGTGTCAAATGTTTACACTACACAAGGTCTAAATCCATTACCATTGTGTTTAGCACAATGTTAGTTCCTTACACATCTAATTTTAGAGGTAGAAGAAGGGTGTAGCATATTCAAAACAACTATGCAAGGAGTGGAGGTTCAAAAATTGCCAAGTCACGTTTTAATTTTTTTGTGAAATCAATATTTTTAGATTAATAATCCAAATGGTCAATATGAAGATTAACACTACGTATTGTTGTCCCAAAAAAAAAGTAAAAGACATGAATACCTCTAAGCTCTATGTGGAAAATAAGAAATCTTTCTAGTACCTTGCTCGACAATGTGTGAAATGTTTGACTTGGGTTTGTATGTTGTTTTTCACTGAAGACAAGAACTTTTTTTTTATACTTCAAAGGGAAAAAATATTACTTGCTAGTTTTGAAATTTTCACATTCAATAGAGTGACCTAGCAAAAGTTTTTGGAGGTGCCCAACGGGCCTGCTCTCCCCGCTTGATATTCAAAACCCAATAACTTTTTTCATAGAATGTTGGATTTAGGAAAAAAATGGACTCACTCAAAGCTTTTAGCAATTTCCATTTATAGTAAAAATTTCAAAGAGGAATGTTACAAATTGACACCATAGGAACTTGCCCACACCTTCAAGAGTCCACCGAGGGGACTCTTGGGCCTTTAGTAGTTAAACATGTATTATTCCAAAATACATCATATAAAATATGAACTACAGAGACGTTTTGAAATTGTCAAAGAAGTTATAAATATTAACTCATAAAGAGGCAAAGTCTCGAGGTGGGCTTCTGTAAATCTAGGGCACAATTTTAAAAAGTGGATTTTTAGTTTGAAGTCTTCAAATTATGTGTGAAGATGCGAGTAGGTATGAGGTAAGTGGGAATGTAATTGTTTTTCCTATGGGAGCTGTAGAACAGAACTTACGCCAAACCCGATTTTTTTTTAAAGAAGGCAATTCAAAAGAGTTGAACAAAAATGTGAGATATATTACACAACTCAACAACACATTACTATTTGAAATTCTTAAAAAACAAACGCTTCATAGTGTAAAAAGTGCACTCCAAGAAGAGTCATGTTTGTTGGGCACAATGCAAAAATACTTATAAACAGTTCCTTTGTTTTGACAAAAGAAGTGGAGATTTTGACTTTATTCTCACTTTATTTTTTATACAAAAAAAAACAATCAGAACTTTTGTTTTCACCGTTTGGATTTGCAGAAGGTAAGAAAATGAATTTTAAAAACTTACAATGGTTTTGGTCAATTCTTGGATCACCACACCTTTCACAATCTTTTTGGAAATGAAGAAATCCCTAATTACTACAACGAAGTCCACCCCAGTCAATTTCAGACACTTAATAATCTTTGTAGTTTTTATTTTATTTTTTAAAGAGAACTATGACAAAAAGTAGGGGGGTATTGCCCCACAAATGGGTGCCCGCTTGAGGGGCCCACTCATCTTTAATGCAAGGACTAGATATATTTTCCAGGTCCAAGGCCTACTGATTTTGCATAAAACATATTTCAACCAATGTACACGAGTTTTTGGGATTTATGGTTTGAATGTTAGTACCACACAAAGTTAGAGATAGGGTCTCCAAGCACCTCCAATATTTTGCTAGATGTCTCTATTGACATTGATTTTTCCATACATGGAGAGAATATTAAGTTTATTGATGATGTCAATCTCCTTCTTGTCTTCGGTGATTTTTTTTAACACATTTTTAACATTTCAGGCAAGCCGGGAAAAAAACTTCATCTTTTTTACACAAAAACTAGAGATCTTCATATTTTTCAATTTTCATTTTTTCAACAACAATATGTGGTGTAAACATTCTAATTGACTGTTTAGATTATCATTCTAAAACACAATAAGTTCTAAAAAAATATAATTCACTTTTTGACAATTTAAGAACCTCCACTCCTTGCACACTTGTTTTGAATATGCTACACTTCTTCTCTACCTCGCAAAATTGTTGTGCACGGAACTAACATCATGCTCAACACAATGGTTAAAGATTTAAACCTTCTCTAGTACAACAATTGAATATCAAGTGAAGTCAAAATCTCCTAATAATTAACTCAAGGCTAGGAAGAAAATGAACCATTTTCTTGACTTCTTAGAGTATAATTCTTCAAGTCGTGCGGTCAAATTGTATGAAATTTTGTGAGTATGCTACTTAGTAAGTTTTTATAGAGATCCTACGGTCAAAAGAAATAGTATAAGGTTTTGTTTCCTTCCGTGCTCATTGCACTAGAATCAACAATCTTGAAATGTTTTTCGTGTGAAATTGTCACGAGGTTTGTAGGATTAAAGAATTATAATTAAATAGAATAGAAAATACTCCCTTGTGTAAAACTATCAAAATTTTATAAAAATAAAAAATAAAAAATAAAATAAAAATATATATCTATTTATTAACCATCCAAATTAGAAAAGCATATAATATTTTTTGAACTAGTACTATATTTGTAGTCATTATTTATACTTCTACAATACTCTTTGCAATGCTAGTGCTATAATAATAGCAAGTTGTACATGCTACTAATATTAGGCAGTCTGAAAATGCTTGCGTGGCATGGGCTAGTTCCATGTGTCCCTAAAGCGTGTGATGATATGTGATAATCCTCCAGACAATGTTGGAGGATTATCAACGGCCTCAATGAATCTAGAATAATAGTTATTTGAATCATTTGAATGCATCACCTTCTTCTTACTATCATTACACTTCATTTTGTGTCGATTACTTAAATAAAATAGCAAGAATACAAGACACAATATCTGGATAAAAAGAAATTAGAGTCTTTAATTGCATTTATAGTATTCAATTCAATTATGATATGAACAATTTTTGCAGCCCTTGTTAATTAATATGGCCATAGCCCATGGCCAAGTATTAATGATTTTGAATACATGATTGCCAAAAATATATAAATAAATACACACACTTTGACAATCTTTGAAATCAATAATAGTTAATGACAACACTTTTGATCAAAGAAAGACAACAGATGATATAGGTGAAAAGGAATCAACATTATACATATAAGGGGTGGACAAGAGCTTCGGAAAGGTGGGCACAAGGACAAAAGAGGCTTATACATGGTCCCTATCTTCATTATGCCACTATTAAGAATTCAATGAGATAAAGAAATTAAAAAAACACAAAATAGTAGAGGATGAGTTGTATTCGTGTTGAGCATGGATATGTATGCAAAAGAGATCGATAAGTGTGCAAGGAGTCAGGCGACTATATAAGATGGGCGGGTCACTACGCAAGAAGAGCGGTCCGGTCCACAAGGAGTAAGGACGAGTTAGTGAAAAAGGAGGGGGGGAGAGGGGGGGATTATGGGGCAAGCGATTTAAAGAGGATCGCACACTAGAGAGTGAAGTTTGCCAGTTGGAGGGTCGTGTGCGTACGTTGGAGGGTTGTGCTCGTGCGCTGGATGCGGTGGAGGTGCCAAATATTATAAAAATTTAAATAAAAAAATTTGAAAGTGTGTGTGGCCCTTAAAAGCGCGCACGCGAGCCTCCACTACGCACATGCGACCTTCCAACTTGTGGGCTTGATCCTTTAATGTGTGATCCTCCTTTGATTGCTTGCCACATAATCCCGGGTGTGTACTCATTAGGTCGTGCGCGCTGTGGGGAGATGGGCGCGTTTGTTGAATGAGAGTCGGGCGCGTACTGAAAGGGGTTTGGCTTCTACTTGAAGGGGTAGAGCGCTTACCTAAAGGGATAGGGCGCGTATCTAAAAGGGTCGGGCGCATATATAAAGGGGTCGGGTGCGTACATAAGGGGGTTGGGCGCGTACTCAAAGGGGATGGGCACGTATTTGAAGGGGTCGAGCGCGTATCCAATGGGAATTGGCGCGTACTTTAAGGTGTCTCACGCGTATTCAAAGAGATTGGACGCGTACTTAAAGGGGTTAGGCGCATCCCTGAAGAGGTCGGGCACGTTTCTCAAGGGGCCGAGCACGTACCTGAAGGGGGCACGCGTACGTACAAGGGTTGAGCGCGTACAAAAACAATTAAAAATTAAAAATAAAGTAAAATAATTTTTGTTGGGCATATGCGTCCAACCCTTGTACGTACGCGTCCAATCTAAAAGGTCAGACGCATGCTTACAAAGGCTAGGCACGTACAAAAAAATTTATAAAAAAAAAAATTAATTAAAAAAATTATACGCGCCGAGCCTTTTATGTACGCGCCGGCCCCTTTAAGTAGGCGCCCGACCCTTTAAGGTATGCGCCCGGCCTCCTAAAGTACGCGCTCGGCTTCTTTAGGGATGCGCCGAGCCTCTTTAGGTACGTGTCCGGCCCTTTAGGCACGCGCCCAACCGGTTAGGTACGCGTCTAGTCTTGAACGGTACGCGCAAGGCCTAGAGGCACGTGCCCGGCACTGTGTTGTAACGTGGAAAGTGGTATGACGTGTTAGCACACGTGTTTTATGAGGAAGAAAGCCGTAACTTTGATTTAGGATTTGTAAATTTTTTTACACGCAATTGTCCGCCAAAAAGTGTTGTTCGTTCTGTCCGCCTGTCCGACTGTCTAGCCGTCAACTGTCTTTGGGCCCTTGTCCGTCTATGTAGACAACTTTGGCTGCACAGGGGAATGTCATCAAGATTTGATGCTCATCTCCAAGATGATCCTTGGCATGCACTAAAACATCTTTTTATTTTAAATATTTTTTAATTAAGTATAAAACAATACGAGAATTTTGGCACCATGTGGCACCAATGGCTGCCCGCTTGAGGGACCTACATTTCTTCAATGTGTGTAAGGAGGTTAATTGCCCGGGTGGACATTCCAATTCTAGTATGGTAAATTAGAGGCACCCGATTACGATCACTTCAGCTAGTTTGGGACTCAAATGACATTGTATGTCAAAAATATTTATGTAGAAAGATGGAGAATTAGTAATGAAACTCAACAAATATTTTTTCAAATTTAATCTCAAAGATTTGGAATCGATATAGAATTCAAAAGTGCAAAAACCATGAGAGCCAATAATCAAATCATAGAGTAGGTAAGATTTGGTGCTCTACTTTGCCCAATGCCAAGAAGTAAGAGTGATAAAAGAGAGAAGACATGCCATGAATAACCAACTCATGGGGGGTACCCAATGCCGATCGGTCTTGTTTGACTTTCGAGGCGATGCAACCAATGAGAGCTCAATTTAAGTGGAGCAATTCAAAATTGCACACTTGATGACCTAGTGCTGATAATTATGGACATGTCATTTGCGAATTCGGCATTTCTCAATTCCAAATAATCATTTCAAACAAAATTTAAAAATAAAATCAAATGATGAGTTTTATTGCATACATAAGAAATGAAGATTTATAAAATCACAAAATAAAAAATGTATGCATGTCCATTGTACAATAATTGACACGATGGTCTTGCATCACTTCAATTCTCAAAGGAAACATTACAAGAATTCAGAGACAATAATTATAACTATATACGGTAATTTATATGTGTCTTTATGTATATTAGGACGCATATAAAATTCCATAGTCATAGATTTCCATGGGGCTTGTCGTTGAATGATATGTATTTTTTATTGTCAATTGTATTTTCTAATAGGTCTTAATTAATAACAAGGAAACTTCTGAAATCAAGGGATTAGAAATATGTGGGTGGAACATAACATGTCTATTACGCAATGCTATATAGGTAGGTCGCGAAACCATTGCATTCCCAATATATAAATTTGGGAGAGATGAGAACATAGAATTCTTCATTCTCAAGGTGCATATAAAAATCTTGTATGGACATAGGCCATATATATAGAATATTGTGGAGCTTTGTGTTTGTTTTGGTTTGTGAATAGGTCTTTTTTGGAATGGAAACGAGGAAATCTTGGTTGGTAGAAAATGGTGCAAGGAAATACACATGCATGGCAATGAGCATTAGCACTACCGTATATTAAGTGTGGTGTATAGAATACTTTATAAATTTCATAAGAATTCAACTATTTATATTAATTTAATATCACCTTACATTTTTTGGATTATGATGAAACTATCATCATTTTTAAAACTCTATGTGAGAATCATTATTTATAAATCCAAACATCTAAAATAACATGGCCTTGACATGTATAAAAACATTGGGATTTTTTGTGATCACTTTATATTCGATTTAGAAAAAAACAAAATAGTTTCAACAACTATTTTAGCACCTTCCATAGTTTGCCCACTCACAAGCTTTCTAATTTTTAGCATGGGGAGTGATATTTCAATGATTGTATATTTTATGGCCTTACCTTTTACATGATTCGGCATGAGTAAGGAGGGAAACAAAAACTTTTTCTTTCCAAACTTAAACACAACATTTGTGAAAACGTCACATGCACATGTGACATTTTTTTTGGCAAGCCGGCTGAATTTGACCTCAAGTGCACAAAATGAGATGTAAATACGTACAACTTAATTCTATAATGAAAAGATACATGCATCTTCAAAAGCAAAAGATAAAAGGACATGTGGAAGTTACATTTTGTTTGGCCTCTTTGGTATTCTAAAAAATATCATTTGTGACATTTTCATACGCCAAGTGACGTTTTCACGAATACTGTGTTTTTAGCCGTAGGATATTAGTAAAGACCTATTTCTTGATGTCATCCAAAGATTTCACTAACTTTTAGCGCAGGGAGTGAAAGATTACATGGTTTAAAGTAGAAAATAAGGTTCATTTTCATCCGACATTTAGTGGATCAACACAGTTTGACTTCACTTGCTCTAAAATTTTTGCACTACACAAGATCTATGATTATTACCATCATGTTAATCATAGTGTTATGTCCTTGTACTGTTGAATACTGATTTCTAGAGGTAGACCAAGGGAGGTAGCACCTTCAAAACAATTTTGGAAGAAATGGAGGTTCAAAAATTGCTGGTTCAACTTCTGTTTGTTTTGTAGAACTAGGTATGTTTTAGGATGAAAATCCATACAATAAATAAGAATGGTCACCCCTAATTTTGTAGTATAAAAAATATAATTTAAAAAAAAAAAAGATCTCTAAGTTCTATGCGGAGAAGAACATGGTTCTGTATGGGTTCCTAGCCCAACAATATGTGAAACTGTGTGACCTGGGTTGACGTGCTATATTTTCACAGAATAGAGGTTTTTTATATTTGGCATCTTCAAGGCTCGTTAGATTCTATATATTGTGACCAAAAAAACTATGTCCAATTTCGAGTCACTTTCGTTGAAAAAAACATACGGTGAGCATAAGTGGGCAAAATTCAAATGTGTTTAAAAGAAAGTTGGAATGAAGCCAAACTTATTTTATGTTGTCTTTTTGGTATTGTAAAACACCACCTTCAAGAATCAACATGTATACAACTTTTATTGATGGAAATCAAAATTTGTGAGAGTGGCAATTGATAGTTCTTCATTGAATGAAGAGCATGGAATATTAGTGGTTTACTGGACATCGTGAATGACCTACATTAAACAATATTTTCCATTGTTGCAAGTATTTCATCTTCATTTTGTGGGTTTTTGTATTAAACTCTAAGACAACAAGGCATGTCTACGCCAATAACACTTCAAAACAACACGTTGTAGTGCAATGAGTAAGAAGGGAAACAAAAGCTTTTACTTTCCAAACTTGACCGTACAATCTTAGTTTAGACTTATTTAACCCCTAAAGAACCAATTGTCAAGAATGGGCTTTTTGAAAGTTTTGACAAGTTCCTATGGTTTCAATTTGCAACATTCATCTTTGAAATTTTTACTATAGAAAGGCATTACCAAGACCTTAGTTGAATTTTTATTTTCCTAAATCCAACATTTGTTGAAAAAATTATAGGGTTTTGAATTTCGAATGGGGAGAACCGGCACATTAGGAACCTCCAAATTCTATCGCTAGGACACTCTAATGAATGTAAGATTTTCAATACTGGCAAGTAATATTGTTTTCCTTCATATTGTCAAAAAAAAGTTACCATTTGAGAAAATTCGAGGTCATTGGAAGGCCTTTTAGAGCGTCCTTGGGCACGGTAGACTCTGTGGAATTTTTGGTTGCGCAAGGTGCCAGCTAAGACCGGACAACCATTGAGGCGTCTACATTTGATTGTTGTTGGTACTTGTCGGAACCTAGTTTTTGAAGGATTGTCGTCTTAGTATGAGTCAAGGGAAGAATGGGTGGTGTTTTTTTGGAAATAAGGAACACCTTCATTGTAAATAGATAGTTTTACTTAGAACTATTGTAAGTCCTCGTTGCCTAAGATCCAAAACCCTAAAAATGCTAAGGAGGAATCCGGGTATCGATGACCAAAAACCGGTCTCGAACGGTTATAACCAGGATCACGATTTAACGGTCGGAATTGTTACAGGGTCCAACCGTCATAACCGGCCGCGCGTTTGGATTCAGGTAATAGTTATTGGACTAGGAATAATTAGTTAATCCCAGGGTTCTTCCTCTCATCTTTTTTAGTGTGTTTCTATTGGTTAGCGGCAAACAAGTGAGCACGGGCAGCTGAGGGTTGGTACGTGAAAGCGTTGTAGCCAAGATTGCTGCCGGTTGCGGGTTGGGAATCAGGAAGTGTGGATTAGTGTTTGAGTACGGATTTGTTTGCGGATCTTTTGGAAAGAGCAAGGGTTTGAATTCACTAGAGGGATTGCGGAGAAGACGGTTAAGAAGGCGACCAACAGTAGGGCAGCGATTGAGTCGATCGTGAATCTCCGGACTGCGGTTCCGGTGATTCCCGAATTCGAGAGCGACCGGAAGGCGTTGGACGCGGATCAGAAGATGATGGGCTGTTTTGGATTTTGGGAGTAGCCATGGGGTTTCAGGGACAACGCAATGGTCCGGGAGTTGATCGATGGAGTCTCCAATAAATTCGAGGGCACCATCCGGGGGAGGCCGGAGAAGTGGACATTGACGATGTGGAGCGCCGTGTACGGATTCTCAACACAAGGAGAAGGTATGTCCTCTTGTAGGGAGTCATTCATAGATGGGAAGCTCACTTGGAAAGCAGATCCAAACGATGGGCTGACCGTGGCGGACTGCAAGGATCCGAGGGTAAAAAAGGTGATGGAGTTCTTACTCCCAATCTTGTATTTGGATCGGCCTTCTAAGACGACCACGACGTTAGCCAATACAATCTGGGGAGCTTACACAAGTGAGAGGCATGTAGCGTGGGGATATATTGTAGGGGAATTAGTGGAAGTTATTTTAACCGGATTGGGGACGGTACGACCTACTCAATCTCTCCATTCCTGTATCACCTCTACCATCGCGAGGACCTGCCGCGCGACAACAAAGAGACCGCCTACAAGACAGCCAAGGTGTTGGCGAGCTACGGTTGGGAGGATGCGAAACCGGATGCAAAACCTGAATAGGAACCGGATTTGGATTCCTCTAAAAGACGATGTTCAACCCGTATCAGCCAACAGAAGGAGAAGGATGAAATAGACCGAGAGGTGCAACACCACACCTCCGGTTCGCAGGAACAAGGTCAGCAAGGAAAGAGAGGATGAAGACCCTTTCGACATGATTGCGGCAGGGTACAAGAAGGCCAAGGAACCTACGAGCCGATCAAAGTAATCCTGGCTAAACGCGTGCCGGATTGTGGGAGACGTAGGAGCGGGTGAGCTGTACGGGCATCTGGAAAGGAATTTGCAACCTCGAAACGTGCAGGAATTAGAGGCTCGCCTCGTCTCCTAGAGAACCGGAACACGAAGATGAAAACGACCATGGACAAAACGGACGAGGAATTGGATGTAGCGATGGGGAACGCTAACGATTCCGCTTTTTCTCTCACCCGTGTAACAAAGTTTGTGCAGGGTTGTCTACATAGACGGACAGGGGCCGAAAGAGAGCGGACGGACGGACAGTAGGACGAACGGACATGACAGACAACACTTTTTGGCGGATAGTTGCGTTTAAAAAAATTACAAACCCTAAATCAAATTTTCAACTTACCCCCTAGTAAAACACGTGTGCACGACACGTCCAATGGCTCTCCTCGTCACATCAAGGGCGGGTGCGTGCCTTCGGGCCGCGCGCGCAGCATTTGGGGCTGGGCGCTTACCAATATGGATCGGGCGTGTTCATGTAGGGCCGGACGCGTTCCAATTAGGGCCGGGCGCGTACGATTTAGGGCCGGGCGCGTGCACACAGGGCCGGGCGCGTACCCCTAAGGGCCTTGTGCGTGTATTTCAGGGCCGGGCGCGTACTGTCAAGGTCGGGCGCGTACTGTTAGGGGCCGGGCCCGCAGCGTCACGAGCCTGGCGCGTACCATTGTGGGTCGCGCGCGCACCTGCCTATCGGATGCGCGCGGTTAGGGGCCGGGCGCGCGCGATTGAACACTACATCTGCCCCTCAAATGGGCTGAGGTTTAGAGAATTTGAATGAATTCAATTGTACCAGGGTGCTCTATCATTAAAATTATTTATTTCAATGTGGTGCTTTCATGAATGGGCACTCTCAACACCAAGTACATATTTTAAAACCGCGGTACTATTGTACCATGCTATCACCACACCACTAAAGTCACTTTTAACTTGTAGTACCCTCGTGTCCGTCATCTTTTAATCATCTGAGCTTGAGGATTCTTCATTGTGTTTTCGCTTCCGTTTTGATCGGCAAACATTTTGGGAAAGAGAAAGCCCGCGAAGCACCACCGTATTGTCGCCAGGTACCTCATCGCAATCCTCATCGTCTGCATCATCTCCCGATGATGAGAAGTTCTCTGCTGCATTTTCCAAGACTGGTGCCACGTACTCCTCAATCTCCGAGGCCAAGTTTCGTAGTTGTAGCTCGGCTCCAGTAGTTGATGCGGCGTTCACAAGTCGTTTTACTCGGATATTCTTCCTTTTGTCTGTTACTCCATCCATGTTTTTGGAGCGGTTGCGTTTGGCCCCAATGACTCTCTCTGAGGTTCCACTTCGCCAAGGTCCCGTGAAGAAAGGGAGAGTACCATTGTTCTCGCCCCTCCGTGTCCCTAAATGGCTGCTCATAGTAGAGGACCCAACCCTCGCGGAGGGAAGTTGTGAGGTTAGTATCGCACGCTCCACACCACCATTTGGGCCGAGTGTGCTACAGTGGATGGATGGCCGAACTATTGTTGAAGAGGTCTTTTTCTTTACGCGTAAAAGAGTTCTTCCAATCGATGCGGTACTTTGAGCACGTGGCCGCCGAAACAAATCTTGGAGTGGCATGTCTTCTTTTGAGTCCGGTTCTATTGTTTGAGGCAAAACCGCATTGCTTCTCACAACTTCAATGGACCCCATGGTGGCCATTAGCTTATGGGATTCATTATTGTTTCCAGCACTTCTCACTTCGTTTCCATCGTGAGGAAATGTATCGTTTGTTGCAATGCCAATGCCATGACCGTCGATATTAGGGCCATCGCCACTAGAAGGGCCTGAGGCGCTAGAGCCGTTTGAGTTGGGAGACTGATTCTCCGAGATGTTGTCATCTCCATCAAGATTGCCCCCCCAATGCCGACCCATCTTCGTCTGCCCTAGCTTCTTGGGCATGGTCTTCACCCGATAATTCTACTATGGTATGGACTGCCGCTCCGTCGACATCATCAAACACAAAAGGATCCACTGGGTCACCGTGGACGTTGTGAAAATGGTCATGTAGTGCATCTCCACCATGCTTGTTGTTTGCAGAGTTGTCCCTAGGTGGGCTATGATCAGACACGGGGTTGTTGTCACCGGCAAGGTCTTCCCAATCGACGCCATCCAGTTGTAACCCTCATCATCCGACTCCAAGCCCTCATCCTCTGTGTTTGAAGGAAGTCCCCCATCTAGATCAGACTCCTCTGAATGCACATTCTCCTCATACCATCGAATCGGGTCTGGACGAGCATGTTCTCAGAGCAATCGACTATTCGTGTAGATGTAAACCAAATCTTCCGCTTTCTACACTCCCAAGCGATTTCGGCTCTTACTATGCACGAACGAATACATGCTCCAATTACGCTCACATGACGAGGCCGAGCAGGTTTGTGCTAGTATACGCTTCGCAATGATAGGCAATGATTGCCCGCCCACGCGGTTCCACCATTGGTGAGGCAAGAGGTTGTTGTTTTCAATTTCCCCAGCTTCCTCCGGTGAATATGGGCCTCGCAATTCTTCATACTCCGTGATTTCGAGCATTACTGCCGAAAAAGACACTCCGAGTGGACCAGAGAGCGTCATAACAACCTTGTTTAGGGCCCTTTTGGCCTCACCATTGTTTTGAATTTGCAAGTTATTGGCTAGATAAGGATTCAATAAAGCCCCTGCATAATGGAGATCTGTTGTCATCATCTCTCAACGGGCAAGGAATGATCCTTCGAGGCGAGTTGCAATTCCGTCAAGCATGTTGAATGGCGCATTGCGCAGCTTGAACATGTGCTCCTTTAGCTTGTTCATGGTCACCGAAGCAATTCCCATTGCCGGAGTGTCACCATCAAAAGTCCGCAATGCCTTTAGTACTGGTGCCACTACAAATTCAAAGTTAGTGTACCGATGCCAGAAAGTCTCGTCTAGAATGGTGGCTCGCACCTGTGATGCCTTCGCATGGGCACGGTGCCCGTTTTGCCTATCGAAAAGAGAGGATACGTAGGATATCCATGCTGGGTCTATCATAACCATCTCGAGGGCATTCTTCACTTCCAACAGACGATGGATCATTATGTAATTGCATGCAAACCTTGTTGCTGCTGGCCACAACAGAGACAATTTTGGCGAAAATCGACAAAAAAGGGCTATGGGTACATGGTGGTTCCGGATATACAATGCAATATGTTTCGCCTTCTGGATGAGGTCTGCAAACATGCCTTCCTTCCCCCAGTCCTCGAGGAGGAGGTCCAAAATATGTGCACAACACCCTTGAGTATATATGTGCGGGTACTCATCGTTGACCTTCTTCATTGCCCCCAACATGTTTGAAGCATTATCGGTGCACACTTGGACCACATTCAATGGTCCAACCTTACGGATAAAACTTTTCAATTGGTCCCCTATATATGCCGTAGATTTTTTCATACCCGTGGTGTCTATAGACCCCAAGAAGAAATCACCCATTGGACATACGAGCATGATATTCATGAGAGGGCGACGTGTAACATTGTCCCACCCGTCCGAGCATATTGTTGCCCCATACTTGGCAATATCTACGCCGGTCTTCTTGTCCACAAGGTCTTTCACTTTTTTTTTAAGAGGCTCAATGTATGTCGTCCTCATGGCATTGTACGATGGCGGTATATAATAGAAACCCGCCTTTGACGTTGCGAGGGTGGCCTTGATGAAGGCCGGATGTCTAACCACGTTGAATGCAACGTTTGCTTCATAAAAAAAATGTGCCCATAATTCGTCCAACTCTTTTCGTTTTTCTATTTGGTAAGCCTCTGGAAAGCTCCGTTGTCGTACAGATCTTGGTGTTGATGATGCTGCTTGGCTTAGAGGATTTGTGGACTGCGTGTTCTCCTCATTTCGAGTTTCCAAGAAACTACCTTGTTGGATGGATTGGCTAGAACAAGGTTCAGTGGAACATGTTGCTAGTGCGCTAGGAAGGCCAACGATCTCCGCCTCGGTCATCCTAGTAGAAATAATATTCCCGCATCTTTTAAAACGGGCCTTAACAGCTGTTGGGGCCTTAGTGCACGAAGTCTTCGTCCATTGTGGATACCCATAGTGTGACATGCACCTCCCACGTTTGTATGCGAACGTGTAATTGCACCAAACACATGTCACTTGATCCTTCTTGTTAAATGTGTACCATGGGGCCCACTCCTTCGTTTGAGCCCTTTGTTGAGACGACATCACAATAAAATTGGCGCGCAATGTTGTGCCAAAGAGAATCCGCCAAAAGTAATAGGAAATTGTAGTGCATAGAAAATGTTGACCCAAAGGTCACTCACAAACTTGTAGATTCATGCAAGGAGCCCAATAAGGAGTTCCAGGACACGAAGTCAAGGATGTGAGGTGAGTCAAGCACATCGCATATAGTTCTTATATAGTGCTGGAGCATGAGCATCTGGGGTTGGGCACGCACAAGGGTGGCCGGGCGCATTCTCTATGTGGCCGGGCGCGCACGCTGTGGGCCGAACGCGCACGCTTCCAGCCGAGCGCGCACGTTGTGGGGCCGGGCGCACTAATTTGACGGTATATTGAAACATTGCAACACTTAACATTTTGATATGTAAAACATCTCATAAAAATCCACTAAATATACATGATGCCACTCAGTTTACAAGGTTTTATTCAATATACAAAATATTGCTCAATATTAAATGGCAGTTACAAAATTGTAGAAAGCTCTTGTTCCAAAACAATTCAACATTGCTCTATGTACATTTCTCGCACTATTGTAGTTCTAGAATCCCTTAAAGCCAGTAAAAAATGAAAGAAGATTGTCTTTCTCATGAACTCGTGCCTTCAAGTCTTGAATTTCTTCAAGACATTTCGCAACTTCATTATCCTTCTCATCGAGCTCTTCTCCTAGATCCTCAATTACGTTCAAGCTTTCTTTTAGTTGCTTCACAACTTGAAGATAATCGTCACGACTGATCCAATCACCCTCCGTAGACTTTTTTTTATTATCCACGCCCTCCTCAGGTACCGCATCCGTCTTCGTGGCATCTCTGTCTTGTTGTGAAACCGACGCTTTAGGGTTCAACGCTGATATGATGGACAATTCTTGTTGCCTACGCACAGACTCATGACATCCAATATCCGAGTCGGATGATGAAGACACGGACCACTCGATTATTTGATTCGAAGGTTCAACTTCTATGGTTTTCCCGAGACCTTCTCCTGGAAACTTCTGCACAAACGGTATTGTTAATCCAATGACTGGCGCCATCTTGGAGTGTGTTTGGATTTCCATTGTCCTCCAATCAATCGGTACGCCAAGTACCACCTCCGCGTTAACCATCCGTAAAATTGAAATGTTTACCGAGTTGCGGCTCAATTTCGCCTCGTCGTAAATGTGCTGGTACGCTTGGATACAACGCTCCTTGAAGAACTCATTGGTGCAGTACCCCAAGTTGGCCCTGTTTGTACGTCGCATTAGAGAATACCGCGAGTATGGCCAGAGGTGCCCCAAATGACACCATCCAATGTATTTTGCACATTGTGCAAATGTCCATGGAGTTGGAACTGGCTCCCAACCAGAAAATGCCTTCATCTTCTCATCCATCAATACGTGAAGGCGCTTCTTCTACTTTGAGCGTGCGTGACGAAAATCACATTGTCGCTTTCCGTGGGGACTGCTAGTGGTAGATGGTTGTCCAGAATCCATGGTGACGAGGTGGAGGAATACAAAGGTGGCAAAATACAAAGGTGTCAATAGACACCGTAAAAAACTTCCCTAAAGTGCCAAGCAAGCAGCCGCCACGTGATTTTTGTCACGCACGCTGACGAAAGTACGCGCGCCACGTTGACGTCGTCACGCCACGTTGCAAGCCAAAGCGCCTAGGAAGTGGGGTCCGTAACTTTGAAATCTCATATTTATAGTAAATTAGAGACCTATGACGGGCGCATACGACCAAGCGGCGCGCGTACGTTGGAGGGTTGCGCGCGTACGCGAGAGGGGTGTGCGTTGAACTTGTGCCTTGAACTTGACATACAATACTTCTACTTACTTATAACCTAGTGCCTTGAATTTATACTTATACAATACTTATACTTTCACATACAATACTTAATACTTATACTTACTTATACAATACTGATACTTACTTAGGCACACAATACTTATGCTTACTTAATGATTTTTTGGGGAGAGTTAGTACCTTCAATTAGCATGCTCAATGATTTGTTCCGCAAACTTATACTCATATTAAGATATAATATGGATAATTTGTATGGTAGAATGCCATCTCTTATCATTTGGAAGGCCGTTGCAATTAGTTACATATAATTCAACCAAGAATAATAATGTTGCATTAATATTGGGGATTTTGTTACCTCCCAAATCATTTATTATGCAAGAAAGTAACATGATTTTTATTGTTTAGTCTTATGATTGACATGTTTGAGACAAAAATTTAAGTTTTATTCTTCAACACATGATATAAATTCCAGTACAAAAAAATTCTCGATGATACTATAGACTATTGTAGTTGGTTATCAAATATTAGACAAAAGTGAATTTAATTTATTGACTGGGGTGCATGAAGTTGTACAATCATGGAAGATCATAACACATTCACCAAATATATAATTTAAACATATACAAGACTGTATAGAACATTCACTTTATTACATCTAGCCAAATTAAAAAACATGCTGAACCATACAAACTTGATTAACGTCAGAGATAAACAATATTGTTTTGAACTAAAGCCATTTACAAATGAAGTGCAATTTACAAAATTCACAAGGTCTATGATTTCAAAATGTTACAAAATTGCCCGTTTATCATTCATGGCACTACTTCCATTGCTATCAAATTCTACAACTTTAAAGTAAACACCAACTTCGCGTATTCCTGGATATGATTGTCCTTTTCTTGGAGTACAGCGCATAATTTTTGAAGTTCTTCTTTGTTG